>CM077800.1:1649572-1717743 GCA_039737535.1 Lagodon rhomboides
AAAAAAATTTTTTGTTCCATTCAGTTTATCGCGGGAAAAAATATTTCAGGAGGTAAAACGAATTTCAGGGGGAGAATTGTCTCATGAATGTAGAATAAAAAAATCATTTATTTTCTGCGCCTACCAACTTTTTTTGGTGGAACTTTTCATTCCACTCAGTTTCTCCCAGAAAGAAGTAACAGAAAAAGAAAATACTCAAATACCCCAAATTGTATGTGAGTAGAAGTAAAGACAACAAATGGTTAGTCTGTTATATTTAAAGAATCTTTAATGGTCTCACAATACATTTGTGTGTTCGACAAACATCAAAATAAGACATCGTAATCAGAGAGCAAACTAAACGTCTCAAACATCTTCAGTGACTCTGATGAAGCTTTTCTTGTTTTTTTACTTCTATGCATGAGGCAGTAAAATCTTCACCACACGTTACAGTTCTCACGGCCGGAAATGATTCGTCTTTGAAAAATAATTTGTACTGTAAATTACATCATTTTCTAATTATTGTTCTGTTTAGAAATGATACAAAACAGCAGAGGATTGGCACGTTGTCGCAGCCGTCGGTGTCCGAGATGAAGGAGAGGAGACAGAAACCACTGTGAGGGCTGATCGTTACACAACAAGCAGTTACACAACCTGGTTCTGCCTCGGACGTCTCGGAGCGAGCGAGGCGTCCAACGACCGGCTGCCATCTGATCTAATTGATATCATCACATTCAGTCAGTGCAGCGCACAGAAAAGGCATGTTTTCTATCCCACACGCAAATCTGGAAATCGTCTTTGTGAATAGAAATCTCTTATTATCGACTAGCAAAAATATTCTCTCATGATCAGTGAGAGCGGTCATGAAACATTCAGAGGTGGAGCCGCGTTTCAAGTCACTGTAGAAAACTCTTCTCTTACAGACGTCGATCAGAAATCACTCCTGCAACAAAACAAACAGCCAAAACAAAAAAAGGAACATCAGCAACATAAGCATTAAAAATGATCATCGGGGTGAGTATTTACAGAACAGCAGGTACGTTAGGTAGTTTACAGTGTTTCGCAACAGTAGCAGAACTAAACAGTGAGACTTGACAGGATTAAGGCGTTCGTTAAGACCTCGGTCATCAGTTAGATTACTTCATATCATGAAAACATGGATGGGACCAGTTTGTCTCCTTAAAGGTGGAGTCTGTAAGAAATGGCCAGAATTCAAAAGGTAGCTCCAGATTTATATAACCGCTAACTGCTGCTCACTATACTCTTATAGCGGCCATTATAGCTAAGTAGAACTACAGAGTGCTGCAGGAATGAGCCGTAAAACCTGGTGATAAGTTTGCATTTTTGCACTCCTGTTCCCTCATCGTGAGAGATTTTCATGTTTTGTGTTACGACATAAAATACCTAAAAAAAAATACCTCAGGTTTGAATTTAACGAAATGTTTACGTGTCTTAAAAGCAGAGGTCGCTTTTCCATCTGTGATAAAATTGTGTGAAACGGGAAATAAAAACCCAGAACACACCCCCCCAAAAATTTGCTTGCGTAAAAGCCAGTAAAAACAAAAATCATGAAGTTTTTTGTTTTAATTCACGTGCAAAACAAATTCTTACGGAGGAGATTAAAAAAAAAATTCCAGGAGAAAAATAAATTTTATGGGGAAATAAATTTGGGGAATTTTTTTTTCAATGTGTAAAATCGAGGGTCAAGAAAAAAAAAAAGAAAAACCGGTGAAACCCGGTGAATTTTTTTTCAGGAGGAAAAAAAAAAAAGTATGAAAATTTTTCTTCGTGAATTTTCTTTTTCAGGAAACTTTTTAGAAAATTCACGTGTGAGGCCGAGCAAAAAAAAAAAGATTTAGGAGAAAAAAAAATTCTCAGGAAAAATGTGTGAACATAGAGAAAAAAAAATCTAGTGATTTTTTTTTGCATCTGAAACAGTGAAACTTTTTTCAGGAGGGTGAAAAATTAATCATCAATAAGTGTAACCGAGCGAAAAACAAAAAGCTAATTTCAGTCGACACAACGATGATAATATTAGTTCATTATTGAATATTTAAAACTAAAATTCTGGCCATCTCTCACAAATTTGCCCCTTTAAAGTGAAATAAAACAACAAACTAACAGAATTCACATCTGATCCAACTTCAGCTGATTCGGGATTTGTCTTTAAAAACCTCGTCGTTGGAGGATGAAACATCCGAACCATCGTGACAGAACGATTAACACAGACCACAAAGCAACAAACCTTAAGTCATAGTTTCTAAAAAATATCTAAAACACGTATGGCTTCTCTTGTGTTTTTCTCTCACAGACAGGAGGAAGTAAAATACTTTAGTTTGTGTGAAGATGACCAAAGAATAAGGCACCTGTAAAGAGCTCTCTGTGCCTTTGGTTAACACGCTAACACTGTAACGGTGTGTTTCGTGGACGAACACACACTGAACACACACTGCAACACGTCCTCCTTCGATCACACGAGACCAGAACGACAAAACATGATGGAATTACACAACGTCACCGAAGCAGCTCAGGTAGTTTATCTGCAGATTTAACCTCTAATTAACATTTTAAATACAAACGTCTTTATAAAATAACACCAGTGTGCTGCTGGAAACAGCTCTCCAACACCACCTCACCGTCAGGGGGTAAAATCTAAAATGCTCCACGTTGATCAGTGGATCTAAAGGAAATTAATCATTTCGAGCAAAAAAGTTAAACTCCAACTTCTTAAATGTGAAGATTTGCTGCTTATCTTTGTCATTTATGACAGGAAGTGAAGAACCTTTGTGTGTTTTGGACGGCTGGTTGGACAATTTAAAGTCATTACTTTGGGATTCTGACGTCCTTTTGACGTTTTACAGACTAAACATTCAATCATTAAAGTAATCAATAGCTGAAGCCCAGTTCTCAGATATTACAGCTGATTGTTTTTCTGTGTAAATGCTGACGAATTCCTTGATTTTTAATTCCAGACTAAAGTGGATGAACCATCGATGATTTAATGTTTGAGCCCTGCTGCTGCAGCGCCGCCCTGCCGCCACCAGAGGGCAGACACACCACACATCACACAACCTTTCATTGTGTTTCTCTCAATCCAAATAATCTGAAAATCATGTGCAGCTCCAAAAAGAGCCAAATGACTGCGAGGTGAAGAGCGACGCTGCAGCCGAACACAGATCTCCTTCAGATTCACATCGAACGTTTCTGTTGGTCGGATGCTCGTCAGTCAGATTTGTTTCTTCTACAGTTTGTGTCACAAAGCAACATCTGATGTCTTTATATTATTGGATGAAGGAACAGTTCACTAAAAAATATATATCCAGTCCTCCTCTCCTCCTCCTGATGATATAAAGTCAGGTGAAGTGTCGTCGTCCACAGAACAGTTCTGGAGCTTCACAGTAAAACAGAGTTGCAGCGTTCTGCTAAAACACCTGAAGCAGCTGGAGACTTGATTTAAAACAGAGAAACAAGCAGAAAACACATCAGATGTCTCCACACAGCTCGTCTGCTGTAATCCAAGTCTGCAGCTACCAAACCTCGCCTGACTTTCCACCAGCAGGGGGGAGGAGAACATGTTCTGACGTACAGGTTTGACAAAGATCTCCACTGACTGACGATGACGTGGAGGATGTGACCGTAACAGTAGATTTCTGGGTGAGATATTTCACCACCAGCTACACGATCTTTAAATCCAGCGATCGTCACCAGAGACGGCTGGTTCTCCCTTCCTGATCGGACCCTGGTACCTGGCTAGTTCTTTCTGTTCGGGGGCCCGACGCAGGATGGATTGTTCAGGATTTGGTCCCAGACACGAGTCGAAGTGTTGCTCACGCAGCAGTCAGATCACAGCTCCTCACAATGAATCAGTCCAGCTGAGCACCTTCACAGGTCGGTGGTTTGAAGAGGGAGTTCTGATTGTGCACAAAAAGCATGAAGAGCCGGTGCTTCTGGCTTCTCGATCACCGCTTCTCTTCGACACAGATAGATGCAGAATGAAAAAAAAGATACAAACTGAAAAGCAAAAAACAGCAAAAAGGAGCTCAAACTGAAAACGTCCCGATTAGCTAAAGTGCAGGTTTGTGGTGTGTCACACTGTATGGTGCAGATCGTCAGGTGAGGTCCACACAGGTGCGATTAGGAATACTTAACAGGGCCGTAAAAAGTGGCAACAGAGTCGACGGGGCCCTCAAATGACAACCTGTTCTCCTCCGACTCAACGCCAGCTCCGCACCAGAAAAGAGGCTGTGATTTGAGATGGAAACGCGTCTCAGCGTCCGTCAGTCGGTGACGTCGGCTCTGCTCGTATCGCCCGAGTCCAGAGTCGCCTGGCAGGGCTCAGAGCGCCGTCCAATCACAGCTGAGGAGACTTAATGGTTCCAGCGAGGGCCACATTGTCCGTCCCGCCCCGCTCAGAGCGATGGAGGCGGCGAGGAGTCGGTCAAGAAGGAGGAGGACGCAGACTCTTACACTTCATCTCGTCCAGGCCCTTCCAGTACTTGTAGTTCTCCGACAGGTGCTCCATGAGACCCGGCAGGCAGGCGAAGGCTGCGAGGAGACAGAGACGAGGACGATTAGAGGAAACACAAATCATCTCACGTCCAGACTGGATCTGACAGGTTCAGCCTCTTAAAGGGTCATTTCACCAGTTTTACACAGTGTGGGTGTGTTTTTACAGGACTCAGGGGTGTTAACAAAAAGAAGGGTGTCTTTTTCTCATAATCCATTTTCTGAATTCTGAAAAACACATGAAACATTTTTCGGAAAAATTCCATTGTGAAACCGAGAAAAATCTTTTTTCAGTGAAAATTAATTTAAATTAAAAATGTAAAACCTGAAAAAAAAAATTAAAATGACGTTCAAAGAAAATTAGAATTTTTTTTATGTTTAAAAAAAAATAATTGTGATTTTAAAATTGAAAAAATAAATATTTTTTTCCTCAGAAAGACAGAAAATTCCACGTGTGAATGGAGTAAAAAAAACAAAAAAACTGGGACTGATTTAAAGAAATCTTTTCCAGGAAGGAGACGAACAAAAAACAAATCCATGTGTGAAACTGGGTGAATTATTTAAAATTAAAAAAAAAGAGGAAAAATAAAAATCACATGTGAAACAATAAAACATTTCAGTGGGAAAAAACATTCTCATCTGAAATCAATTAATGAAAATAAATTATTTAACTTTTTTTCCCCTCAGAAGAAAAAAAAAATACATTAAATTTTTGAACCTGAGCAGGACAAAATAAATTCCCAGGAGAAAGATTTTTTTAATGTGAAACCAAGTGAAAAACATTTTTAATCTTTCACTTGGTTCCACATGAAAGAAAAAATTAAAAAGATGTTCAAAGAAAATTAGAATATTTCTTCCGCCGAAAGAGATTTTTCAGTGAACATTTAAAGAAAAAAGTTTTTTAAAAAATAATTGTGATTTTAAAATCGAAAAAATTTATATTTATTTTTCCTCAGGAAGACGGAAAATTCCACGTGTGAATGGAGTAAAAGAAAAAAACAAAAAAACAACTGGAAATGATTTAAAGAAATATTTCCCAGGAAGGAGACGAACAAAAAACAAATCCATGTGTGAAACTGAGTGAATTATTTAAAATAAAAAAAGAGGAAAATAAAAATCACATGTGAAACAATAAAACATTTCAGTGGGAAAAAATATCCTCGTCTGAAATCAATTAATGATTTTTCCCCCTCAGGAGAAAAATTAATTTAATTTTTGAAACTGAGCAGGACAAAATAAATTCCCATGAGAAAAACTTTCCATGTGTGAAACAGAAAAACCTTTTTTTCCAGGAGGAAGATTTTTTTTAATGTGAAACCAAGTGAAAAACATTTAAATTTTTCACTTGGTTCCACATGAAAGAAAATCGTTCCATGTGTGAAGAAAGTTTTTGTGTCTTCAGGGGAAAAATAAATAAATCCATGTTCGAAATCAAGTGATAAAAATAAATTCGGGATAAAATGTTCATTAATTAATGTGTGAAGCTGAGAGAAAAACATTTTCCCAGGAGAAAGATTATTTTTCAATGTAAAACCAAGTGAAAATAATAATAATAAAAAAAAATCTGTGTGAAAAAGAGCGAAAATTTCACTGAGGGAAAAAATGTCAAGTAAAACAAAATAAACAAAAATTCCCAGGAGCTTACAAAGATTGTCCCGGCTTTCTGATATGGACATAATGACTTGATTTAAATCTTTCCTGGTGAATTGCTCCTTTACGACCTTCCAGGAATAAAACCCGACTGCGGTGAAACGTGACCTGACGGACGCACCTGCTGTCAGACGCTTCCTGTCGTCCTCCCACAGAGCGACGGACGGACGCTTCCTGTACGGCGGCTGATGTTATGTACGAACACTCTCCCACATTACAGGAGTCAGAGGTCTGTGTGTGCTTCAGTCTGCAGAGTGTGTGTTCTCAGTGCACGACCTCGTCTTGTTTACGTCCCCGTTTCCGGTCTGTTGATGACCCACGATGCATCTGTGAAGCTAACGCCGACCCCGACGCTGACCCCGCTGGATCGAGAGCGGCCGCATGTGTGTTTTTATGTTTAGACGTGAATCCTCTCCTCTGTTTTCCCCAGCTTCCTCCCCTGACGCCCTCGCAGTCTCTCCCCGTCCCACCGGCGTTCGGAAATCTTTCCGTGACATCAGAGCGCTGTTGACAGTAAACAACTTCCCTCTTGGGGGAGACTGAAGTAAAAGGGAAAATCAGTGGGAATGTGAAGACATATGCACCAAACTATCCCTTCCCTCTTCTCCTTCCTCCTCCTCCTCTTCATCTCTTTCCTGTCATTCCCTGCAGAGTGAGGATGTGAATGTATGAGGTTGTTTTACTCCGACAGTATCGCTGGTTTTATTTCATTCATTCTATTTCGATCGCTGAACAAATCAGAAACGTGTGCTGTGATTAAGAGAACTGGAACCAGTTTAATTTGATTTTTTTTGCTCACTGGGAACCATTTTTTCCAACACATCAGCGGATTAGCAACAGTTAAAGTCCCCAATGTTCATTTATCTCAACAATTATTCGATATTTTGCCTTGAAAGTTGCAGATGGAAGAGCAAAGTGAAGGGCAGATTTATAGGGAACAAATCTAAATCATAAATTCATGACAAAATCCTGCAAAACGAACAATTCAATCAACCTCAGGTGGACTTAGGATGCTAACAAGCATGATATCATTAGTATGTTAGCACTGTGACTGTTAGCATTAAGCTGTGCCCGAGCACACCGTTACAGAGCTGCTAGCAGGACCGCGAGCCCTCATTTTCTACTTCTGATATGATTCATTTGAAAAGTCAAAGCTTCCACTTAATAAATGTCAGGTTACATGAATGAGGAGCTCATACGTCTCCAAACAAACAGTTTAGAGATGGTCTAAGCTGCTGAAAGGCTTTCTGGCAGCCTCTGATTTTCAGTGGTATCGCTGAGAATTCCCTGCTGCCGCCGCCGCTGATCGCAACAACGGCTATAAAGTCTGCCGGCGGTTAAAGAGGAGTTCAAAGTCACGACTGAAGTGGAAAACCAAACTAAAGGAAGCAGATATGTCTGCGGAGGATATCAGAATATCTCCTTTTACTGCATCTTGTCAGCAGTCTGAGCAGAACTCAGACGAGGAACTTTTTTGTTTCCATGTTCAACCTCTTGACTTCATTTTGGAGGAGCTACAGAAACTGTTGAGACTAAAGGAGGACGACTGAGATAATTATCAAAGAACCGCTGAGAATGTGAAACTGTAACCGAACCGAGAGAGTAAAAGCAGGTGAGGAAGCTCCACAAAGACGATTATTCTAAGTGCTTAAGTTCTTTGGAAGTAAACATTTAAGTCTGACGTAGACGTCCGACTCAGAATCAGACTCTACAGTAAATATGTACAGGACTTTATTTTTAGGAACACACTAGAAAACGTTGGGAAATGGAATTATTAAACACGCCCACGGACAAAGAAGAGGCGAAACACGAAGGTAAACAGAAGAGAGGACGATGTTCTCACCATCCCAGGCGTCGAACATGTCGGTGATGAAGTAGTCCATGAAGGAGATCTGAGATTTGGGCACGCTGCAGGTGTTCCTGTCGAACACCGGCATCACCACGGGAAGCCCCTGTCTCTTCTCCTCGTCCGTCTGCAGGTCAAACACACAAACACAGATCACAATCAGCTGACAACAGCGAAGCCTCACACACACACACACCTTTCAGATAGAAAAGGTGGCACATGTGCAGCAAGGTAAAGGCTGCAATGTGCCTCCTTGTCTGTCTAAAAGGGAGGTGTAATATTCCTCCTTTTCCAAACAGCCTCCACTTTTCCTCCTCTGGTAGGCGTCAACATGTGACGTGACGTGAAGCAGGAAGTTGGGCGTGAAGAGAAGCAGGGCAGTTTCTGCTTTTCTCCCAAAATCCTCTTCCCGTTTAACATTGGGGCTTATGGGGCAGTTGCTGGAGTTTGTGTCGGTTAGACGCAGATAATTCAAAAACCGTACATCCTCCCGATAAAGTGGACACGTTGCCAGACAGAAGACAAGTGTGGCTACGTTCTTGGAAAATATCACTATTGTAGTGTGAAATCTGTGGCTAGGATCGTCATCTAAAGAAACATTTTCGGAGAGTTTTTTTCAGGCTCCCCCACTCTGCCAGTTGGTGCTGCGCGAACATTCCGCAATACACACACATTGAAAATCCTGAATTTTTCTGAATTTTTCGAAATCGCTCACGATCAATTAAGGGTCACCGTTCAAAAACTAAACATCGTAGAAAGAAAGTTCGAATACAACTCAAATAGATAAGACTTGTGCCTACATTTTAAAGTTTGAATGGTGTCTCTAGGTCAAAGTCTGCCAGAGCAGGAGATGTTTGAAAAACCTCGATGATTTTGCGACTTTTTTGACCCCGTCCCATTCATTCCTTATGGGACGATTTTTCACAGATTTTCTTCAAAATAAGAGCTTTACATTGCACCCCATCGGAGTTTAGAACTGGGTTCTTAGCGGGGGGCTTTTAATTTGAAAGTAGCGACCGCTATTAGCTCGCCGCTACAACAACAAGCGGACAACCAAGACAGCTACAGAGAGCGAGGAGACGCTAGCATCTCCCGGATCTCAGCGGCTTTCCAGCTGCTCATCTTCGTGGATGAAGTGACGAACTGACTGCTGTGATCAGCTGTTTCCTGGTTTTAAAACTCACAGCAATGGAGGCGCAAATAACTGTCGGAACAAAACAGACCACCAATTTGCCGCCTTCTGTCTAAATCCGCGGAGCGAGCAACCAAAAGGACGGCTACACACACACAGACTACATGTGCAGCCTGAGATGAATCATACAGAAGCACTTGTGTCCTCAGCTGTATCAGTGTTCGTCCCCTCACCTGTGCAAAGTACTCCTCAGAGATCCGTCCTGCCCACTCGATGCAGAGCTCCAGCGGTCTGCAGGGGTTCGCCACATCTGCACACTTGATCAGCATCCTCTTAATCAGCAGCCGGTTCTCTGGAGAGTTCCTGATGTTGGCCTGACCGTCACAGTCGCTGTTCACGCTCTGCAGGAACGACAACCACACACATGAGCGTCTGCACATACAGGCGATAACACATGCAGGCTCTGCTGAGACGGTCCGTCTCTCCAGGAACACTTTATTTCAAATCTCCTAAAATGTATCTTACAATTTTCTTGTAATTTGGCATTAAAGGTGTGCTGTGCAGGATTTTCAGTCAATAAATCATCACGTCTGGACCACTAGAAGCCTCATTAATTATTTTAATCATTGATTAATCGTTCCAGTTTTATCTCAGGTCGTCAAATACAAACATTTTCGGCTGGTGGCTCGGTCCAAGAGAACATCAGTACTCGACCACCTGACGAGCGATCAACAGGGTTCCCACCAATAACAGATCTCTAAAAAATAGTGCACAACACTCACACTCGTGCTGGTCTCTTCTATGGCCGCCATCGGCTTGTTGATGCTGTTGACGAACTTGCTGACGTGCTCGAAGTGTCTCGTCATCTCTGTGGCCAGCACCATGTCGATAATCGCCTGTCGGAGCGTCCGGAACTGATTCCTGTCAGACGTGAAGGAGATAAAGTTCAGATCTGGGTTGCACACTGCGATGTATTTTACACCACCACCACCACCAGGAGCCGCTCCGACCGACCTGTCGATGTTCTTGAAGATGTTGCTCTTGCTGTCTCGGACGGTGAGCTGGAAGGCGAGCGCAGCGTGGTGGCTCTCCAGCACGGCCGTGTCGTTGTACAGGATCGCCAGCTCGCTGCCGGCGTTGCACAGGAAGGAGTTGGTCCGGCCCGGGTGGTCCACGTCGTGAACCGTGGCTGCGATCAGAGCCGCCACCTCGTCCAGCTGGTCCAGACTGCTCTGAAACCAGCAGAGACAGAGCGACCTCAGTACGGGACTGGAATATATTATATACCTCAGTATGAGTTACAACTGTTAAAATGAGCTTTGGACCACTTGGAGAAAGAGGTTTTAATGTCGGGAGCGAGCTGGTTATCAACTTCAGTAGACGTCTCTTTGACAAACTGTCAAACTGTTATTTCTATACATTCTACTGTTTTTAATCTAAACTTAAAGGTACAATAGGCAAGAAATCTAAAGCAACTGGCCATAAAATCATTTCTAATATGTCACAGAGACTCGGGAATAATGTTCATATAAAACACTGAACTCGCAAACAACAACCGCACAGCCAAAATATTCACATTAAAAATAATCTTTTGCAGACGCAATCATGTTGATGTTTTGACATCATGTTTCTGCACGTGGCTCCGCCCACCGCCGTCTACACAGTCAGTGCAGTCAGTAGAGTCTCAGCTGCTGTGCGACCAGAGGTTGCCAGTTACGACTGAGTTGCAATGGCGGAGGCAACGAAACCCAAAAGGGCTCGTTATGAATCGCAAAAACAACAAGATAGAAAGAGAGGCAAAGTGAGGGTCTGTATAGGAGAAGAATCTGAACGATGGAGACGTTTGAAGGCTAAGAGGAATTTGCGACGGATGCCGAATTGGCGACTCTTCTCCTAGACGGGTAAGTTACGCTCGGCTGACTAAGTTAGCATCATAGCTTGACGGAGATGGACATTTGAATACTTGAACTGTCAGTAATAACGTTATTCATTTCGATCATAGAAACAAACGTTAGAAGCACAGCTAACGCTAGCAGCATTAGCACTGTCTTGGTCTCCAGCCTGCTGATGTCCAGCTGATGTCCAGCCGCCCGCTGTCGGCGTGTTTGACAGCAGCGGCTGGACAATACGAAATCTTACATTTGATAAATTCGAGTCCTCTTTAGGTCTTTGCATGTATATCGCCATAAACTACCGTATATAATGTTATAAAGGGAAGGCAGTTCTGTCAGATATCATGCACAACGTTCTTCCATCTGATATGTCCTTCCCTCGTCAACAGCTGACGTTACCACAAATTATAACACATCTTGGTCTTTACTGAGAGAAAAGAATTGTGTCTTAGAGCCTCGTTTATGATAACCGCACTGGCAACCTCGAGTCTGGAGGGGAGGGGGAGACGACTCGCTGCAGGGTTTTGAATTTGAGTGTAGTAACCGTTTTGGCGCCTTTAAGCATTCGGTCAATATTTCACTGGACTGAGACGGTAGCACATATTAAAAACAGTGCAGGTGTGTCAGTAACTCCAGATGTGCCGCTCCTCTAACCTTGACTCTCTCTTTGCGCAGGAAGTAGGCGGTGGCGTGCAGCACGTCCGCGGCGTGCGTGGAGTTGTGGTAGGAGTTGGAGGCGTGGTAGCTCGCCTCGATGAGCTGCAGCCAGGAGCGCAGCGTCGCCTCCGAGCAGTTCAGGAACTCGCACACGCCGAAGCTGGTGAAGATCTTCAGCCCGAGGTACGTCAGCGGCCTGCAGAGGAGGAGAGAAGCCAGGAAATATCGTTAAACCTCTCCGATGTTTCTCCTCGCTCCGGCGGCCTCGATTCCACCATCTTCGTACCTCTTGTGTGTTGCCGCCTCCAGCTCCAGGATGTTGAACTCCCAGCACTCCTCATCATTCAGCATCTCGGCGATGGACGGGGGGACGTCATTCAGGGTGACGGGGATAGCCAGCTGGCTCTGACTCATATCTAGTGGACAGACAGAAGAGTGAGACGACCATAAAAGGAGAGGAGCTCTGTGCGGGACTTCATGGATAAATCACAAACGGCCGTGCCAATCGTGGCTCTCTAATATCGGTATACACGAGCAAACACACCGGCACTCTGCTCCTTCAGGACTGAGGCACAAAGATGCTGCTTGATAAGATTGTTTAAAGAGTCGGATGAGAGCAGACGGAGCTGCACTTCTGAGATAAAGACACTGGTGTCTCGGAAATTAAAACTCTTGATTCAGCTCTTCTCTCAGTTAAGTGTTCTTCTGACTTTAATCATCATAATGGGGATTATATAAGAAACTCAGCTGAACGATTCTGACTCCAGAACGCTACCAGAACATTTTAACGCTTTCATCAAGACACAACTGTCATATTAACTTTCAGATTCAGTCATGATCAATAATCTCCTACATCTTCTTTACTCATTAACATTAACTTCTCTTATATCATCTTTAAAGGTACAGTTCACCCAAAAATGAAACTTCAGTCATTATCTCCTCCCCCTCATTTTTTTTGTTTGTTTGTTTATTTCTTTTCTTTGAGATCCTCATTTGGGAAATACCAGTTTGCCTCGTATATATGTTTGACTGTTTACCTTATGGTTTATTATTTACTTTGTGAATATATACCTGGAAAAAAAGGGGAAAAAAATGCAAGGTACAACATTGCAAAGAAAACGAAATGACTTATGTTTGTGAAGGTAAGAAGCCTTGCAATAAAGTATTAAAAAAGATTTCAGCTTTTAAAAAAGGTTGCAAAAAATATCTTTTCAAATCAATTCAGGATCCTCGAGGCTTCTGAAGACTTGGATTTCGATGTTTTTGTTGTTGTTTTTATGTTTTAAATCAAGTCTCCATCTACTTCAGCTGTTTAGCAGAACGCTGCAACTCTGTTTTACTGTGAAGCTCCAGAACTGTTCTGTGGACGACGACACAGAACCAGGACTTTACATTAGCATGGAGGGAGGTACGGAAGCCCTGAGGGGTGAGTAATTTATCTTTTTCTTTCCCCTGCTGATCCATTTTCTATGTCCGATCTTAAATGTTTTTCTTTCTGTGTGTTTATTACTTAAGATCTGGTGGGAAAATACAAGTTTTGGCAGGAAATCTTTCTAATGTTCTTTCACATTACAGAGAATTTTATTTTGTTCCTGTAAAAAAACAAAACAAACATTAATAAATGAGCTCACAAAGATTTTTTTGTTCTCCTGCCAAGAATTATGGGGAAACCACCAGAAACTCTTCACTTCCCCTTAAGGCTTCCGTAGAGACAATCTAATGACTGAATCTGTATTTTTGGCTGAACTTTTCCTTTAAGAGAGCGAACCTGAGTCAAATGGACGTCATTGTCAGGATATTTAATCCACTTTAAGATGCTTTTTCTCTTTCTTTAGTGCATGTTTTGATTTCATTTTATGTTTTTTCTGTCTTCTGTTTTACAATCTGATCCACGTTGGAGTTATATACAGTGTGAAATAAATACAAAACTAGCTAAATCAATTTATTTATTGACGATACAGAACATCAGAATTAAACCTACTACTCTCAAACTGTATGTGCACCTTGAATCTGGAACTGGGAGTCGATTAGCTGAGCTCGGTTTAGCCTAGCTTTGAACGAAGGCTAAGATCGGGGGAGACTCCAGAGTCACCGTGCCTCGACTCACACCAGATTAAAGTTTAGATTAAGAGCTAATCCTCTCGTGGCTCGAGCTTCATACTTAACAGACAGAATAAATTGATCTTCTCCTTTAACTCTCTGCAAGAAAGCAAATAAGTGTAGTTTCCCAAATCTCTTTTTTTGTTTTTGCAGTGTTGTTATTACACAGCTGGCAAAAGTGACTTATTGTGTGTATGTATTATTCACTGTTGGTTCTTAAAACTCACTTTTGCAGAAGACATATTCGTTCCCAGAGAGTCTCCGCAGGCCGTCCTGAGAGAAACAAGAAGGAAAGAAAGAAAGAAGTGGGTTAATTAACTGTAGAAGAACAGCGAGCCTTTGGTTTCTTTGGTTTGAGTTCACATGAAAAACTTTAGCTCTTTAACATTTTTTCAACACAAATCTTTAGTCAAAATGTTTAATTTTAATTTTATTTATTGTCAAAAAACCTCATAATCTACAAACAAAGAAAAACATATTTCTTTCTTCAGAAAAAGCTCAGTAAATTTCCTAAAACATCTGGACATGTAGCTTTTTAACTTTATTCACTCAAACAGACGTAAAAAGAGAATTTCTCTGGGACTATTTTCAGCAGAGGATTAATCCACATTTGGACCAACAATTTCCACTCCGATTGAATATTTTGGATGGAATGTTTACATGCAACAATAACATGTTCCTCTTCCCCGTCAGATACTTTCTCTCTCTGTTGGTGTGTTGATGGATATCTATCGTTCTCTCAGAGTTTGTATAAAAAAACAAGTGTTGCAGTGTTTTTCTCTCTTCACCTGAGAAGCTGCCGTCTTCAGTGAGTGGAGAAACTCACATCATGACGCAGCTGGAGATTTATCAGCTGATATCGTTGACAAGAGACAGTTTTTTATCTTTATCAGTTTATGAACCGTTTTTTTTCCCCTCAGAATTCAGACTTTAATCTCAGAAGTCCTAATTGTCATATTTTTTTCTACAGTGATCTTAATCCTCTTCTGTACATTTTGAAGCCAATTATAATCAGTTATTGTGGCTCACTGAACGCAGTTTTTGGACAACATGAAGCTCTTTGACACAAAGGAAGAGGATAAATCAGGTGTTTGATACGAAGGAAGTACAAAATGTATAATTCGGTGTACAAAAGTCTTCCTTGCTGGACTGATTTATCTGAAAGCCGACAACCGATTCAGTTTTCAGAGAGTCAGACGTGTGCGTGCAGTGACTCACCTCACAGTTTGACTCAATCAACAAATCGAAATATAAAAAGTAAACAAAGACTCTGCTGGATCTGATTCTGGAGGCCAAAACATTCTCGGTTCGATTTCATTTGCATGAGGTAACAACATTTTTACAACGTGATGGAAGAAAGGCTATTTCTGACCTTTTCCTTATAAAGAGCTTTAAACGTGTGAACTTATGAATGAAGCTGCCTCTTACACTCATGAGCCCTCCGACCAGGTCGTTGGTGTGGGGGTCGTCTTCTTTGGAGGCGAGCTGAGGCGAGTAGAGCTCGGTGGTTCTCAGGATCTCCAGCACGCGATCCAGAGCCTCGGCCACCGTCACCGGGCTGCTCTCCTGGGCTGCGTTGATGATGTTTATTACCTGAGGAGGAAGAGGAAAAAGAAGAGTCCTGATTCTGCAGCAAGACAAAACAAAGAGCCTCTCTGCAGGACGCGCTGCAACAGAGCGCTCCTTTCTTCATGCGTGTGTCATGGAGACATGCATGTGATGCTGCAGAAGCAAAACAGCAACAACAACACAAAGAAAAGCTGCCGTCAGACACACAAGAGCATCACAGGACCCGAGGTGGCAGGTCTGGTGACAGCAGGTCAGGGAGAATCCAGAGGTCACATCCTGATCACCAACACACTCGGCTGTTTGCACTAAAATGTGATGAGCTTTGACTGTGGAACATTAGACACGACACTCTTTCATAACTCAAATTAACCACGCTGTAAACAATCCCACGAAATTAGCTTCCTGCACAGAAATAACACAGAGATGTTTGTTTTACTGCAACTTATGTAATTCAAATTTCAAGAAATCATATGTTTAAAGGGGCACGATGTCGTTTTGAAGAAATTCAAACTCAGAATTTTAATATTTACAATATTAATGAGGTAAAAACACAAACTCAGAAGTGAATAAACAAGCTGTTCTCAGAGGAAAATCTGGTCCTGCAGCGCCAACAGTACCAGCTCGCCTCGCCTCGACTCAGCTCGCCTTTTTTGCGTTCCCATTACTGAAATCTGGTACCTGGTACCTGCTAAAGTGGAGCTTTTTTAGTATCACCTCCGTATAAGTTCCAACCGAGCTGAGCTGATGCTTCTGTGTGACGTAAGCTGGCAGCCGGCCACTGATTGGACAGAGAGCGACGCCACTTGACGACTCGTGACGAGCGCGACGTCCGAGCCTGACGCCCGCTACCTTTAAAAACTAGCATCTGCGTTCAGTCAACATAGCGATTACATGGAAGGAACAACGCGCAGGAACACGGCGTGGACCGTGGCAGAGGTGGAGACGCTCCTGAGTGTTGTCGCTGAAGACGCATCCAGAACGAGCTTGATGCTGCGACAGGAAATGAAAAGGTGTACGTGTTTTGCGTCGCCCACAGCTAGCCCTGTTTATGTGTCGCGTGGATAAGTACGTCACTGATGACGACCCGCCCACGTTGATGACGACCCGCCCACGTTGATGACGACCCGCCCACGTTGATGACGACCCGCCCACGTCTGATGACGACCCGCCCACGTTGAAGACAACCCGCCCACGTTGAAGAGAAACTAATTCTAGATGGAAACGCAACGCGTCTGAAACCAAACCAAGTAGAGCCACGCTGAGCCGAGGCGAGCTGGTACTGTCGGTGGAAAAACGGCATAGGAGGGGGAAAGTTGGTTTGCACACTTCTCTTGTCCATAAAAGAGGTGCATAATAAAAAAAATAGGCTTTTATTTAAGTTCAAATTCACCACTGTGAGCGCCCAAAGGATCTCTGAGCGACGTACCTTGGTGATGGGAGCCTCGATAGTCATCGAGTGAATCCTGGCGACGGAGGAGTACCTTCGATTCTGTAAACTGGGAGCTGAAATACAGAAAACAATGATTTTCAGTGTGGCTCACTGATCATCACACTGCAGCTGCAGATAGTAAAATCACAGGACGTGTGATTGTTGGAAAGGAAATGTAAATGTAGAACAAACGTTGACTCGAGACAAAGTCTGTACGGTGGCTTTCATTCAACTCGAGAAGCAGACAAAGCAGAGACACCTGAAAATAGCAGCGGCGAGTCGAGGAGGGAGGTAACGTAATGTCATCAGCCCACGACTCCTCTCTTTAGGATCTCTTTAGTTTAAGTACCGACCGTAACACAGTCTGACTCACTGCCATCAGCGGCCCGTTCTGCCTTTGTGTCGCTGCCTTCGCTTTATCCTCAGAGCAGTTATCTGCCTCTCATCTCCAGCAGCAGCACAAACTGGAGCCCCGTTCGTTTTAAAAGCCTCAAACAGAAGATAATGCATTTTGAATGGTCTCACCGTCACTTCCACGAGAGCTGAGCGACCTGGCGTCAATCGAATCTTTCCTCCTGTCGCGGTGACGTAGAGAATGACACTCTGAGGAGAGGAAGAGGAGGAAACGTTCAGCACGCTTCAACAGATTTATACCGAAAGTCTCAGAGCTGCTTCGTTTTACAAAACTGATAGAGAACAATAATAAATACTGATGTTTTAGGTTCATGTGGAGGAGAGCGAACACTTCTACTGCCTTTGTTTGGATTGGAGGCAAGTTAAAATATATTTAGCGTGAGGCAAAGCAAGAAACATCTACATTTTAAACATCAACCAACTCATTAACGGATGCATGCAGTTACACTTCTGACTATTCAGTGTCGCAGCTCCACATCTTAACTCCGTAATTCAAATGTAATCTGCAGGACTCTCTTGCTAATGACTGCTAATCTACATTTACTTGTCAGGTTTTACTTAAAAAAACACACTTAAATACGTCGCGTTAACTCACCGGACTGAGAATGCTCCCCGCTGCATCGCTCTTCCTTGTTGAACTTGTGGACCTGACGGAGACAAAGAGAGCAGAAGCTGATTAAAGTCGAGATCTGGACGACGACCAGGAGTCGCTGCTGGTTCGCCTTCGCTGTCAGGAGCCTAATTTCCTGTTCCGTGAAAGCAACACGGCCGGCAGGATTACTTCTGTTGATTAAAGACTCAGTGATTTGATGTTGTTCAAACTGAGGATGTCTTTTCATCGATATTTGAACACTTCATTGTGTTTGTCCGTCACCTGTGAGAGAGCAGTTTCTTACGTAGATTCTCTGAAGCTGCCACCTTTTAGCGGTAAAGCTGCTTATGAATACAGAGAAAACGCTGGAGAACAGTGGCGTCAGCTCGGCCCTCATGACGTTAGCAACTGGTGTTTGGAGCGACGTCATCGGTGCTTAAAGCTGATAATCTTTCAAAGAAAACAAACTAGTGTGGAGACGACTCTCTTTCCATGATCCAGTGTGGGCGATTAAATAAATAGGATTCAATTCAACACTTATAACATCCAAAGTGAGCAGTTTCCCCTCTGGGATCAATAAAGTATTTATGATTCTGATTTACCTTGTGCAGCAAACACCAGGGACGTTAGCAGTGCTTTTTAACAGTAGGTTTTCCTGCCAATATTCATTTATCTGTACCGTCTTTAAGCTAACGTTGCTCGTGTGATGGGGCCTTCAATGCTTTAAAGCAGCGGTATTCAAATTTTGTGTGCTCAAGGAACATCAGGGAGCCAAAATTTCAGGCTCCTGTATTCACATCTGTGCAAAATAGTCTCTTTAACATGTCATCTTATCTTTCCGTAAAGGTTTCTTTTTGTTCCCTGGAGGGTTTTTAAAGGGTGTAGAAATGTGTACAAACGACCGACACACTAAATCAAGAACTCACTGATTACTTGTTCAGGCGGCATATTTAGGGACTTCTGCTTTAAAGGGTTTGTAAGCTAGCTGATTGTTCCAACTTGTCAGATGCTGATGCTTTGTTTTTGCTTTATTAGCATTATGTTTGTGAGATTGTGTGGTGGCGTCTATGTCTTTAATCTGTGCAGCAGTTCAACAGCAGGATTTCATCCAAACGTTGCTTTTCATGCTTGATGTTTTGGGACACTCACAGGTCATTTGTTGCTACCTGTAGAGCGAACTGAGTCGTTTGTGTCACTATCACTGCTCCTTCTCACCAGAAATGTCGACGTGAGAGGAGCTCAGCCCAAAACAGAAGCTCACAAGTGGAGGCCAAATACCAGTTTGTGAGATTTTGACGCAAATTTTCAATCATCTAATCTGAAAGATATTAACTGGCGTCATTAAATTGAACAAGAATGATAATTAACAAATGTGAAAGGTGAAAATGATTTTAGTGTTTGTTCCGTGCTTCTTCTTCTACCCTTCCTGTGAACCTCGCGGCACATTCTCCCGTGTTTATAATAACATATTTTCATGCAGGTGACAATTTGTACAGAACATCCTGTTCGTCACACCGAGGTTATTGAAGATTTGGATATGAGGAGCCTCTAATCCAGTTACAGAAGATTTTCCTCACCCGGTGACTCACGGCACCTTTACATCGCGCTGACTGAGCACAGAGCTCATTTATGTAACGACGAACGTGAACATCCAAACGTGTTGTCTTTTTATTCAGGTACAAAATCAGAAAAAATATATTCTGATACGTAGAAATGAACGTCTGTGATGTTTGTTAATTACTTCCACTCTCACACGAGTCTCTCCTCTTACAGCTCCTCTCTTTAAATGTCTCTCAGGTCTCCAGAGCGTCGCACACTGAGTAAATAGGATTAGGACAGTACAAACACTTCTAATGACATATACGGCTGCCAGATTTAGCTGGCTTCAGCGTAATGGGCTTCTTGGGCTGCAAAGCACAAACAGACATCTAAAAAAAAAAAATGAATAAAGCTGGGAAATAGTTGAGATTACGATGGCCCTTAATTGAGAGGCGAAGACAAACAACGCTGACCCTAAACCTGCTGTAAGTCTGCAGTGCTTAGACAAATACTGCTAACTAAACAACACAATGAAATGGAAACCGTGGTCTGCAGCCAACGACTGGGTGGGAAAAGACGTGGAGTGAAGTGTGTCTTCAAGTGTTCAGAGGAAACTGTGCTAAGAAACAGGAAGATCAGTGATAACCTGAGTGGACCTCTGTGGTCTTGATACATTTATCTCAGCGAAGATGCCCTTAAAGTTAGCTTAGCTAGTTTTAGCAACCTCAGAAAAGATGATTGAAATGATGAAATGACGATTATTACTCCATTAGTTCCGTTCTTTTCCCTGCCAGCTCTCGATAATAAGAACTGAGCGTTCCATGGAGTAATAATCACACATTTTAAACCTTGAGCTGCAGAAATCTACTGCACTCGGTAATCGACTCGTCAGGGCTTCCCCACACAGGCAGGCTGCTGGAGGAGAGGGAGAGTTGTGCTGTGTTTTTAATACAAATCCAGCAAAGCTAGCAGATGTTTGATGCTTCGTACTGTGTGCTGGGACTGTACATGTACTGTTGCTGAAGTTTGCTGCTGTTCTCACCATTAATTGTGGCTTTTTGATGGCGGTTTCTAGTTGGAGACATAAGCTGCAGTGTGTTGTTATCGTGCGGTCTTTTCTGAGGTTGCTAAAACTAGCTAAGCTAGCGGTCAGCTAACTTGACCTCTCGAGGGGGAGTCTTACTCGGTGTCAAGGTGTGTTAGACCATGGATTAAACTTACACCGGAATATCCCTTTAAGACATCAATTAGTTTAAAATGTCATCAAATACTTAACTTCTGTTCTACATCAGCTCTGTTCTGGTGAAAATACATGGAGAAAAGGGGGACACCCTGATGATACCGCTCAGTTTGACACTGCACAATTCAGGTTTTGTGGATGACTTCCACGGTTTCGGGAATGGGATCAGTCTCTGGCATGTCTAAGGATTCCCAATCTCAACAAGCAGCAGGACTGAATGCCATGTGGCTTTTGGCGGGCAGATGCCAACGGCTGACTCACCTTATGCACACACGATGAAAGAGCAGTGAGCTAAAGCTAGTCTCTGTGCAGCTTTTCCTGGGGTATAAATAGCCCTGGCGCCTGGCTGCGAGCCCTCCGGGGCCTTAGAGGGGGATCCTGGTGCTTAGCCGTAGCTTAGCATAGTATGACGTTATTGGCCTGGAACCCAGCTGAGAGCAGCGACACACCTGCTTCAGAGTAAGTGTGCACGCTGCTCGGCTGCTTGCCCCGCTCAACGATTTAAACCTGACACTTCAGCCTGCAGTTCATCTGAAGTATTTATGTGAAACTAAATGCCAGCAGAGTTTGTAATTTACGTCCAGTTTGGACTCGGTCGTTCACTCTTGATTGGGCCAAGCTTCGCTGACGTCTGTTCAGAAAGTCTCCCTGTAATCTTCAAAAGTGAGTTCATGAGTCTGAGGCTTTGGACATTTTCTCCAAGCAGCTGCTAGTAAGCTGAGGATTTATCATGTTGAGCTACAAATCAGCATATTGGGCAGATCTGAGAGAAAGTGTTGCTGATGTGCAGATGCTACTCGTGTCGGGCCGGTACAGTGAAGGCAAGAAAGGATGGAAGAAGATCAAGATTCGTACCGCCGCTCGAGTTCTTGTGTGGCTTCTTCTAAGAACTTCTCCTGATCTCAGGAGGTCTCCACATTTTGTTCCAATGAGGCATTTTTGTATCTACTCTGTATGCTAAAGTGTACAGCAGCTTAACTATAATACTAGAAATAAGGATTAGTGAGTGCAGATAACGGTGTGCTCGCCAGGGGTGATTGCAAAAAAAAATCCTGAGCCGGAACTTTTTCCTATGACGTCACACCGTGCAGAAGCATGCACCTGGTTGTCGGAGCTTTTGGCACCGCCTCCCAAAGAGCTTTCCATCGCTACCCACCTCTTCTAGCCAAGCCCAGCGCCATTTGTTCTTAATGCCTGTGTCGACATCTTTAGTGTCTTCCTCTGGCTTCATGAATTTGCGGTCCACCCTGACACTACGGTGCGTCATCAGCACGTGGAGCGACTGCTCTCTGGATCAATCTGTTTGGCCAAGGCCCGCCCCCACCGTATTTCTGATTGGCTAGTAGACCTGTCCTCAGTGTAATTGACTGAAAGTTGCGCCTCTGTGAGAGCCAGAGAGCTGTATGTTAGATCTCTGGGCAAACCCGATTTCTTTTTTTGTTATTACTCGCAGTCACGCCGGTACGCCGGAGATCCGGCACGGCGCCGGACTGCAATCAGCCCTGTTGTTGTGTGGCTTCTTGTAAGAACTTCTCCTGATCTTAGGAGGTCTCACAGCCGGTGAGGCATTTTTGTATAGACTCTGTAGGTTAAAGTGTACAGTAGCTTAACTATAATGCTAGAAATAAGGATCAGTGAGTGCAGATAACGGTGACTCTTCCCTATTTAAAAGATTATTGAAATGAAATGACGTCGTCTGTGTGACACAGGAGACGATGACTTCACTCACCTGATTGTTGTTGTCTATATGAGGCCTCTTGATGGACACAAAGTGACGAATCTTCCTGTTGGAGGCGACACAAGAGTCCGTCAGTAACTGCTGTTATTTGGAAATGTACATTTATCACTCGATGAGTCTTTGCTCACCCTCCCTGGCCGATGACAGGCGTTATCTTCACATGCTGCTGGATGCTGTCGCCCGACTTCTTCCTGGCGTAGTAGATACCCTGCCATTCCTTCAGAGAGAGACAGAGCAGTCAGGAAATGATACGAGGATCATCTAATGTCACAGACGGCGTTCGTGGACGGACGTGAGACACACCTTTCCTTTCTTTATACAGGTGTTGATGGTGTCCAGCAGGTCGGCTCTGTTCTTGTCGCTCTTGGGGAGTTCGGTCAGCTCCTTCCCGATCAGCTCCCCCTTGTGGTAGCCCATCATCCGCTCGAACGCCGGGTTCACGTACTGCGACAGAACCAGGAAGACGAAAGTGTTAAAGTCTGTTCTGCTCACAAGTGTTGCCCTGATTTATGTGTTGACCGCCGACAAATTCAGAATAATTCAATATATGTTACAAAAAACAATGAAGTCGATGAGGTAAAACCTTAAATATACTGTTTTTCACATGTGAAAAAATGCAAAGATGTAAATTTCAAACTTAATTTCCCAAGTTGAGTATGAAAGTATGAAGGCTAAGTCATATGTGAAAATGTAATGTGAACAACTTGTGAGATTGTCAGGTTCACATGTGACTTTATTTTATTTTCAGCTGCTAAAATTTTAGTTCACATGTAAACAAAAGTGGAATTTACATGTGAAGACTGTAAGGATCGGTAATTTTTAATTTGTAAATCACTTCTTAAAACCCATTTTTATAGACTTGCCTTTATGTGATGTGGTTCTTTTATGTTTATTTTTTCTCCAACCGTCTTGAGTTCTGTTTTACTTATTTATTTATTGATTTATCTTATTTAGTCCATCTCTATTATTTCACCTACTTTATTAATTTGTATCATTTCATGCAATTTATTTTTCCTTTGTAATTGAAATTTGTTTTTCTTGCTTTGTTCTGTCAAAGCACTTTGTAAACATGGTTTTTAAAAGTGCTATATAAATAAAATGACTAATATTATTATTATTAAGAAGCAAATATGTGATTTCATGCGCCATGTTTTGTTTCCACATACAGTAAATTCAACTCTCTCGTGAAAATGTCCAGTTCCCATGGGACATGACTTTCTTTTCACATGTTCACATGTAGTTCACATGTGACAAAGCAGACTAATTGTGTATGAACATGTGATTTTTACACGTGAAAAAGCAAACATGTGGCCTCTTTTATGTAAGGGTTTTTAAAAAGGAGATGCAAATGATCACTTTTGTGTTTTATATTTGTTCTCCACAGCATCCCGACGAGTTTAGATTTAAAAAAAACACAAATATAGAATATCACCTGCCTCCCCCTTTAACCCATTTAGGCCGGGAAAGCATTGCCGCATTTCTACCATTAAAACCGGGGGAGCTGTTGCGTAATTCTACCATTCAAGCCGGGAAAGCGGGTACGTCTTTTTTCGGAAGGCAGCGATTTCGAGGAGTTTCTCGGCTTCGAAGAAGACAGCCTCGCTGACATCATTACTGAGGAGGGCTTTGACCACGCTGACCCGATCGACCGGGAGTTATGGTTGAGGCAGATGTTTGAGGACAACGACGATGATAACGATGACGAGTTTGAAGGGTTTGAAAGTGAGTGGAAGACTGACAACTACCACAGTAATCAGCGTAGTGTTTTCAATCGCACAGCAGGGGGAAAGTCGATTTGCCTGCAGACGCCACACCGCTGCAGGCATGTGATCAGATTTTTACGGAGGAACTTTGGGCGCATCTTGTTACCGAGACTAATAATTACCGTGACCAGGTTCAACAAACTCCAGCTCACATTGAGAGCTTCAGGAAGCACTATCGCCGGTACATCTAAGGCCGACTGTTAGTCATTACATTCTGGTCTTGTTCTTTTTTTCTAGTTGATTTTTATTTATTTTCTCACTGTTTTTTATTTGAAAATAGCGCTGTTCCTGCACTGACACTTTACTTTGACACTGATCAATGTCTGAGGAAAGCCACAGGTGTAAGCTCTCAAATACTTTTTGAATTTTGTTTCTATCTGCTACAGAGGCTGAGAAATCAATCATTTAGTAGCTGTTGAATTTCCAGAAAATCTTCAGGTTTTAGGGGTTTTTCTGAAATTGCCCGCAGGTTTTACAGGCATTTTTTCCAGGCGTCTTAGGCCTGAATGGGTTAAGGAAAGGTTTGAGACTTTGCTCATTCTGACTGCATGTATCATCCCTACCTGTATTATGTGGTCTTCACTGGTGATCTCCACAGCCTCCTGACAGAGCTCCAGAGCCGTGAAGACAGAGTTACAAGCCCTGCGGATTAATAAAGCCACAGCGGCTCAGGATTAGTGACACCCTGCATGCATGTATATGACTGCATGGTGTTTTTCTCTCTGCCGTACCTGAGTTTGAACTGGCAGCGCACCTCCCCGTGTTCGATCTGTATGAGCTCATTGTAGCAGGCTGACACGCTGCTGTTCTCCACAAACCTCTGGAGGCCAAACAAGGTTAAGTGGTGTTTGAAGGAGAAGGAGAGAGAGAGAGAGAGAGAGAGACGGGTGGAAAATTGAATGAGTCAGGATTTACTCAGTAGCGACTTGTTTTCCAACCTCCTACGTCATTTTCACACCATCAGACAACGAGCGCTCTCTTTCTAAACTGCTGCTATTTTAGTGTCTCGGGTCTCTTAGAAAGGCCAATAAAGAAAAAAGAAAGAAGCATCGATCAGAAACACTCAGTCTGTTAAAGACACACAGATTAGAAGCTGAGGAATGTTGTTGGACGTACTCTGCTGAATCCGGCACAGAGGAGAGGAAGAACAGACGGCTCCTCCTGGTCAGCCGGCCTGCAGACCACAAACAGAAACATGACTTCATCACACCAGTTTGAAAACAACGTAGCTTGAAGTACAACAAATATATATGTAATTGTGGTGATGTCAGGTATTTCCACGGATCAATAAAGGATTCAGAAACATTTAGATCAGAGACAGTCACACTCCTGATTGGTGTTACAGGTTAACAGATGAGATTTTGAGCATTAATACGGCAGCAAAAAACTATTTGCCATGTAAAAATATTGTATAGTTATCTCTGTTCTTTGTTTGTGAAGCCAGGAAGCAGGAAGCTGAGTCTCTCTCCGTCCTCCCTGCGCCTCTTTTCAACATGGCGGCCTATTAACAACCTTCTGGGCAGTAAGCCACCAATCTGCCGTCCTTTTGGCGGCTCGCTCCGCGGATTTAGACAGAAGGCGGCAAACTGGTGGTCTGTTTTGTTCCACCAGTTTTGCCCCTCGGAGGGTAACGTTACACTTATTTGCGCCTCCATTGCTGTAAATCCGAGGCGGCAATGTGGTGGCAAATGCTGAGATGGGCGGAGGTGTGGATGACGTGCACTGCTGCGCACCCACAGCCGGGAGTTTTAAAACCAGGAAACAGCTGATCACAGCAGTCAGTTCGTCACTTCATCCACCAAGATGAGCAGCTGGAAAGCCGCTGAGATCCGGGAGATGCTAGCGTCTCCTCGCTCTCTGTAGCTGTCTTGGTTGTCCGCTTGTTGTTGTAGCGGCGAGCTAATAGCGGTCGCTACTTTCAAATTAAAAGCCCCCTGCTAAGAACCCAGTTCTAAACTCCGATGGGGTACAATGTAAAGCTCTTATTTTGAAGAAAAACTGCAAAAAATCGTCCCATAAGGAATGAATGGGACGGGGTCAAAAAAGTCGCAAAATCATCGACGTTTTTCAAACATCTCCTGCTCTGGCAGACTTTGACCTAGAGACACCATTCAAACTTTAAAATGTAGGCACAAGTCTCATCTATTTGAGTTGTATTTGAACTTTCTTTCTACGATGTTTAGTTTTTGAACGGTGACCCTTAATTGATCATGAGTGATTTCGAAAACTCAGAAAAATTCAGGATTTTCAATGTGTGTGTATTGCGGAATGTTCGCGCAGCACCAACTGGCAGAGTGGGGGAGCCTGAAAAAAACTCTCCGAAAATGTTTCTTTAGATGACGATCCTAGCCACAGATTTCACACTACAATAGTGATATTTTCCAAGAACGTAGCCACACTTGTCTTCTGTCTGGCAACGTGTCCACTTTATCGGGAGGATGTACGGTTTTTGAATTATCTGCGTCTAACCGACACAAACTCCAGCAACTGCCCCATAAGCCCCAATGTTAAACGGGAAGAGGATTTTGGGAGAAAAGCAGAAACTGCCCTGCTTCTCTTCACGCCCAACTTCCTGCTTCACGTCACGTCACGTCACATGTTGACGCCTACCAGAGGAGGAAAAGTGGAGGCTGTTTGGAAAAGGAGGAATATTACACCTCCCTTTTAGACAGACAAGGCGGCACATTGCAGCCTTTACCTTGCTGCAGATGTGCCACCTTTTCTATCTAAAAGGGGCTACTAAAATGTGTTTGTGAACACGTTTGAGGAGAAAACAGGCTGCGTAGTAACAGAGTACTGATTCATATTTGATCAGCACTGCCTGATTTTACAGTTTGGTCCAAGATACACGAGCCTCTCGACACAGTACGGTGGCTGACTCATCAAAAACTCAAAAAATATGATTGTGAAAACAATTATAAGCCAGAAAAAGGCTGTGCAGAAACAGAATCTCCACTGATATTTGATCAGCACTGTTCAGTTTGACAGTTTGACCTACGTTTCTTGAGCAGTGTGTGTTAAGATGTTGTTTTCTTTTAAACTTTATTGAGCAAGCATTTGTTTTGGACTGAGATGCTGATGCTCTCGTGTGACATCTAATGAACAAAGAATAGGAAATTTGTAGAGGAAAGGTTGAGTTTCATTCATGTTTAATTTAATATCCATCAGGGAAAAACAGCAGGGTCGAATTGGTGCTTTGGTAAATTGACATAACATTGAATTTATCAGTTTTTCAGGTGAAAAAAGATTTGAATCGTGGCTTTTTTTAGATTTGAAGCAAGGTTTTCAGGAACCTCACATCACACACAACACACAGAGGATATTAAAATCTACAAAAGCTCAAATCAAACTTACCTCTGTGGCACAATGGCGAGAATAACTGTGTTTTCGGAGGGCTTTGTGGCGCGGATCAACCTGGGAATAAAAAACAGATTAAAGGGATTAAAAGTCAGCGGGAGTTCATTCCATTCACACTCTGAGCTCATGAGCGGTTGCTCGGACTCAGGTACATACGGGACAAACATGTGGGCAGGTTCGAGGGTGATGTCATTACCACAGGAGAGGAGCAGAACATTTCACAGAAACACCAAACACATCTGCTTCAAGCCACAACGCTGGCAGGACGAACGGGGGGAAAAGAAGAGGATGAAAATCAAACAGAGGGAACAGATGATGGCACTGATCCTCACGGGGGGACAGGAAAGAATAAAACTGTGTCGAGGAGCGAAGGAGCAGCTGCCAAACTGTGGTGATCAGCAGACAGCAGAGACGAATGGATCTGTTCCTGCGATCGGGGAAATAATGAAGCACTTGTAATAAATCACTCCGCAAAATATATGGTGGTGGCTTTTAGGGTAACCGAGAACTCTGGACGGCCCGGTGCTGTTTCTAACAATAACTGCACACAGCCACAGTCTGAAGAAAAATCAGGACAGAAAGTCCAAGTAGTCTTGACTGAAAGGCTCCAACACAAATAAAAGGTCTTTAAAGAAGCGATGCCTCGAAGGTATTCATGGGACACACACACACTGAACCCTTTGAGCCTCGGGATTCCCCGTTCAAACGCTGTAAACACAGATCCTTTGTTCGCCGATGTGAGAAAGCAGAGAAAGAACACACTGGTTATTTGCCATAATCGAAGACTGATTGTAATTTAAATGTGATCACAAGATATTTATTTTTGTTAGTCAGTTCAACGTCAGCATCAGAAGGAATCTGACATGTTTGAGGAATTGTTGAGTGAAGCAGCCGGTGGCCCAGTCACCACAATAACATGTAGGACATTTTACATTTCTGCAAACCACCGTGTCATATTTATCAGATCAACATTTCTATGTGTCACATCACGTCAGCTGATATGAGCTAGCTGAGAATGGCAGTGGCCTTCCAGTGTTTGCAAAACTGCTCGTGAAACTACTGGAATGTGCTTTAACGTCACGTCGGGACATTTTCCAGCTGGGTGTTTTAATGGGACAGCGGGAATATCGGCTACTTTTAATGATACGCTTGGACAATTGTGGTGACAGAACCAGATATTTTAGACAAGATATTGTGACAATTTGTCAGTGAAAACTTGGTATTTCAGCAGCAGTTTTGTGGCAAGAAAGTGGATATTTTCCACGAGATGTCGGGAAAATTTGCAGCTGAGAACCGTAAATTTTTAATGAAATGTTGGGGCATTTTTCAGCTGTGTTTCTGACAACCGAACTGAATATTTTTGATGAGCTGTCAGGACTGTTTGCAGTAGAGAACACGTATTTTAATGAAAGGTTGGGCATTTTAAGACAAAATATGATCTTTTCCTCACCCTAACCAAGTGAGTTTTTGCATCTAACTGTAACAGAAAATAAACACAGTGTTGTTACAACATAAAATTGAACATAAAGAAAAGGTTCAACATGTTCGTGTTTTGCAGAAACGTCCACAGTCAACATGTGAGACTGAGCTGCAGCACGAGGAGGGAGAAACAGCTTTGTGTAAAACATAAATCCCATCTAAATAAATCTTGAAATGCCCACGCATGCCAGAAAGTACTGGGAGACTAAATTAGCACAGACCAGTATTTCCAGTAGAAAACTCAACAAAAACCTGGCAACGACGAGCAGTGAATGAGATTATTCTACAGTTAAAGAGGTTTGTGAAAAGTGTCCAGGGGTTTTTGTTGGACGACGGACAAGAAGGAAAATTACAACACATTTTCATGCTCCTGCATGTGTACTACAGTACTCCTGGTTCCTCTGGGCCCGTATCCAGCTCTCATGTCAACAAACAAACTCAGAATGTGTAGTTCAGGCTCGCTCGAGTGCGTCTCTATTTCAACAGCCTCTTATGAATTGTGACATCCAGTATCAACTGCTGCAAAACACTGAATTGAGAAACCTTAAAGAAGACGAGCGAACAGACTACAGTAACTCGGTGTGCAGCTTCAGGTCGGAGACGCCTGCGGTGCCTTCAGTGAACACCAGATGGCACCAACAAGCCCTCAGAGCCTCAAAGCTGAAGGGATTCAGACAGACTGAACTCTGGAAGCTGTTGTAAACTACTGATTTAGGATTAATATCATAGAATGGATGGTTTCTGATTGAAGAGAAGCATCATGTGGTCTCTGTTACTGAAATTATTTGACCCTCATGGCAGATAAACACCGTTCTAACATGTCAGACATGCAGAAAAGAAGCTGGACGAGGAATCACAGTGCAGTTTGACATTTAAAGGCTAAGGTCGACATTTTGGGATATAAACATATTCACTTTCCTTTTGAGAATTAGAAGAAAAGATCCATACCTAAAGAGACGATGAGCACAGCGTTGTCACAACATAAAATTAACTTAAAGAAAAGTTTCAACATATCTGTTTGTTGACGGTTTGTCAATATTTATTTTGGCAATTGGGTTGAGATGGTTAGTTTAGCATGAAGACTGAAAACATGTGGACGGGTCTTGAAAATCCTCCTTCCACCACTGCTGAAGCTCACAAACTAATATCTTTTTATGCTTAATTCATACAGTAAACATGACAAGTTGTAGGTTATGGTATGTCTGTTAATTATTGAGTAAAGAGGTGCTGAAAGGTGGATTCTGTTCCCTTTAGGCAGAGTCAGGCCAGCTGTTTCCCTACTTCCAGTCTCTGTGCTAAGCTAAGCTAAGAGTCTGCTGGCTGTAGCTTTTTATTTACCTCGAAGACAAATATGGTATCGATCTCTAAGTTATTCTAAGAAAGAAAGCCAATAAACATATTTCCCAAAATGTCCAACTTTTCCTTTTAGCAAGCATTAATACTTTGCATCAGTCCTTTAAAGATGAAATAAGAAACCACCACAGAAGAAGTGACAGCAGACACACAGGTGAGGCTCACCTGCACACAGCTTCAGGCTCAAAGTAGCGCGAGTGACGTCCATCAATGACTATAATCTCATGGTGCTTGTCCAGGAAACACTCGACGGCAGACTCGGGCGTCCGTGCGATGTTACACCTGAAGCCGGCGCGGTCGCAGGCCCACCAGAAGGCATCGCTCTGGCTGTCCTCCTTGGCGAACACCAGCAGGACCTGAAGAGACGGGAAGGAATGGACGCCTGGGTGAGACAGTGCTGCTGCGACGGTGATAATTACCGAGTATCTATGTTAGTAGGTCCACACTACATTTACTACTCAGACAGGACATTCTCCAGAGCAGCTGCAGACATCCAAGAACCAGATGTCAGCTGTGTTCACCTCAGACACCACAGTTACTGACATTTATGGGCCTGAATAATCCAGAACACAGGTGTAACCTCTTTCGCCATCATTTAGTAAACACAATTTTGCGATTACAATGAGCTCATTGCCATAACCCTTTGATGTGATGGCCTCTCGGAGATATTTAACCCATGAGCACCCAACCTTCCTGTTAAGGACTGGCTATCTTTTTTTTTTTTTTACTTAGGCCACGTTTATACGTAGCAGGGTATTTAGAGAAACGAATATTTCCCCCCCTTCGTTTTCAAAAAAGTTGTCATTTACATCAACCCGCATAAATACGCCGTCGAGCGTCATTATAACTCTGCCAAACCTCTGGGCGGCAGTGTAGGGAGAAGGATAAAGCCATGCAAGCCAATCAGAATCCTCAGAATCAACAACAACGAATAACACGAGCGACTTCCTGTTCCTTTCAAAACAAAGCTCGCATGACGTTTAGCCTAATGAGCGTGAGAAGCTAAAACCCCGTTTCTCCCAGCTGACACGACAACACATAACCGGAGTTTTCCAAATTCTCCACTTTGCCCCGAGTTTTTAGAAATAATCGTTTTCTGTGATAAAAACGGGGTTTTCGTGTAAATGAGAGGCCAAACCGCCTGGAAATATCTGCATTTTCCCTTCGTGTAAACGGGGCAATAAAGGACATAAAGTTTTAAAGGACTTTACATGGTACTAGCAGTCTGTGCACGTTTCCCATAGTGCTAGTAGCAACATTTTCATTTTGTATAATTTATCTAGAATACTATTAAGAGCTGGAATGTATATAAAAAAAATTAATTAATGGTTATGAATACACAAAGCTAAAAAATGTGATATTGATGTGTAGGGCCTGTAGATATGCCCAGCAGAGAAAAACAGATTAGTATCATGTTAAAACATGAAACGCTGTGTTGTAATGGTTTGTAAGCTATAACAACATATTTTCATGTTATAAGAAGGAATCATGGATCTATGGTGAGCATTTATACCTGACTTGCTGGCAGCTGTGAGCGGTTTGCTAGCCGCACTTTCCCCTTCAAACACACTGACTCCTTCGACCGCCTCTGGGCTAATTAGGCCTCGCCTGACACACCGACATGGGACGACTTGATTTCGAAAAGCTGGCCTTTCCCCCGGGCAGCTCACCCCTCGGACATGTTGGCTCTCTCTCACCAGAGAAGCTCCGGAGGAAAAGTTTCAGGAGGCACTTGCCACAGCCGATGAGTGTGGTGTGTTTAATGGGGAAACTAGCGGCTTCAGCCCGCCGCTAGCTGCTAGCTTGAAGCTACATATAATGCTAGCTTGAAGCTAGCAGCGGAGGGTCGCGAACCGCGTCGCGGCGACGTGTATTTACATTTCTCGGGCTCCGGCGGTGCGGACGCAGCTACACAGAGCAGAAGCATGAATAAAGCTTAAAACAACTACAATCTGGAGACAACGTTGAAGATGGCGCTCCGTGTACGAGCCAAAAAAAGCTAGTCTGGTCTTACCAGGTATAAAAAGACCCGGATCTTCCGCGCTGTGCGGCCCGAGCATGCGCACTAGAGACTTACGCTACGACTTACTTACTAACTTCCGGTTTAGCGCCCCGCTAACTTGGATAAAGATAAAATAATTTAATCGTGCGGCTCTTCTAGATTTTCCAAATGTTATCAGACTGAATGGCTCAAATGATGATATCCAAACGAGATGTGTCGCGGGGTTTGTGACGTTCAAATAAATTTATCCGCCATTTTACAGCCGCTTCTTTCTCAATGTTAGCTTATGGGGAAATCATAACACAGTGTATCAGGTGATGACGTCATTTTGTTTTATAACATAGTTTATTGTCTCTACATTAATGTTTTATGTGTTAAAATATTTATTTTCACTCTGTAAATTGTGTAACTGTAATTCATTGTTGCCTTAAAGTTTGTAAAAATAAAGAAATAATAAAAATAAAAAACCTTGACGTTGTAATTACACAGTTTGGCCACTACGACAGTTGACCTGAAAGCCTGGCGCTGTTCCTAATGGATTACATATTATTTTCAATTTATTATAACAACAAACTTTCTTGTGATGCGAAATTACTAGTTATATTACAGTATATTTTCTATGGTTTCTGAAAAAAAAAATGCCACAATTGATGAGAAATTTACTTAAGTCCTGCCAGAAAATGTGTTTTTGTTTGTGCTTATGTCTCTTCTGATTTCAGCATGTAGCAACTGGCTGTGTAATATTTGTGATTAATTCTGAAGGACACTGCCTTCACCTTCTTCTGAGGACATTTCTGAAACGGGGCGCGAATGTTTTTATTGTCATTTTGAGGATGTTGTTGTGAGAAACACATTTTCCTACCGGTGAGTCAGCTGGGTTGGGGAGAGAGACGTATGTTCAGCTGATTTAACACCATTTTTGTAGTATAGTCTCTAAATCACTTTCTCATATAATGTCTTCCATTCGATTTGTTTGAAAGGTTTCATAGTAATGAAAAATATTCCTTCAGCACTAAACTGAGCAGCATCACTCGTGAAAGCTGTTTCACACCAACAGACGTGAAGCCTGCAGAGTGCAGAGTCGTGTTTTTGATCCCACACTGAGTTTTGACCACGAACACACCAGCCACCTTTGGTACAGTGGTGAGGAAATACAGCACGCATACAGTAGAGACGCACACACACACACACACACACACACACACACACACACACACACACACACACACACACACACACACACACACACACACACACACACACACAGGCAGCTGGTCTGCAGCCAGAGGCAACAGTACTCAGCTCGGCCTCGCAGCAGCATCACCTCCTGACTCCCTCTAAGGACAACAAAGGATAGAGTGACACAGGGAGAGCGTGGAGGTGCAGCAGAGAGAGCGAGGGAGACAAAAGACTCCACACTTCATCTGTAGTTTCAGTTTGGTTCCGTTCACACCTGGAGTTCGGACTAGAGATTATAGATTCTGATGGTGTGATCGTAATGGAAACATCCTGGTTTCATGATTATTGTGCATTCATTTATTTAACAACACTCATTTTTAATGAGAAGTTTTATTGTATTTTGTTCCCACGAAATGTCTTTGTTGGTTTAAATAAAGTAGATTCCAGGTTTTTTTTTTAACAACGCCCTGGTCATTCTTTGTGTATCCAAAATGCTCCCATACGACACAACTTCAATGCACAATATGTAATTCCTGCCACTTCTATCAAAACAAAACATAATCTAGACTTTCTGGAGGAATAAACACCTGGAGTCACGTCAGATTCTGTTCTGATCCGGAGCTGTTTACCGACGGGAGGAGAGCTCAGAGATGACTGTTTAACTTCCCTCCTGTTGATCAGCCTGACTGTAGCAGAGATCCGGAGCTGACCTCCACTGTCGGCTGGTTCTGTTCTGTTCTGTCGACTGCTGACTGGAGCCGGAGGGGAAATGGACTTTACTTCATGAGCGTAACGTTACAGAGAGGAAAGGGGAAAAATAGATTTTATTTGGGGGCTTTGCTGGTGGTGAACAAACCATTTAACAACCACACTTTCTGATGTGACTCAGGGACAAAAGTTCACAGATGAGGTAATGTTTTAGAGTTTTAATAACGTCATGTTCCTTCCTCAACTTGTGGGTTTCTCTGGTTTGAACATCGTTGGAAACATTTGGGATAATGTGAGGACAAAACTCAACAGCATCTAGAACAAAAATCTAATCGTTTTTAGACATTTCAATGCTGAATTTTTACATATTATATCTTTGAGGCCATTTTTTTTCGGTTGGAAACAAAAAAGAGAATTCACTCTTCACTCCAGCATGTTTGACCAGGTTTGTTTTTGTCTGTTCTCATTTTTTTGAGGGTGAAAACAGAAACACTCGTCGTAGCTCGGCCTCCACGGTCACAAAACTGTGAGCTTTCAAACCGCCATTAACGGTGGAATCGATCTACGGCTCCAACTCCACTCGGGACAGACAGAAATCTGGAGGAGCACAGGTGAGAACGACAGAAGAAGATGTAAATAAAAGGAGGGAGACGATGAGCTGGTATTGGTGAGTGCCTGTGAAAGGTCCACAGTCTTTGATCTGGCGCTGGCTTGTGTAACCATGGTGCTAACATGTGAAATTCCACACACACGGTACCCAGTCGAGCCTGAGACGACGCCGACCGCACACATCTCTGACCTGCCACCCAAATATGTCACCAGCGACGAGCCTGGTAGGAGGCGCCGCCGGTCTGATGAGCACACAGTCAAACAGATACGATGTTAATGTGACGGACTGCAGCCGTGGATTCTAAACGTGTCCGAGACGCACGCCTCTCCGAGCGTAACTCACCGTTAATGCTACACAACGTGTCGACGTGTGTTTACACAATAACCTGGTTACAGCCTCTTTAAAGTGAGTACATCATCTAAACTTCCCGTCAGCGATGGGATGAAAACAGCGTACAGTCGGCCTCCAGTTGGCACAGCCTGATCCTCCCCTGCAGCCCAGAGCTGACTCACATTTTCAGGGTTCAGAGGTTAATCCCGCGTGTTTGCACAACCAGGCCAGATGCCATCTGACGGAGGGAGAATCCCAAACACAGAGAGGTGTCATCGGGCTAACTAGCTCCGAGCACTTCATCTGTGTGGGAGCGTAACGCAGTCTGAGCCCGTCGGACGGTTTAAACGAGGTCCTGCACCGAAGTCATGATGTAACACTTCGTATAAAACATTAATCAAATATAAAGAACGAGATCGATAAGTCTTTAACAGGAGATGCTAAATGGTGCCAGTGCTGTTTGAGTTTCACCTGATGAAATGATCACAGATCTGAGCTTCTGATTTGATGCAACTTTCTGGTGTGCAAGAAATTTGCAGTAAATTTTAAATAATAAACATAATTTGTTTCCAAGGTGCTGACTCAAGGTCCACTGACAGTACAGCTGAAATGATTATTAGTTCAATTCTGGTCAACAAAGGATATTTTGTGTAATCATAAAGCTGAGTTGCAGTCATTTAGGTATTTTCTTGTTTGTTTGTTTTGAGTGGTAGAGTCTGGTGTCAGTATGATATCAGAAAGTTAGATGTTTTTATTATTGTCTCTGCACCTTAATCTCCTCTTTTAGCTGTTTTCTTTAATGTACTTTATTACCTGTGTCTATTTTTTTTTATCTTCTGCTGGTTTTAACGTGTCTCATTTTTCTTTTAGTCTTTTGTTTATTTTGTTTCTGGTTTCTGTAGCACTTTGAGATTCTTTATGAAAAGTGCTTTACAAATAAAATGTATTATTATTATTATTAGAAATCAGCAGCAGTTTGATAAACGATGAATCTTTTCAGTCATTTTTAAAGAAAAACTTTGGACAAGCAGGTAGTTTGAATATGAACTCAGGCTTTAAAACATTATGACGAGTACTTTTCACTATTGGTGATATTTTACAGATAGAGAATCATCGAGAAGATAATCACCAGATTAACCGATAATGAAAATAATCATTGGTTGCAGCACCATTTTAATTCCCCACAAAATTAAGATTATTTGGTAAAAGTCAAGAATAAACTTTTAACCACTTTTCCAGCTTATTTTATACAACCTGTAATATTTTCCACAGCTTTCACAGATGCAGTTCCTTTAAAACCAGCCGTCTCTAGCTGTTAAAGCTCAGGTTGATGGAGTCCGTCACACTATCACAAGCAAAACAACCGCCACGAACACACCTCAGTCCAAAAAGGCTGCCCAGCACCACAGTTCTCACAGCTGCGTGCTTTATGCTAACGTTAGCTGCTAAAGGAGCGTGTCTGCATTATTTTAATGACAATAACATCAGGCTTAAAGGAGCAGTCTGTAGTTTTGTATCTACTAAATAAACTGTCGACACAATTTATACTGTTTTACTTGGTTTACATGTGGCGGACCCTGCCACCTTTTGTAGCTTCAACAGCTTGTTTAATCACTTATAGAAAAGTTTGTATTACTGCCCCCTTGATATTGTAAATATTAAACGTATTCAGATCACGTTTTGTTTAATCAACTAATAATATTCAGTTTTTGTAAGAAAAGCTGCAGATTTTCACATGAATGTGGCTGAAACGACTGAATTTGCTTTAAAAAAAGACACAAACCATCATCAAAAGTTCTGCCAGCGACTTATAGCTTCAGATAATTGCATGTTATTCATGCACACAGATCCACGTTGTGTATTTCATGATATTTATTTGAATATATTTTTCTTTACTCGTGCTTAAAATCTTAACTTACTTTAACTTAACTTATCTTTTCTAAGTACTGGCTTGTAGTGAAGGTTTTACACACTGTATGCAGTATATATATGTGTATATATGTGTATATATGAGGTACCAACACACGCAGCATGTGTGTATCTTCACCTTCACTTGTGTAACGAGTGAAACATGAACGATGAGATCAGCTGAGGGAGGAGGGAGCTGACGAGGCTGAGACTCTCCAGGACTGTGAGGCGGTAACAGTAAATGTCAAGGAAAAACTCACGATATATATATATAACTCTCTCCTGCAGAGAGTTTTATCTCCCTCGTTTCATCTCTCCGGTCGTGTGGAAGGAGCGAAGCCGGAGAGGTCACGGATCCAGCGGCCGGCTGGAGGTCCGGCTTTAGCTGGGCTGCTTTAGCAGAGCAGTCGGAGGGTTTTATGGGGCACGAGATGAGGTCTTAGGAGGCTTTTTTAATAAAGCCCCCGGTGCCTCCACCTGCCTGAACGCTGCCACAGACTCCTGGTGCGATGTTATTTGGCATTGTGAGCGAGGAGGAGGAGGAGGAGGAGGAGGAGGAGGGATACTGTGGCTGAACATGCCAGGCCTCTCACATCACTGAACTCAGAAACCTCTGGAGATCACTCAAACCGAAGCAAATTCAATCACAGCACCAAAGCAGCTGATTCCCGAGGCGAAGGCAGGAACGCTCTGCACGCCGTACCTGCGCCTCAAACAGCTGATAACCTGCAGGAACGCCTTGTTTCTCTGTTACATAAGGATAAATCTGACTAGCACATGTCCTAATCCCCGAGCAGAGGATGAGCGCAGACAATCCCTGACTCAACTCCACCTCACCTTGTATATTACCGAGCTCTCAGCTGCAGCAGGAGATCCAGGAAGCACTGACAGCAGAGTACAGACAGCCGTCTGCAACCAGCTTCACATGAATACATACAGAAATGATCAGATCAGCAACGAGCTCCTACAGTGAAATATGATTTTATGTTTGATTCCAGCTTTAGGACGAGAAGAAGAAGATCCAAATCAGACAGAATTTGTATTTTTACAGAAATGAAGGGAGATCATTTCACATTTTTCAATTGGAAATGTTGTTTTAAAGGACTGAAACTTTTATTTTGACCATCTTAAAACAATGTTTGTGGCCCCTGACTCTCCTGTAGTTACATAACAGTCACTACAAGTGATTTAGGAGATCCAGAAGTTTCAGTCCGGCTCATTTAAAGTCCCAATTTTACATTTGTTTTGTCAGAGAACAGATAAATTCACCTCAAAATTTGGTGTTTTTGTCTTTAGCTGAACTCAGACAGCATATTTAAGAAGATGTATTTGAATCTTCTCCAGACTTCTGTATGAGTTTTTGTTTAGCCGAGGTGGTTCGGGCCTCGGATCAGAACGCCTCATGGGCGCCTCCCTTTGGAGGTTTTCCGGGCAGGACCAACTGGGAGGAGACCCGGGGCGGACCCAGAACTCGCTGGAGAGATTGTACATCTCATCTGGCCTGGGAACGCGTCGGGATCCCCCAGGACGAGCTGGAGAGCGTTTTCTGGGGGAAGGGACATCTGGAATAACCTCCTGAGCCGGCTGCCACCGCGACCCGAGCAGACGAGGACGGATGGATGAGTTTATATCATGTAATCCTATATTTAATTTACAGACCAGTAAACAGAAATGTTATTGAATCATAAGAGAGGACTCTGAAGCCGAAGCAGCTCGGGTTCAACCATCAGAGGAAGAAACTACGTGGGTGCAGCAGAACATGATGGTGTTATCACGTTCACTACAGAAGCCCTGAAGGCCCAAACAAGACGTGTGTGACGCCGCTGAACAGCTGAGAAACTCCACTCTGCATAATTCTTATAGGACGAGCGGTTTAAAAGTTATTTAACACTTTAGAACAAAAGCTCCGACTTTTTAAAGTCTCATTTAGCTTCAGATAAACTCTCAACGATCGGCACAAATAAAACCTGTGTCAGTGTCAACCCACCGGACTATTGTTCCACGACAGACCTGAATAATTGCGAAACAGTCCTTTAAGATTGTCTCGCTGGCTCATGTAAACAGTCTCCTGCAGTACGAGACGAGAGGCGGAAAATATTTAGATTAAGAAAAAACCATTCCAACATACTTCAAGTCAAATCAGCACCAGGAAGTGAATGTGAGCGGTTTTCCCCCAGTAGAGATCCTGACGTGACTCGAACGCAGCACCAGAGTCCAAACAGCCTCAGAGTGAGTTTAAAAAGTGAAGTGTGCCGAGTGTAAACACGTCCTGAATAAACACCTGAGCAGAGGTACGCTGGGAAATCAAATCTGTTTTACATTCAGATGTTGAACTGAAGAGAGAAGAGACGTCTGAAAAATATTATATCATAATTTTTGTGTCACAATTAATTTTTACTGAATCTTGTTTTGTTGACTTCTGTTGGTTCGAACCAAACAAACATGTTTTCTCACATCTGGAGAAAAAGACTCTGCAGCTCTACTTCATTTTAAACACAGGTGGGAAGTGATGAAGTACAAATACTTCATTAATGAAGTACTTCAGTCCATGTCTCATGTATCTGTCCTGTCCCTGAGTGTCTCTGTGTCTTCTCCTCTCTACATCTGAACACAAACATCTGAACTTTCTCCTCCTCACAGCTTCAGAACAGCCTCGTTACTTTAGTTTGATGCATCTGAGCTGAATTATGGATTATTGTTATTTATATGCAGACGCAGCGAGACGAGACAAAGACGTAAAAGCCGTAAGAAGCCGTGAACAGACAGAGAGGGAGGCTGGAATGTGTGAGAAAAGGCGTGTTAGTGTCTCGTATCTGCAGAGAGTTTCTGATTTTCTCTCTTTGTTGCTGCTCGGGACGCTTTACAACCCAACATGTGTCTATGTGACGTCCTGGGAATGAGACTCAGCAATCAGCTGTCTTTGTGGTGCGTTCAGGAACAGCTGGGACAAATCCTGCTGATTCTACCTTTAACTTTAATAGTCTTTGAATTATATTAATATGACGTGAGCTTCAGTTAGCTTTGACCACAGATGTCCTTCAGAGGGAGACTTTTTACTCTGAGACTCTGAGGACATGTCAGAGCCTGTACTCTATTACTTTACTGGAGTAAAGAAGCTGTATCAGTACTTCTGCTTTACTGGAGTAAAGAAGCTGTATCAGTACTTCTACTGGAGTAAAGAAGCTGTATCAGTACTTCTACTTTTACTGGAGTAAAGAAGCTGTATCAGTACTTTTACTGGAGTAAAGAAGCTGTATCAGTACTTCTACTTTTACTGGAGTAAAGAAGCTGTATCAGTACTTCTACTTTTACTGGAGTAAAGAAGCTGTATCAGTACTTTTACTGGAGTAAAGAAGCTGTATCAGTACTTTTACTGGAGTAAAGAAGCTGTATCAGTACTTTTACTGGAGTAAAGAAGCTGTATCAGTACTTTTACTGGAGTAAAGAAGCTGTATCAGTACTTCTACTTTTACTGGAGTAAAGAAGCTGTATCAGTACTTTTACTGGAGTAAAGAAGCTGTATCAGTACTTCTACTTCTACTGGAGTAAAGAAGCTGTATCAGTACTTCTACTGGAGTAAAGAAGCTGTATCAGTACTTTTACTGGAGTAAAGAAGCTGTATCAGTACTTCTACTTTTACTGGAGTAAAGAAGCTGTATCAGTACTTTTACTGGAGTAAAGAAGCTGTATCAGTACTTCTACTTTTACTGGAGTAAAGAAGCTGTATCAGTACTTTTACTGGAGTAAAGAAGCTGTATCAGTACTTTTACTGGAGTAAAGAAGCTGTATCAGTACTTTTACTGGAGTAAAGAAGCTGTATCAGTACTTCTACTGGAGTAAAGAAGCTGTATCAGTACTTTTACTGGAGTAAAGAAGCTGTATCAGTACTTTTACTGGAGTAAAGAAGCTGTATCAGTACTTTTACTGGAGTAAAGAAGCTGTATCAGTACTTTTACTGGAGTAAAGAAGGGAGCTTCAGAAGCCTCTTGGACGAGAGCTGAAACTGAAACAGGTGACTACGATACGGCACTTAAACCTTCAGAGGGAAACCTTTTACTTGACGTGTAAATACCTAATAAGTATAAAAGCCCAATATTATATTTTGTCTTTGAGTTTGAACGCTCCTCTTTTGAAAATCCTTCTTTATGTTCATTAAGCGTCGACTCTGTGCTCAGTGACCGCACCAGGTGAAGCTTTCAGAAAGATTATTTCGGCAGGTTTAACTCGCGGTTCTGCCCTGAGCCTCCATCGATAAAACAATGGTTAGCTGTAATCCACAGAGCGCCGGCGTCCACTGAAGCTCAGGATATTCTCACCAGCCCACGCTCTCTCGCTCAGACACGACGTGTCGCTTTGTTAGATCGTACAATAACTAACACACATCTTGTTTACTGTCTGCGCCTGCTATAAATGTATTTATCTATTTATTCATCCACCCACTCTTTGTCTTTTTGTTTTCTTTGGCGCCGGTGGCTCGAATATAGTTTGTGTCACATGTTGCACAAGAAGCTTCTTACTTATAAATCATAATAGTTCAATAAGAAGCTGCTGACCTCTGTACAATTCATCTCTGATTCCTTGTGATGTGCATTCGACAGTTTCTTTGCGATGAATCAGTTCATCAGATAAACTCAGCAGGTCTCACAGTTATCAATCACAATCTGTAGTTATTGCACAGAAAACAGACACAGGAGGAATCAGCTGCTCTCAGCCTGCAGGTGTGTTTGTGTCTCACCTGAATGGGCTCCTGAGTCAGTCTCATGGGTCCAACACATTCTTCTGTAGCTGAAACCTGCAGACGACAGAGGACACTTTTACAAACAGAGCAGAGAAAAAACACTCAAAGCAACAAGCTGGGAACTCTTCTTACCATTTTACCGTTGATGTCCAGAAGCATATTGGCATATTGCTTTTTTTTTTTCTTGCACAAACTGTTTATGTTGCAGCTTAAATCTTTTTCCTCTCTTTCAGCTTTAAAAAGGTCCTGAGAACAATCCTGATCTCCGTCTCCTGCTGCGCTGCTGCAGATGGATATTTACATGCCGTCTCAGCAGCACAGAGTGAACCTGCCCGCTGTAAACATCTTTAGAGGGAATTAGCAGCCGCTCACAGATTGAACACACAGGTTTACTTGCATAATCTGGCTGCAGGAGCGTCAGACTCCGGGCTGTTTGTGTGTGTGTGTGCAGGCTGCTTAACCCCATGCGTCACTCCGGTGTGAATAAGCAACTCAGCTCCATGTGCATCCTCTGACACACATGCTTACACCACACGGTGACACATCAACTCTGCAGGTGTGTGTCACGCCTCAGATCTAACCATCAGGTCTCTGGTTATTTTGGAGCAAATTCTGAGTCACTCGGACGATGTGGTTTCCTTTTGTTCACGAGCACACTCACATCCCCCGAGAGGGGATGTTTCCAGATTAACGTCTCGATCCAGCTGAAGATGAATGTCCACAAACACAGAGCGGAGCGGGGAGATTAAGAAAGAGGGAGGAGGGGGGATTTCACTTAATTCTATTAAAGGCAGGAGCTCCGTATTCCTGCACAAACTGCTGCGTGAGTAAAGCGGTGAGGTGACTCAAGAGAACATCAATAATATTTGTCGGTGATAATTAGACGTACAGGTGGACACACCACAAACCACAGCGACACTCACAACCACCAGCGTCATCAGGAGGGTTTATCGCTACACCTGGAGAAGTGATGGAGGTGTAGGATTAAATAAATGTTATATTCAGGTCTTTATGAGATGCTTGTTGACATTAATAAGACAACAGAAGTGTTAATAACAGTGTCAGAAATGTGTTTGTAGACGTTTAGGAAATAAAAGTCTTTTGAGTTTCTCATAATTATTTATAAACACATTTATTGCGCTTATCCAACTTTTATTTGATGACATTGTGAAACCTTTACTCACATTTGTTGCTGCTTAATATACACCACGATAACCCTGATATTAAATATGTAAATATTGATATTGTGTTAATGATCTTTATACAATCTCAAGCGTAGATTATGTTATGAAGACTCGTTATGGCGTGAGACCAGAGACTCAACCAGAACCGAGTGTTTGATCTCGAATAGTTTTGGTGTTTTTAATCATCCGAACTTTAAAAACTGAGACATTTATGATCAGAAAACACTTTTTTTTTATCTTTGCAAAAGGGAAAAGGCAACAGTTTTAAAGAATGATTTGACAAATGACGTCCTGCTGCAGGTTTGCTTGCGGTCAGGTTTTGCTCTTCGTACTGTTTGTTGTCTTTAATTTGGAGGATACATGGCTAAGATACAGTCAGGTGATCTATACAGTCCTCACAGCTGTTTGTCTCGGACCACAAAGAGTTCCTCGGCCCTCTGAATGCTAACGTCTAACGGGGCAAAGACTCGAGGTCGATCAGGTACGAGACGACAGAAAGCCGAGGAGCATCCGGTGGCTCAGAGTCGACTCGTGAGACAAAAGGAAAAGTTGTCGAGCGCCTCTGTGATGACAAGAAGCACAACCTCCGAAGATGTCGGGAGGCGCTGAGGGTCGGCTTCGTGAGAAAATGAGTAATTCTGTTTTTTCGCTCGAGGACGTCGCAGCCAGATGTGAACCAGGACAGGAAGGAAGGAAGAGCTCAGTAATCACAGCTGGAGAGGGATCAGTCGGTGGAGTTCGGACGTGATGGAGGAAGTGTTGGGCGAAGACGTCACAGAGCAACATGGAGACTTAGAGCAGGTGACTTCACGGAAACACAGGAAGGGGAAACAGGCGAAGGAAGATTTAAGAGTCGGAGAGTTAAGAAGACGGATGGGTGAGAAGAAGAAGCATGTGAGGAAAGTAGAGGACAGAAATATTCAGGAGGAGTTCCAAAGGTTATCTTCTTTAATTATCAGGAATCTGATCCTGTATATGTACTAGACTTGTAGTCAAGACCGCCTAAACCGAGACCAAGACACTACCAAGACCAGAGAGTATCAAGACCAAGACCAAGACCAAAGACTGTCGAGGCCGTGACAAGACCAAGACCACGGAAAAGTGGTCTTGAGACCGAGACCGGTCTCGAGAACTACAAGTCTAATATGTACATTAAAAATTAGCTTTAAAAAAAACAACTTTATTAATCCTGCTGGAAATCTGCACTGTTAAAACAACCGGTCAGAAGAAGATGAATAATAAACTGAAATCTTCAACGAGAAACTGTCTCTACAGTAATCAAAATGCAAGCTCGATATAGTTGCTCATAAATTTCTTGAATCTAATATTTTCATGTTCGTGTATAAAGTACACAAAAGTCATACTTGAGCAAAAGTAAAGTGAACTTTGATTTGGTGAAGGTGAAAGTCACCCACATGAACAGTTCTTGAGTTAAAGGTTTAAAGTTTCTGATATTTAATGTACTTAAATATCAAAAGTATAAGTAAAGTACACATATATTTACATATATACTGGATACTATTGGATAAATTCTAAGGTGGGAAAGAAGAAGCATCTTTGTCTCTGATTTCCAAAGAGATTCACGGATGTTTAATCATCACGAGAATCTAAAACCATGTGCATCATCTCTGATCTTTGTAAACCAGCCTGCGTCAATATCCAAGTTCTCTGTTTCCAATCGTCACCTCGAGCCGTTTCTCTCCTGCTGCAGTTTGAAAACCTCTGACGCAGATTTCAAACTTTATAAATCCTCTCCTGCGAGTGCTGCCTTCGCCCCGGACTCGTTTCGGCTCAGTCGTCCGGGTCTTTGTCTGTTTTGGTGAGGCGCTTTGTAACGACGGCTTTGAGAGGTGCTGTATAAATAAACCCTCAATTACTCAGGTACATCATGTGGTTGCATATACTGCACACACACTGTTAGGATACAGATTAAACAGCGCCGTCGCTGCTCCGGCAGTTTATCCTCCAGAATGCAATGAAGCTAACAAAGTTACGGCGTGTTTAATGTCTTCGTTTGAAGGTGTGTTCACTGTTTACCATGACGGTAGATTAGCGGGATGACAGGCGGGTTTACGTTCCAGCGGAGAACAGAAAGGCTTGTTTACACTGGCAGGCCAGCGTCTGATCACTCTGGGTGAGTGACGGAGAGGACCGACCTCGTGTGTGGCTCCGACTCTGAAGATCTCTGACTGTTTAGAGATCAGAAATGATGCAGCGCGACGTCACCGTGGCCTCCGGCTTTCTGATCTCACGCATGATGTCACGTTCTGTCTATCTGAGCGGCAGTGAGGTTATTTATTTTGTGTGTTCAGAGAAACAGCGAGCTGTCGACATGTCGTGTTACTCAGCGGGCCTCGTTGTTTACGTGGATCACAGTCCTCCTGTTATCTGCGGTGCTGTTGGACTTCTGGAGAGCCCGGACTGATCCGAGGTCAGCCTCCGTCCGCTGCTCTTATCTTCCTCCAGACTTCTTTCCACGGCAGTAAGTCACGATAAGCTCACGCCGATCAACTGATACTCCGACGCGGGTTATCTTTATCATGTGAGCATCTCGGCTGCGACTGTAAAATCTGATACGACTCAACCAATAATAGCACAAAGCTCAGGCTCAGTAACAGGACCGACTGAATCGGGCCGAGGAGGTTCTGTTCTCACTGCGTCCGCTTGTTAGTTTGTTGGTTTGTCGGCAGGATTTCACAAAAACTACTGAACGGATTTAAACTAAACTCGGACGGAGGATGTGTCTCGATCCAGAACAGACCTCAGTAACTTAAAAGGGACAGTTCAAGGACTTTTTCTGATTTTCTTTAACATTGTAAGAGTTCACATTTCTATTAATTTGTCAGGGAATAAATGTTAAACAAATAAAGCTAAGTACGTTTGTTTGGGTCAATATTTATGCTTACTTCAATGTATAAAGGCTTATCAGAACCTTTTATTCTTTGTAACCATATTTTTATTTACATTTTACTGTTGTTATCATCATCATTTCATTTATTTGATCAAACTTTTTGCAATATTTCATCTTTTTCTTTCTTTTACCACTTTTTTTTGTGATCTTTTATTATTTCAACAATTAATTGTATTGCAGTTGGTGCGCATTGGTCTCTAAACTTGTTTTTGTTCTCTTAATGTCCCATGTCTTAGTTTAAATCACATGTAAAGCACTTTGACTTGTTTGTAAAGGTCCTATATAAATAAAGTTTGATTGATTTATAGGTTGAATTTTCTATTTCTCTGTTGTCATAACGCTGTGATTGTGCATAGGTTTATGAACAAAACGAAAACATCATGGTTTGGGTTAAAATACTGTTTTGGTCACCATGATCACAGATGGAGATGATCCGAACTTCCATAAAAAAAAGCTTTAAATTTCATCAGGTCTTGTTAAATTCTCACCATTTAAAGTTTGCCGAATTCACTATCAGTAGTTTCTGTTGGAGATAAATCCCTGGATGTTCAGACAACTGTCACTGGATCACTTTAATACTGAATCAAACTTAAAAACATGATGATTCTCAGGCAAGTTCTGCAGCTTAAGAAGCCTTTGTTAGAAATATCACAAGATAATAACTTCCACTGGTCAGACAACAAAGCCGACATCTTTAAGGACACCTATGGACGTCTCCATCCATGATCAGCGCGACCAAAACAGGAATCAAACCTCAGCAGAGTTTAAGCACACGACGTGACGAGAGAGAAACAGAAAGTTCAGCCTAAACAAGCAGAAATGAAGCAACATAAAGAAACGTTCAGATTCAACGCATCTGTAGTTTTGCAGAAACGCACTCAGCCTACATTTCTTTCACTCGTAGTTTCTGCATTTTAAAAACTCCCAAAGGAAAGCAGAGTAACGAGACTGAGCCTGACAGAAATCCAGACTGTGCTCCGGTGAGATAACACGCATGTAAACACACACCTACAGGAACTCCTGTGCATGTAAACAGTCGTCGCTGTCCAACGCTCAAACTATTTTCCACTTCACAGCCTGATGACATTCCTGCTCACACACACACACACACACACACACACACACACACTCACTGAGGAGGCTGCATCTGAAAATGTAGTTTAACACAACGTGAGTCTGCGCTCAAACGTTAAAACAACAGGAAAATGGGCATCATCTTCCTGGAGGCTGGTTTGAGAGCTCAGCTTGTTGCTACAAAACAAATTAATACAATAAAAAAAGGTCTTAAATAAATCTGAAAAACCAGTAAAAACACCAAATGTCAATCTCAGAAGAGCTGATACTTTCAACATGCCGTCTAAACTTCAGGTGTGCCCTGTTGGGTCGAGGTTTTGTCGACCTATCAATTTCAAAAGCTCTTTGTTTTGTTCACATGACAACAGATTTAAATTTATTCACACTGGAGTGTTTTTGAAATTAACTCCTCGACTGTGAAAAGCACAGCGGAGGCAACCGTCCTCACAGTCTGTCCTCCGGGAGACGTTCAGGTACTTGTGTAAAAACAGACTCTGGTAAAAGTAGAAGTACTGATACAGCTTCTTTACTCCAGTAGAAGTACTGATACAGCTTCTTTACTCCAGTACAAGTAGAAGTACTGATACAGCTTCTTTACTCCAGTAAAAGTAGAAGTACTGATACAGCTTCTTTACTCCAGTAAAAGTACTGATACAGCTTCTTTACTCCAGTAAAAGTACTGATACAGCTTCTTTACTCCAGTAAAAGTAGAAGTACTGATACAGCTTCTTTACTCCAGTAAAAGTAGAAGTACTGATACAGCTTCTTTACTCCAGTAAAAGTAGAAGTACTGATACAGCTTCTTTACTCCAGTAGAAGTACTGATACAGCTTCTTTACTCCAGTAAGTAGAAGTACTGATACAGCTTCTTTACTCCAGTAGAAGTACTGATACAGCTTCTTTACTCCAGTAAAAGTAGAAGTACTGATACAGCTTCTTTACTCCAGTAAAGTAATAGAGTACAGGCTCTGACATGTCCTCAGAGTATCAGAGTAAAAAGTCTCCCTCTGAAGGACATCTGTGGTCAAAGCTAACTGAAGCTCACGTCATATTAATATAATTCAAAGACTATTAAAGTTAAAGGTAGAATCAGGACCTTTACAGAATCTCACCGTCTAATAGTTGCAGTGAATTCACTGTAATCATTTAAAGTAATTTAGATAAAAACACTCATATTTTCTGTAAAATACAGTACATGTGATGTAAAATGACATCATGATACTGTAAAACAGAACTAAATAAAATTTGACTGTAATATTACAGCAACATACTGTTTTTTACGTTAACCCAAACATATAGCGTATTCACATGTTAGCCTCTTAGCATCTGTACCTTGTCGGCCTGTTGTTAGCATGTTAGGCTGTTAGCATGCTGTTAGCATTACAATATATGATTGCCCAATCACTGTATGGTGCTGTACTCTGATTACAGTATTTCCATTTTTTTTACAGTCACCTCAGAATGCCAGTTATATTCCAGATAACTACCCATCATGCATTGCAAAAGCTTAAGTACAGCAACAAACTATTTGCACTTTCCCACCTCTTGACAAACTTTTTTATCAGTTCTTCATGTTTAGTCGCTAAAACATCAGCAACAATCATTCTGTTAATCACAGATACAGTGTTCATTAATGATATTAACAGGATGTTTTCCAAAAGAGCTGAGCAACAAATTCACCCAACAAAACTCAGATTATAACTGGATCAGAGCTCCTCTTCCTTCAGAACGTCTTCAGGAGTTCGTCTCTGTCTTTTGACTACTTGTTGAAATCTGTAAACTTTTTCTTCTGCAGCCACAGATTTTATCATTTCAGTTCATCGTTCTGTTTCTTTTCTCATCGACATCAGTTTGTTTGCAAAATCAAAGATCAAGACAGGAAGACACTTTCTACAGACTGTTGTTGGATGAGAAGAACTGCACGATTAGTTTCAGAACATTTTTTTTTTCCAGAACACAGAACCTGTTTTGTTCACGATCACTGAACGCTTGCTGAGAAGCTCTGACCCAGCATCAGCTCCTCACATGCCACCGTTCACACTCCTGCTGCACTGACCAGAGGGCTCAACAGATGACTCCTGTATACAAACATGCACACACACACACAAACACACACGACACCGCGGCCGATTATGAAGATGCTGCAGGGAACGGCAGATGGTTTTAATAATAAATGGTATCATTGATCCTCAGAGGGAGAGAGAGAGGAACTGAGGGGAGAGCAGCTGACAGACCAGAGAACACAGCGACTGTGAAGCCCTGAGCTGATGACACGAGTCTATTAAAGGTATTAAAGGAACAGTTCAGACAAAAATTAAAATTAAAATCTGCAGAAATGATATGAAAGTCAGGTGTCAGAGCAGCTGGAAGCAGCTGGAAAGCCGCTGAGATCCGGGAGATGCTCAGCGTCTCCTCGCTCTCTGTAGCTGTCTTGGTTGTCCGCTTGTTGTTGTAGCGGCGAGCTAATAGCGGTCGCTACTTTCAAATTAAAAGCCCCCCGCTAAGAACCCAGTTCTAAACTCCGATGGGGTGCAATGTAAAGCTCTTATTTTGAAGAAAAACTGCGAAAAACTTCCCATAAGGAATGAATGGGACGGGGTCAAAAAAGTCGCAAAATCATCGATGTTTTTCAAACATCTCCTGCTCTGGCAGACTTTGACCTAGAGACACCATTCAAACTTTAAAATGTAGGCACAAGTCTTATCTATTTGAGTTGTATTTGAACTTTCTTTCTACGATGTTTAGTTTTTGAACGGTGACCCTTAATTGATCGTGAGTGATTTCGAAAAACTCAGAAAAATTCAGGATTTTCAATGAGTGTGTATTGCGGAATGTTCGCGCAGCACCAACTGGCAGAGTGGGGGAGCCTGAAAAAAACTCTCTGAAAATGTTTCTTTAGATGACGATCCTAGCCACAGATTTCACACTACAATAGTGATATTTTCCAAGAACGTAGCCACACTTGTCTTCTGTCTGGCAACGTGTCCACTTTATCGGGAGGATGTACGGTTTTTGAATTATCTGCGTCTAACCGACACAAACTCCAGCAACTGCCCCATAAGCCCCAATGTTAAACGGGAAGAGGATTCTGGGAGAAAAGCAGAAACTGCCCTGCTTCTCTTCACGCCCAACTTCCTGCTTCACGTCACGTCACATGTTGACGCCTACCAGAGGAGGAAAAGTGGAGGCTGTTTGGAAAAGGAGGAATATTACACCTCCCTTTTAGACAGACAAGGAGGCACATTGCAGCCTTTACCTTGCTGCACATGTGCCACCTTTTCTATCTGAAAGGGGCTGGAGAAACAACAACAAGAAGCTCCAGATCCCAAACTGATCGTGAACAACATTCAGAGCCTTTCACTTCCTTAAAAGGCTTAAATGAATGTTCCACGAAGTGCATTAGTCCAGAAATAATTCATACATTTCCTGCTAAAAAGCATCAGAGCCAGGAAGTGGTTGGATGCTGATTATTGTTGTCAAATACGTTTGTTGTTACTTTGAATCACGGCCCTCAGTCCTGCTGGAACTTCATTATTCGTTGTCTTTAGGTGGTGAAAACATAAATATTTCTCAGGTTAACAACCTGGAACGCAGCAGCAGGATGTTCGAGTGTGATGTCAGAGGAAAATGGTTAAATCTATCCTCCATCCAAGTCTAGTGGAGACCTGTTCAGCAACAACCCAACAAGCAGACAGGGTAAAAAAACAACAACCTCCTCGTCGTGATAAAGGTCTGTTTCATCTTGTAAGATCTGATCCAGGCCTGAAAGAGTTACTCTCCTCGGAGGGTCTGCTGACACGATCATCTGCTGCACCACTTCTTAACCAAACACAGCGATATCCTCTGGGGCTCCATCATAAATATGAAGAAGTATCTGTTCACATGCTCCCTCATGACAAGACATGTACACAACTGCACAATGATCTTTAGACCGATGAGCCGATCTCCCCCAAACAGTGCGAGCAGCTCTCAGTGCTCACATTCGCTTCATAATCTCAGTTTATTAAGACGAGGGTGACGATAAGCCATTTTTTCAGGCGTGTTACGTAACATTAAAACGCTCCGTCGTCCAGCTGACACACGGCTCTTTGTCCTAAAACACTTTACATACTGTACACGACTGTTCACTTATGTAACAGGAAGGGAACGTCTTCACCCGACAGCAGTGTTATATCACGACCGCATTCACGTTAAATCTGAATTAAGAGCTGCAACTATAGATTATCTTCATCGTGGATTCATCTGTTGATTATTTTCTCGATGTACGATCACTTGTTTGGTCTATAAAATGTCAGAAAAGGGTGACTCCAGACTTTATTTAAAAAAAATACCCGTAAACAAGAAATCACAGGAAACACGAGCTCCTTATCGCTGCAGAACTTGCTTAAGAATCTTCATGTTTTTAAGTTTTCTCCAGGTTCAAAGTAATCCAGTGACAAATGTCTCTACATCCACGAGTTCACTGCAAACAGGAAGTGCTAACAGCTAATTCTGCTAACTTTTAATGGAGCTGATCAACAAAGTGTAAACAAACACAGGCTAAAGAAATGGGGATCAATGTGTAGCCTAAAGCTAACTGAAGGGCAGTCAGACAGACGTTCATGTCATCTATAACTCATGAGTGCAATATCAAGGCTGCAACTAACGATTATTGGCATTGTGGATTATTTTCCTGATGAATTGATCGGCTGTTTGGTCTTTAAAATGTTGATGAATGTTTCCTGATGTTCACCGAGGAGGAAAGAAAGCAGAAATATTCACATTTAACAAGCTGACTTCTGAAAATGACTCAAACCGATTGATTGATTATCAAAAAATAGTTGGTGATTTATTTTGATATTTGACAACCAACCGATTAATCATTTTGAGGAGGAAGAAATACAAAAATCTCTGGCAGCTTCCTTTCATTGTTGATTCATTTGTTGATCATTTTCTCTATAAAACGTCAGAAAAAAGCTGAAAGAAGCCAAAGATAACATCCTCAGACTCAGATATTCAGTTTAAATTCACAGAAGAGGAAAGAAACTATAAAATATTCATCTGATAATATTCCTTTATTCTTATAAATTAAAAACGTATTAATCATTTACTAAACCAGCTGGTGATTAATTTAATAAACGAATCGATTAATCGCTGCATTAATCACGGTGTGTAATAAACTTTTCCCTGATGGACTGTAACTCATCGAGGGTCCGTTCAGTTCTGACCTCCTGACCGTCTGTGTGATCTGAATCCGAGCTACAACAGAAGCTTGTTTACAGACTCTGATCAATACGAGCAAAAAATAGAGTGCATCTAATCGATTAGTTCTTACGTAACGAGACAGCGAAGCATCAGAGTGTCACCAGTCAGAAGATCCTCTGCGGTCTGAGCCTCACAGCTTCTGCTTCTGTAGCTCAGAATAAAGATCTTTATTCAGCTCCGCGACCACAAAACGCTCAGATACAAGAAAAGTTCTGCTTCCAAAATGTTACAGAAGTCGTTTATCGTGAAGTAAAAGTACTCAGTGTTACTGTGCACTCGATCAGGAAATCAGTACTTCACACATGTTATTATATGAATACTGATAAACTGACGTGTACGCAGCTTTTGTAATGTTGTTGAAGGTCAAGTCAGTGATCGTTGTGACAACTTTAAATGATTTATAAATGATTTAATATCTTATCTTCACTTTAAGGTATTTAACAGAGCATGGTGAGAAGTAATAAAGTACTTCTAAAGTATATCAGATACTGTAAAGTAAAAAAATAAATTGAAGGAAACTTTTTATGACTTCAGATATATTCAATAAAATCAGCTGATACCAACTTTTAAGTAAGGTTTCAAACGCAGGACTTGTACTTGTACTGGAGTATTTGAACAGTGTGGTATTAGTACTTTTACTTCAGTACAGGATCTGAATATTTATATCCACACAGTACAGCCGAGACCTGAGAACAGGAGCAGATGATTCATTCAAGTGTCGACACCACGATGAAAGAATATTCAAATACAAGTAAAAGTCATATATACGCAAATATATAAAAAGTAATAGTACTTACTAGTGTGCACCCATTCAGAAGGACAGTACTTTATAGAGTATATAAAGTACTGTGTATTTTATTACTATGTTGATGTTGTGGGTCAGAGAACATTTCAGTGACTGTTTACTGCTCAAGTTTAATATAACATGTATTTTATCAGATGATATCGTGGATGCAAGTACATTTACTCGATTACTGCTAGTTCACTGTACTTAATACTTCGACTCTGGAAATACTGTAAGAGTACTTTTACTTCTCAAACTTGAAGTTCAAATAATACTTCAGTTATTCTTGTACTGTAGTGGAGTATTTCTGTAGTACTTTAGGATCTGAGTACTTCATCTGTTGTCTTGTTTACAGTCAAATAAATCAGATCTGTGTTAAAGGAGCACTACGTAGTTTTTGTAGAGGAAGCGTTAACGAGAGGAGAAAGATCTTCATCGACTGACTGAATAATCAAACTGTCTTTGTTTTCACGACTGAAGAAACAAACTGACGTTACAGGACAACACTCCTTTACTTTGTTTACATGTGGCGGACCCTGCCACCTCTCCAGCTTCAAACAGCGTTCTGGGTACCTTGTTTTGTTTATTCAGTGATGGAGACAACACCTCATTAACAGTGTAGCTGTGGATTAAAACGACACATTGCTCCTTTAATAGAAGATCGATGGTGTCAGATTTGAGTCTCGTGAGCTCAGAGGAGAGGAGGAAGAGGCTCGGGCCTCCTCTGCTCACACACACACACACACACACACACACACACACACACACAAACAAACAAACACACGGGCCTCCTCACGTGCGCTGCGCTCTCACTACCCTCTGCTGCTGCTGATGAAGATGAGGATGAAGATGAGGATGAGGAGGAGGAGGAGGATGGTGCTGTTACCTTGACGCTGGTGTGGCTGGTCTGCGTCTCGGCCTCGATGCGGACGTGTCCCCCGCTGTTCTCCTTCCGATCCCGGCACGAGTTGTTGCGGGAGTGTCGGTTCTGGTAGGTGATGACGGACGGGATGGTCTCCGCCGCGTCCGTCTTGATGAAGAGCCCGTGCAGCGTGGCCGCGGTGCCCTGAGAGATGGTGGTGGTCTGGTGCGGGGAGTTGGACTCGTCCGAGTCTCGGCAGTAGATCACCCCGCTCTGAGAGACGTGGATGCTGGGAGCGCAGCCCATTCCTCAGCGGAGCCGGAGCCGGAGCCGGAGCGCAGAGGAGAATCGCTCGGGTACCACCTTCCTGTCGGCGGGTCTCTCCGGGCATCGGCCGCGGGCTCTCCTCCGCACACCTCCCGCGTCTGAGCGCATGAAGGGACGGGGGGAGGCGTCTGCGACTCGCGCTGAGATCACATCCAGCGCGGAGAGCTGTCGGAGGCTCGGATGCTCGGCTTCCTGACGGCCTGTACCACCCGCGGAACGAGATGAGACTGTGGACTGAACCACCTGGCTGCTGCTCCTCATCACCTCCTGCTTCACATCCGGATCCGTCCGTCTCCTCTGTCCTCCGTCCTCCTCGGAGACACCATGCTCGTCTTTATGAAATCTCCTCTCTGTCTCCACTCCGGTTTATTCTGCTTGTCGATGATTGGCCGCGGTCCATCCCCCTCTCTCTCTCTCGCGCTCTCTCTCTCTCTCATCCCTCCATCACGACCCCTCCGGGCTCTCCGGGGCCTCCTCCTGACTCCAGGGGTCATTTAAAGCCTCTCTTGTCCTGAATGAGACACGATGCTGTCAGGAGTGAAGGAGGCTCGATGGGGGAAGCCTCCTCCCACCTCCTCTTTCTGCTCCTATTTATAGATTGCGTGATAAGGACTCTCAGAGATGGTCTCTGTTGGGTCGGTTCTGGCTGACCTCTGACCGTGGACATCAGGACAAAGACCATCATGCTGCTTTTCCACCAAAATCAGAAGGTCTACATGGGGGTTTTTCCTGAAGACAAGGCTTTTTATCTGAGACGCCACCGACAACACGTTTCACACCAGAACCAATGAACAACAGGTTTGATTGTCAGCGATTCAAAACAAACAACACGATCATTATGAACCTACGTGAAGTTCTGTCATGACCTGCTGTCTCCTGCAGCAAAGTCCGGCGCCTGTTTGACCCAACTCTCCACCCCCGTCCTCCCTCCTGATGAGCCGACTACGTCACCTGACTTCCTCCTTTGCAGCCATAATAATCACTACGTCCACTCGAGGTCGGCGCCCAACAGCAGACATGAATACGGATCATAACAGAGAGCTGAAGTCACCAGAACCCCGACCGCCATGAGACCTCAGTGATCAGATCTTTGTCTGGTGGTGATGAAGAGAGACGGATAAAAGTACTGATCCGGTTTGAACTGTGTCACGAATCTCACATGTTCGTCAGTTTGTCATCAGACTGAAAATACGTCATTATAAAGACGTCTCCTGACTTAAACATTGTAGAGCTGCTCCTGTATATCAGCAGCAGAACTGAACCAGAACCAGCTCTCCTTTCACAGAACTGCAGATGTCAATATGAGCAGATTTATTATGACGTTCAATTTGTTCTCGACCTTTTCTGAGACACAGAACTACATGAGGTTTGACTTTAATTACAACAAAGTAACACTTTATTGACTTAATCTGTGTGATTCACGACACAATTCAAACAGGATCAAACATTTATTTGTCTCTCTTGTTGTACTAACTGAACCAGTGCTTATAAGCTGCTTTCATAGTCGTCCTATAGGGTTTAAAATAAACTGAAGATATACCGCTAACTGTCTGACACAAATGCAAACACTATTCACAGGTGAGAAAGTTGGACCAGAAACATTTTGGTGTGTTTTCCTTCAAGGACCTTTTTTTTTTGCTTCTTCCTCAGACTGTGACTCTCCTCAGCTCATCGTCAGCACTCCGACATGAGAAATAGTTTTAATTTAATCCATTTAAAGCCTCCCTCTGCTCCTTTTAAAGATCGGCTGTCACTTCCAACATGTTCTGTAGCTTCATCTGGGTCAGAACACTGTGTCTGTGTTGAGTCCCGGTCCAGTGTTTCTCCTGCCTCTGAACCGAGGCTGCCGTCAGACTGATCTCATCCAAGTTTCATGAATCATCCAACAAGTAACAGAGCAAAGATATATATTACTGAGAAAAGAATAACTATAATTAATGTACAGAAATAATCAATCTCCTCGCTGATGGTCTCGTTTGCTTATAAAATTAAACTGATACAGTTTCACAAACTGTTAAAAACTCTTTGTTATTCTTAAACAATTAATCGATGATCAAGTTGGTGATCGATCAGTGGATCCTTACTGTTTCCCACAGATTAAACAATTAATCAATTAGTGAAGAATCAGCTGGCAGCAGTGAGATAAAATAACTGTTTGTCCTTTCGTATCATTAACAAATCTGTTTCTGTCAAAGTCAGTCACAGAAAACTCAAAAACACAGATCACGTTGATCTCATGTCAATCAATCACCTCAGTATATCTTCTGTGATCCAGGATCAATCGGACTGAACAGCTTTCTTTGCACACAAAGTAAAACAGAGACGTGCAGACACGAAGACGGATCAGTAAAATGAAATAAGAATGAAAACAGTGGAATAAAGTGACTCTGTAGTAAACATGAGATGGTAATAAAATGTTGGTTCAGGGAATAGTAAAATAAATATAAAGTAAAATCAATAAAAACATCTACAGAGAGGGAATACAAGACGCGTCCAGACGAGAAGCTGAAATACTTTCTGGAGGATTTGTTGATTGTAAGAAGACGTCGAGTCGCTTTGTGTCTCTCCTGAGTTTGAATGTCTTCTCCAAATCTACGTAGTGCTCCTTTAATCAGAACGCTCTGCAGTCACAGATCTGATTTTTTCGACTGTAAACAAACATGACAGCGGTGAAGTATTCAGATGCTGAAGTAATATAAAAATACTGCAATACAATACAAGAAGAATTGAAGTATTATCATCAGTTTGTACTTCAAGTACGAGAAGTAAAAGTTCTGCTTCAATCTAAGAGTTGAAGTATAAAGAAAAACTTACATTGACGTCAGATTTGTACTTTAAATAAACAGTATTCGAGTAAATGTACTCTGCATCTGGTAAAACATGTGTTATATTAAAGGAGCATTCTGTAGAAATGTTAGTGAGATCTTCACTGACTGAACTTTACTGTTACTGAGGTGGTGGAGACCAAAACCAGAGCTCAAAGTGAGCGAACGTAGATGCTAATGTTGCTCTCTAACTGCTGACGTTAGCCACATCCTGTCTCTCTACATGCTGCTGACAGCTTTAATCTTCTGCACTGATCATTCATTTGTTTACAGTTTTCTTACTTCCTGTTTTGTTTTGTTTTTTCAGTTCGTCCTGTTTCCGCCATTTTCTCTCTTCAGCTCTGTTTGTTTGTTAATTAGTCGTCTGCATTTAAGAATGTTTTTCAGTTACTCAGTTGGCCTCTTCGGTTCTGTTCTGTTCCTGTTCCTCCCAGTTCGGGCCACAGCCAGGATTTTAGAAACACTGAGCTCCATAAAGAACATTTGGAAGACTAAAGTATAAATCTGTGCATTTCTCTGCATTTCGACACAAACAATAATCATTTAGGAAATAATATCAGTCACAGCGAACAGACGAAACTCAAACTCTGACAGAAGAAGAAGAAAAGTAACAAATATTGCAGATTTTGACTTAAATTATTTCACTTATTTAAACATATTTCTATGCTAAGAAGAACTTCTTAAGCAGATTAAGTCATTTTATTAAGAAACAATGAAATGGTTCATAAAACATTTATATAGTAATTATAAAGGTTAAAAGAAACAGCTGCAACTCTCTAACAGTGTCCAAATAATGTTTACACATAAACTACACAGTATTTATTAACCATTTATAAAGTATTATGAACATCAACAGCAACTTTCAATAAATAATTGCTAATAAATAGATTATAAAGCATTTTATTGCTTGTTAACAGTGAAATAACTGTAAAATAAACTTAATTAACTATAAATTTGCATGTTTAATCAGATATAATTGTTTATCTTAATGATATGACAGATATTATAAAGTGTTATCAGATATATTCATATATATATTAAGTTATCACAGCCCTGTCCTCAGCTCTTCACTGGTTTATACTCTTTTAACCACCTGCTTCTCTCTTTGTTTTGTTTTTATTCATTTTGTTTCTTGCATTTTGGATTTTGTATCATCTGAGTTCAGTAAAGCTCACGTCTCGTTTGTGTCGTGTGTTTGTTTATACTGTAACATTTATAATTCATCACAATGTCGGTAAACGTCGTTGTGTTTCACTAACAAACTGTCACATGTGCAGTCGTCAGTGTTGATCATTTTCCACCCAAGTTTTTACTTTTCATGCTAAATACTGATCTATAAAACATCAATATATGATTTATTAAACATGTATACTGTAACTTGAGATACATCAAGTACACTTTACTAATAATACTTCTGTACTTTTACTAAAGGAACTTTATGAACGCAGGAATCTGTCCCTCTCGTCTTGAACGTAACTTTTTAAACTGTGTTCTGTTTGTTTTTGTGGCTTTTTCTTGTGAATCATTTTGTGTATTTGTTGTGTTCTGAGTGACAGTTTTCCCTTCGCGATGCTTGAGGTTAACATAAAGCGTTAAATGAATGAATGTATGAATAATAAATACTTTTACTTGAGTGAAAGGATGTAAATACTTCTTCCAGCTCTGCCTGTAAGTCTGTGTGGTTCCTCGTGTCAGATGATCTCCTGCAGTGCGCCCCCTGCTGGCAGCCTCATCAGCAGCACCTCATGTATTTATTAATTAACCATGTGGTAGTTGTACTCATTATACCTCATGTCAGTAAATACACATAGATCTGATTATTTAGATATAAATCAACTTCTTCAAGAGTTAATAAAGAGGAAAGTTTTCACTTTTCTTCACATATTTGTCGGTCTAATGAGCTCATCGTGTAAAGAAAACAAAATATAATTTCATATCAAACATAATTAATTAATGGGAATTTTATAGTTAATCAAACTTTAGTTAAGTGTTAAACTGTGAAGTTATCAGGCCGTTATAAAGGTTTAGAAACATCAGCTTTATCCATTTCTCATCAAAATCATTTGATAAAATAAAATCATTTAACATTTAATCTTCAAAGTAACTAGTAAATAAATGTATCAAGTAACTGTAGTGGAGGGGAAGTTTAAAGTACCAGAAATACTCAAGTTACTTAGTTACATTCCATCACTGCTTCTTCTTCACCACAGTTTCAGAGGGAAATATTGTACTTTTTAACAGCTAAAGTTACTTTACAAGGCTTTACATACATTTATTGGCTTGTGTAATGTAACTGAGTACATTTACTCAAGTACTTTGCCTCAGTGTGAGCAGCAGAGCTTCAGTGTGAGCAGCAGAACTTCAGTGTGAGCAGCAGAACTTCCTACCTTTCTGGGTCCATTTGGAAGTGAAGCCCGCTCCTCTGCCGACGGTCCACTCATGTCTTACTTCCTGGATGTCTGTCAGAGTAACGTGAACGTACGGTGAAGTGTCTCCACTGAGCGTCTGGTCGGCTGTGGAGCTGCGAGGTGTCCGGCAGGTACTGACTCTCAGTCGGCCCCTGAACTTCACAAACCTCCGAGGCTCGGGCTGCAGCGGCGGGCTCGGTGTCCGTGCGGCCCTAGTGTCCGCAGCCAGGCTGGAGTCCAAGTAACTATGAGTATTTACACTACATGTAACTTTATACTTGCTCCACTGCATCCACACGTGTGTCTGACAGCTTTAGTTACTTCTCAGTTTACAGATGTACTTATCTTTACTCGAGTATTTCCATTTCGTGCAACAACGCTAATGAGAGCAGTGCAGAGCCACAACAGTGAAGCCAAAACACTGAGCTGAAAGAGGCTAAAACGCTCCGCAGAACTGAGGAGTGATTCTCAGTCGGTTTACAGAAATGTTCAACAAACACATGTACCGATGATTTCACGTCCACTTGTGCCGCTTTATCTGTTCATCAGGCGTCCCGACGGTCCAGGCTGTGAAGAAAGACAGATGGTTTTGTGCTTCGTGGAAAAGAAGAACTGATCCGTCTGTACCGGCAGAGATCAATCAAACACGGGCCGCTGAGTGCATCCATTAGTCGAGCCTCGTTGAGATTAACCAATCATGAAGTGTGTTCGAGGAATACGAGCATTCTCAGAACTGAGGATGAAGCTGCGGCGATGACGGCTGCAGGGAAGGTTGTTTAGAAATCTCTCTAGAAACCCTGGAATCAAAGTGCTCTTCAGCACGTTTGATCCGGCGCGTGACGAAGAAGATCCTGCAGATATAAAAGCCAAATGATTAACCTTTGGTTACGTTACGTCCTGATTGTGACCCTGTTCACACAGTTTACCAGAAGGAGGATTCGAAGAACTGTGGACGTTGGAGGAACCAATCATCCACGAGAGAGGAGACTGTCATGTTGGACACCTCGGAGCTGACAGTCCTGCTGCTGACCCTGAGAGCAGTCGTTGACAAAACACCTCGACTCACGGTCCACTAACTTGTACTTCTGTGCCTTTATTTGTACTGTCAATTCAGAATCACTAACACACACTTCAGTGGCATGTGAGAGTGAGAGCGGTGGAAGAACGGCCTCGTTTTCACGTGACGAACGATCATTTAAACATATTTACTTATTTAAATTTAATACAAGGAACTTTCACCTGATTATGAGACAGTCTCAGTTCATTACTGTCGCCTCTATACGACCTAAACGAGAACATCAGCAAAAACATTCACTGTTTCTGTAATGTCGTTATAGTTATTCTTCAGGCCTGGTGGTGCTCGTACCGCTTTTGTCCACAGGGGTCGCCAGAATCAACAAAATAAAGTTTCAAGTGACTTAAATTTTTCTGTTTAGGCTATAAAATGTATTAAGAATCGGTTTTATCGTGCACACATTCAGGTATTAAGTTGACTTCCAACAACATGGAAGTACTAATTCTAATATTTATTTTTCTTTTGACTTTCCCCTCTACATCTGAACACAAACATCTGAACTTTCTCCTCCTCACAGCTTCAGAACAGCCTCGTTACTTTAGTTTGATGCATCTGAGCTGAATTATGGATTATTGTTATTTATATGCAGACGCAGCGAGACGAGACAAAGACGTAAAAGACGTAAGAAGCCGTGAACAGACAGAGAGGGAGGCTGGAATGTGGAGAAAAGGCGTGTTAGTGTCTCGTATCTGCAGAGAGTTTCTGATTTTCTCTCTTTGTTGCTGCTCGGGACGCTTTACAACCCAACATGTGTCTATGTGACGTCCTGGGAATGAGACTCAACAATCAGCTGTCTTTGTGGTGCGTTCAGGAACAGCTGGGACAAATCCTACTGATTCTACCTTTAACTTTAATAGTCTTTGGGTTATATTAATATGACGTGAGCTTCAGTTAGCTTTGACCACAGATGTCCTTCAGAGGGAGACTTTTTACTCTGATACTCTGAGGACATGTCAGAGCCTGTACTCTATTACTTTACTGGAGTAAAGAAGCTGTATCAGTACTTCTACTTTTACCAGAGTCTGTTTTTACACAAGTATCTGACCTTCTCCTGGAGGACAGACTGTGAAGACTCCTCAGTATACATACATATCTGCAGGGATGTGAACTGTTGCTCAGTGATTGCCTGTGGACAGAAACTGTTCTTGTGTCTGCAGCGCCTCCCTCAGGAGAGAAGGAGGAACAGGCTGTGATGAGTCTGCAGGGATGTTTCCAGACTCTGGACATGTATAATTCCTGGATGGAGGGCAGGTTGGTACCAGTGACTTTCTCTGCAGTCCTGATTGTCTGCTGTCATCAGTTTCTGTCCTGTTTGAACCCGAACACTGATGGAGGACAGACTGGATCACTGCAGAGTAGAGATGATTTGCTTAATCAGAAGCTTCAAAGTCTCAAAACCAACGAAATATTATGAACTGAGCTGAACACCTCAGTTTGTTAAATAGATTGAATTCTTGTGCAGGCTCCTCAGCCGGCCAGCAGAGGGCGCGAGAAGCACAGTAGATAATATGTGACCAGCTCCAAACAGTCTGTGGGGGTTCATCTACAACCTGTCAGTATTCTTCTGTATCATGAGCAGAAACTGTGAGGAGCCGTGTGAAACCAGACCAGTGCTGACGGAAACAAGACAACACAACAAGTGTCACAAGATTGTCTCGATGAGAGAGTGAGTTTATCTGAGAACTAAGAGAGAAACTGGATCAGACTGGAAAACAATAATAACTTGAACATCTAAAGAGGCAATATTTCCCTCGATACAGGTGATCTAACTCTTCATGAAGTAGATGAACTGAATGTTTGGTACTGACTGCTGTGTGTTCATCGTGTGTATACATGAGTTAAACAGGTGAGATCTGTTGGTGGAGGACGGGTGGAGGCTGTAGATGCTGACGGAGCGTCACAGTGTTTAACCAGCAGGATGGATTTCCCTCTCTTCTGCTCAACTTGCAAGAATGTGTAGCTTAACCCTGTTATGACATAAGCAGGCCTTTGTTTCCCTAAATCTGAATTATACACGGCTGAACTGAATCCGTCTTACACACACACACACACACACGGCACAGACTGCTTATGTTACACTTTGATGCATGGAGGAGGCTTTCACACCTGTTTGTGTGCGCCTGTGTTTGTCCATACGTACATGTGTACATACAGTACATGACGTCCATCACTTTCCACCCTCTGATCACTTTCATCCAGTCATCCAATAAAGATGCAAAGACTTTTCACTTCCTCTACGACTTTTATGACACTGTCAGGGTTAATAAAGTTCAAACAGTCTGTTATAATAAAAGCAACTCTGTAACGACAAGGGAACTCAAACTGGAGGAGCGGACGTCGTTCTTTTATGAACTGAATGTTCATATTTTATATATAATGTGAGTGGAACCCGACCACATGTTTTACTGATTTGTTTAATTTACACGTCGTCGTCGTTTGTTAGCAATGAACAGGAGCATTTTAACAAAGATCAATATATCTGGCTCGGCGTGTTCTTTGTTGTCCTACATGAATACATTTTATTTAACTTGGTATTTTTCCTGTAATTATGTGACGTTAAACCTTAAACTTTTACCTCTGCTCACGTTATTCTGTGGCTGTAGCTGGCTGCTGTCCGCTAATTAGCGCAGTTAGCCATGAAGCTTGTGGGCTTATTAGCTAACTGGAGTCTGTGTGGTCAACAAGACTCAGCAGCCTCCCAGTGAAGACGTCTGGACCGCAGACTGGGACTGAACTCAGCCTCTGAGAGCGACGGAGGACGGAGTGAAGTTACTCTGTGAACTGAGGATTTATTTGGACCGAACCAGAGGTGATGGTGGAGACAAACCAACACTGTCCTGGTGACTCTGATTCAGTTTGTGTCCAAACTCAAATGAAGTGTGTTTGACGATGAGTTGACAAGGAGATTAAACTTGTCTGAGTTTAGTCAGAGAGAGAAAGTTCAGACGGTGGACGGTTGTATTTTTCTGTTTAGAAGGAAATAGGTGTCAAAGTGTTTCCTTTCTTCACATATTATGAGTTTATTTTGTTGACTCAGTAGTGAACTGGCTGTTTCTACATCTCCCAGCTGAAACTACAGGCTGTCAGACTAGCTGGTTAGCATGCTAACTTCAGTAAACACCTCTCTAACACAGTACATTGACGTCTTTGACATTATCTCAACACTGTTGTTTCTTCACATTCTGCTCTTATCCTACAAATGGCCCCTTTAAGGTTGAAATGAATGTTGTTTATTTTTCACGTCCTGAACAAAGATCCAATAACCTCCTTTCATCCACCAGAACAGCTGCGCGTCAAGACAAAGATCGCTCTTGCAGGCATCTGCACGTCTAACATGTCGGCGGCGATGGCAGGTAGAACTCGAAACGATATGATCAAGCCCGGACCTGTCTGCTGCCTTCGTACCTCTCTCACCTTTTATATTAGTCTGAGCATCAAACTGTTTCGACAGCAACCATCCATAAGGCCTGACAGTTTGTTGTGTGATAAGAAATGTAATTTTCTTAATACTGAAAATGGAAACTTGGTCTGAAGAATTGAAATTTTACAAAAGATTTGGGTTTTCATTAACATGTAATGTGTGCAGGCTGTGAGGCTGTTCATCAGTGTCAGGTGGAGACACAAGGAAACCTCACAGCGGAGTCTCAGCAGCTCAGTCACAGTGTTTGGCTCGAGGCCCTGCGAGGCAGCACGTTCTGAATTTATATCAGCATGTCTGATGCTATTATCTGTTGTCTGTGCTTATTTGCTTCAATTATAATCAACGTTTGATAATAAAGCATTCTAATATGAAAAGTAACAGCTGGTTTTTGTTGTTGTTCATGTAAATCTCTCAGGGTTTAGTCTTAACGAACGTGAGATGGAGGACGCGTCAAACAGAAATCATCGGAGAGATGATAAGATGTAAAGGTGATGCCAGTACTGCCAGTCGCTTTAACTGATCAATCGATATCATCTGATCAGGTCAGTCCATCACTTTAGTCCGGGCTGAAATATCTTAACAACTATTAGATGGATAAATTCTGTACAGACATTCATGTTCCCCGAAGGATGAATCCTGAAGACGCTGCTGAGCTTCTGACTTTTTCCACTTTTTCCTAGAAATATCACTGAGAGGAAACACACCTGGACATAAAAGGAGTAGATCTGTAATATCATCAGAAGCTGCCTGACTGAGAGTACAGCCGAACATTAGCGGCACTCATACCACACGGAGATATTTCTGTCCACAGAGCTCCAACTCATGCAGATGTGAATACTTCCTCCGGCATATTTCAGAAACGTAATTTGCTAAAGTGGACATTAATTATGTCAGAGTCCGCTCCGCTCAAAGATAATGTACATAACTTCCAGAGAGGACACAATGGGAAGCATCTGATTCGATGGAGCCTAATGAGGCTTCATCAGCAGCACTTAATGGCTTCTGCTATTCAACCAGAACCTCTCAGGGCTAAATGAAAAGCTACAGATTCCCTTAAGTGGGTCGTCGTCTGTCCAGAGTCACTCAGGAGCCAAATAAAACCCCCAACGCAGAAAGGTTGAAAGAGGAAGAAAATACTTACAATGAGCGTCCAAACGGAAAAAAAGTCTGTATGCAAATTTCGAAAACAGCACAAATTAGCGAGCTTAATGAAAAGTGTGTCCGAGATTTGAAAAAATGTATGTTGCTCATATCTGAATATAATGTGAGACTCGTGTCCTGAAACGGCGCTGATGGAAAACACTTTGGCCTTGTAAACAAACAGCTTCCTGTCAATCTCACCGTGTTAGACAGGAACGTATAGTGGATGAAAAATAAACACACTGCATGTTCGCTAAAACTATTAAAGCCTGTATGGAGCTGCTGGGTCTACACGTCATACCTGGTGAGTGTTTCTACGTCCACCAACATTACAATTAAATGCCTGGGAGGTACATTATGAATGAATTGGATGTGGTCTGTTTGCATTTTAGAGCCCCATATAGAATAAATTCTCACTTTAAGTGAGAAGTGCAACACTGCTGCGTTTAATTACACAGTCATCGGCTGTAATCACAAACTGGATCCTGTAAAAGAGTTTTTAAGAGCCTGGCTCTGGTCCAACATTTACACACAAGTCCAAATTAATTTTAGCCCCTATGACAATTTTTTTATATTGGTAACGCCTTTGATTTAAGAGTCCATGTGTCACATGTGTTCATTTCTTCAGACTTGTTGTGTTTCCATCATTGTTGCTGAGAGCTGATTGTTGTGGCATTTCTTCACTGCACACAGATCACCTGTCAATCAAACATTGTGGGCGGTACTTTGACTTCTCCTCGTTGTTCCGTAAATGTTTGACTTCCTTCAGGCGGCGCTCCTTGCCTGACCACATGTAGGATTGTTGGCCTGTTAGAATGTTAACATTTTTACCTTGTTGGACCATTTTGAAGGCCTGCTAGTCTGTTAGCATGTTCTTAGCCTCTTGGTATATTAGCACGTGTACCATCTGAAACTACAATATTTTAGAGCTCAATTACTGTATGGTGCTGTACCCTAATTGCAGGATTTGTCATGTACCGTCTTTAATTTTGTTTTACATTTGCATCAAGATGCTAATCACATACTAATTTACAGCGGCTTACTGTCGATTTACATCCATTTTCTTCCACTTATCTGGGGCCGGGTTGCATGGGCAGCTGTCTGAGCAGGGACACCCAAACTTCCCTCTCCCTGGACACTTCCCCCAGCTCTTCCGGGGGGACCCCAAGGAGTTCCCAGGCCAGCCGAGTGACATAGTCACTCCAGCGTGTCCAGGGTCTTCCTCGGGGTCTCCTCCTGGTGGGGCATGCCAGGAACACCTCCCGAGGAAGGCGTCCAGGGGGCATCCGATACAGATACCCGAAGAACCTCAGCTGGCTCCTCTTGATGTGGAGGCTCTACTCCGAGCTCCTCCCAGGTGACAGAGCTCCTCACCCTATCTCTAAGGGAGTGCCCCGCCACCCTGCGGAGGAAACTCATTTCGGCCGATTGTATGCGGGATCTTATTCTTTCGATCATGAACTTTGGGTCATGACCGAAAGGGTCATAGGTGAGGGTAGGAACGTAGATTGACCGGTAAATCGAGAGCTTCGCCTTTCGGCTCAGCTCTCTCTTCACCAGGACAGACCGATATAACGACCGCATTACTGCGGCCACTGCACCGATCCGCCTGTCAATCTCGCGCACCATCCTCCCCTCACTCGTGAACAAGACCCCAAGATACTTAAACTCCTTCACTTGAGGCAGGAGCTCTCCCCCAACCTGGAGGGGGCGAGCCATCTTCTTCCGGTTGAGAACCATGGCCTCGGACTTGGAGGTGCTGATTCTCATACCAGCTGCTTCACACTCGGCTGCAAACCGCCCAGGACATGCTGGAGGTCCTGGCTCAAAGGAGCCAACAGGACAACATCATCTGCAAAAAGTAGAGATGAAATCCAGTGGCTCCTGAACCAGACCCCCTCCAGCCCCTGGATGCACCTAGAAATTCTGTCCATAAAAATAATGAACAGAACCGGTGACAAAGGGTAGCCCTGCCGGAGTCCAACATGCACCGGGAACAGGTATGACTTACTGCCGGCAATGGGAACCAGACTCCTGCTCCGGTCATACAGGGACCGTACAGCCTTTAGCAGAGGGCCTCCGACCCCATAATTCCGGAGCACCTTCCACAGAATGCCACGAGGGACACGGTCGAATGCCTTCTCCAAGTCCACAAAGCACATGTGGACTGGTTGGGCAAACTCCCATGAACCCTCGAGCACCCTGCGGAGGGTATAGAGCTGGTCCAGTGTTCCACGGCCAGGACGAAAACCGCATTGTTCCTCCTGAATCTGAGGTTCGACTATCGGCCGAATTCTCCTCTCCAGTACCCTGGAATAGACTTTCCCAGGGAGGCTGAGGAGTGTGATCCCCAATAGTTGGAACACACACTCCAGTCCCCCTTTTTGAATAGAGGGACCACCACCCCGGTCTGCCAGTCCAGAGGCACTGTCCCCGACTGCAATGCGATGCTGCAGAGACGTGTCAGCCAAGACAGCCCCACAGCATCCAGAGACTTGAGGTACTCAGGGTGGATCTCATCCACCCCCGGTGCCTTGCCACTGAGGAGCTTCCGAACTACCTCAGTGACTTCAGCTTGGGTGATGAATGAATCAACCTCTGAGTCCCCAGCCTCTGCTTCCTCTATGGAAGGCGTGTCAGTGGGATTGAGGAGATCCTCGAAGTATTCCTTCCACCGTCCGACAATGTCCCCAGTCGAGGTCAACAGCTCCCCACCTCCACTGTAAACAGTGTTGGTGGAGCACTGCTTCCCCTTCCTGAGGCACCGGACGGTTTGCCAGTATTTCCTCGAGGCCGACCGGTTGTCCTCCTCCATGGCCTCCCCGAACTTTTCCCAGACCCAAGTTTTTGCTTCTGCGACCGCCCGTGCTGCCCAAGGCTTGGCCTGCCGGTACCCATCAGCTGCCTCAGGAGTCCCCCGAGCCAACCAGGCTCGATAGGACTCTTTCTTCAGCTTGACAGCATCCCTTACTTCCGGTGTCCACCAGCGGGTTGGGGGATTGCCGCAGCGATAAGCACCAGAGACCTTACAGCCACAGCTTCGAACAGCCGCGTCAACAATGAAAGTTGAGAACATGGTCCACTCGGACTCAATGTCCCCAACTCCCTTGAGATCTGGTCAAAGCTCTCCCGGAGCTGGGAGTTGAAGGCCTCCCTGGCAGAGGGTTCCAACAGACATTCCCAGCAAACCCTTGCAGCTTACTGTG
>CM077800.1:1717843-1844842 GCA_039737535.1 Lagodon rhomboides
AATGATTTACCACAATGCACTGTAAAAGCGTAATCTCAGGAGTTTACTGTCAGGATTTACTGTGAAAACCTGCTGTTTGTTAACACTGTACAATGCAGCCAAATAAAGATTGACACATTTTAAACTGCAGGGTGATGTAATATATTCTATGGTTTATCTGCACAGTCAGGTCAAAGTGCAAAACAGCCTATAGACACAATAATGTATAGAACATCATGTGGGTCATTCCCCTAAAAAAACAATTGACGGCATTTTCTGCAGGCCTCTTTAAAGATCCATCATCACCACCAGCCTAAAAACATCCTGTATAACCTGTAACCACACCTTCACTGAGAGAGAGAGGGAGAGAGAGAGAGAGAGAGAGAGAGAGAGAGAGAGAGAGAGAGAGAGAGAGAGGCCAAGTGCAGGATTTTCATGCCGACCTTAACATCCGTCTGCAAAACTGTCCTCTCTGCCTCGACTACAATGATCACCTATCACAAGTCACAACTAGCTGTAATTGAGGGATGGGTACTAACTTTAGCTCGTACTTGCCAACTGTCTTCAAAAATAAACTATGCCAACCGAGTGAACATTTGTTCAGGTGGACCGACTGTTTCTAAACAGGAAAAGAAAAGTGAACAGAATCAAAGGAAGAGTTAGAGAAACATCAGCAGAGCCTGAGGAGCCAAGAAACATTTTACAACTAAAAACTTTGATGTTTTCAAATGTGGAGCAGGTTTTAACTGAGGCTTCGATGTAAAAGAGGAAACAAAGTTCAGATTCACAGAGCTGCTCCTCGTCCTGGACTGAGTCAAAGATAGATAACCGCTCCCTCTTCTGTCTGATCGCTTATCTTGTTCCATCATTATAACTTCAGGAATCAGGAAGTGAAGCTCAGACAGTCGTTGTCACTGAGAGGTGAAATGGATCAAAAAGGAGTTCAGCTGGACCGAGAAACAATTTCTTGTACGATCTGTTTGGATCTACTGAAGGATCCGGTGACTACTCCCTGTGGACACAGCTACTGCAAGAACTGTATTAAAGACCACTGGGACACAGAGGATGAGAAGAGGATCTACAGCTGCCCTCAGTGCAGGAAGAGCTTCATACCGAGGCCTGAGCTGCTGAAAAACACCATGTTAGCAGTTTTAGTGGAGGAGCTGAAGAAGACTGGACTCCAAGCTGCTCCTGCTGATCACTGCTATGCTGGACCTGAAGATGTGGCCTGTGATGTCTGCACTGGGAGGAAACTGAGAGCAGTTAAATCCTGTCTGCAGTGTGTGGCCTCTTACTGTGAGAAACACCTCCAGCCTCATTATAAATCAGCTACATTTAAAAAACACAAGGTGGTGGAGCCATCAGAGAAGCTCCAGGAGAACATCTGCTCTCGTCATGATGAGGTGATGAAGATGTTCTGCCGTACTGATCAGCAGTGTATCTGTCATCTCTGCCCTGTGGACGAACATAAAGGCCACGACACAGTGCCAGCTGCAGCAGAGAGGACTGAGAGGCAGAGAGAGCTGGAGGGGAGTCGACACAACATCCAGCAGAGAATCCAGGACAGAGAGGAAGATGTGAAGCTGCTTCAACAGGAGGTGGAGGCCATCAATGGCTCTGCTGATAAAGCAGTGGAGCACAGTGAGAAGATCTTCACCCAGCTGATCCGTCTCATGGAGAAAAGACGCTCTGATGTGAAGCAGCAGGTCAGATCCCAGCAGGAAACTGAAGTGAGTCGAGTCAAAGAGCTTCAGGAGAAGCTGGAGCAGGAGATCACTGAGCTGAAGAGGAAAGACGCTGAGCTGAAGAAGCTCTCACACACAGAGGATCACACCCAGTTTCTACACAACTACCCCTCACTGTCAGCACTCAGTGAGTCTACACACTCATCCAGCATCAATGTCCGTCCTCTGAAGTACTTTGAGGATGTGACAGCAGCTGTGTCAGAGGTCAGAGACAAACTACAGGACGTCCTGAGAGAGACATGGACAAACATCTCACTGACAGTGACTGAAGTGGATGTTTTACTGTCACTACCAGAGCACAAGAGCAGAGCTGATTTCTTAAGATATTCATGTGAACTCACACTGGATCCAAACACAGCACACACACTTCTGTTATTATCTGAGAGGAACAGAAAAGCAACATTAGTGAGTCAACATGAGTCTTATTCTAGACACCCAGACAGATTCACTTACTGGCGTCAGGTCCTGAGTAGAGAGAGTCTGACTGGACGTTGCTACTGGGAGGTGGAGTGGAGAGAGAGAGGTGGTGTAGCAGTCGCATACAAGAATATCAGCAGAGCAGGGAGCTCAGATGAATGTGGATTTGGATTAAATGAAAATTCTTGGATGTTATATTGTAACACCAATAATTATGAGCTTTGGCATAAAAATGTCAGAACTCGCGTCTCAGGTCCTCGGTCCTGCAGAGTTGGAGTGTACCTGGATCACAGAGCAGGTATTCTCTCCTTCTACAGCGTCTCTGACACCATGACTCTCCTCCACACAGTCCAGACCACATTCACTCAGCCTCTCTATGCCGGAGTTCGGTTCGGCAGTAGGTTTTACGGTTTCTTTTTTGGCTCAAGCTCTGCTGAGTTTTGTGAACTCAAATAGACAGAAGTCATTTCAGGGTCAGTGGGTTAAATTGTGTGTTTCATTTCTTTAGGCTTGTTGTGTTTCCATCATTGTTGCTGAGAGCTGATTGTTGTGGCATTTCTTCACTGCACACAGATCACCTGTCAATCAAACACTGTGGGCGGTACTTTGACTTCTTCTTCTTGTTCTGTAAATGTTGGACTTCCTTCAGGCGGTGCTCCTTGCCTGACCACTTGTAGGATTGTTGGCCTGTTAGCATTTTAACATTTTTACCTTGTTGGACCATTTTGAAGGCCTGTTAGTTTGTTAGCATGTTGTTAGCCTCTTGGCATATTAGAACGTGTACTATCTGAAACTACAATACTTTATAGCTCAATTACTGTATGGTGTTGTACCCTAATTACAGGATTGTCTTGTAATGTACTGTCTTTAATTTTGTTTTACATTTGCTTCAGAATGCTGCTCAAATACTAATTCACAGCAGCTTACTGTGATTTTCCAAATGATTTACAACAATGCACTGTAAAAGCATAATCTCAGGAGTCTACTGTCAAGATTTACTGTGAAAACCTGCTGTTTGTTAACACTGTACAATTCAGCCAAATAAAGCTGGACACACTTTAATCTGCAGGGTGATGTAATATATTCTATGGTTTATCTGCACAGACAGGTCAAAGTGCAAAACAGCCTATAAACACACAAATGTATGAACATCATGTGGGTCATTCCCCTGAAAAACAATTGATGCAATTTTCTGCAGGCCATTTTAAAGATCCATTATCACCACCAGCCTAAAAACATCCTGTATAACCTGTAACCACACCTTCACTGAGAGAGAGATAGTTAGAGAGAGAGAGAGAGGCCAAGTGCAGGATTTTCATGCCGACCTCAACGTCCATCTGCAAAACTCTCATCACTTCTCTGTCCTCTCTGCCTCGACTGCAATGATCATCTATCACAAGTCACAACTAGCTGTAATTGAGGGATGAGTACTAACTTTAGCTCGTACCAGCCAACTATCTTCCAAACAAAACTATGTCAACCGAGTGAACATTTGTTCAGGTGGACAGACTGTTTCTAACCAGGAAAAGAAAAGTGAACAGAATGAGAGAAAGAGTTAGAGAAACATCAGCAAAGCCTGAGGAGCCAAGAAATATTTTATGACTAAAAACTTTTCAAATGTGGAGCAGGTTTTAACTGAGGCTTCAGATTCACAGAGCTACTCCTCGTCCTGGACTGAGACAAAGGTTGATAATCGCTCCCTCTTCTCTCTGATCTCTTATCTTGTTCCCTCATTCTAACTTCAGGTATCAGGAAGTGAAGCTCAGACAGTCGTTGTCACTGAGAGGTGAAATGGCGCAGAAAACAGTTCAGCTGGACCAAGAAACAATTTCTTGTCCGATCTGTTTGGATCTACTGAAGGATCCGGTGACTACTCCCTGTGGACACAGCTACTGCAAGAACTGTATTAAAGACCACTGGGACACAGAGGATGAGAGGAGGATCTACAGCTGCCCTCAGTGCAGGAAGAGCTTCACACAGAGGCCTGAGCTGCTGAAAAACACCATGTTAGCAGTTTTAGTGGAGGAGCTGAAGAAGACTGGACTCCAAGCTGTTCCTGCTGATCACTGCTATGCTGGACCCGAAGATGTGGCCTGTGATGTCTGCACTGGGAGGAAACTAAAAGCAGTTAAGTCCTGTCTGCAGTGTGTGGCCTCTTACTGTGAGAAACACCTCAAGTCTCATTATGAATCAGCTGCTTTGAAGAAACACAAGCTGGTGAAGCTGTCCCAGAATCTCCAGGAGAACTTCTGCTCTCGTCATGATGAGGTGATGAAGATGTTTTGCCGTACTGATCAGCAGTGTATCTGTTATCTCTGCTCTGTGGACGAACATAAAGGCCACGACACAGTGTCAGCTGCAGCAGAGAGGACTGAGAGGCAGAGAGAGCTGGAGGGAGTCGACACAACATCCAGCAGAGAATCCAGGACAGAGAGAAAGATGTGAAGGTGCTTCAACAGGAGCTGAAGGCCATCAATGGCTCTGCTGATAAAGCAGTGGAGCACAGTGAGAAGATCTTCACCCAGCTGATCCGTCTCATGGAGAGAAGACGCTCTGATGTGAAGCAGCAGGTCAGATCCCAGCAGGAAACTGAAGTGAGTCGAGTCAAAGAGCTTCAGGAGAAGCTGGAGCAGGAGATCACTGAGCTGAAGAGGAAAGACGCTGAGCTGAAGAAGCTCTCACACACAGAGGATCACAACCAGTTTCTACACAACTACCCCTCACTGTCAGCACTCAGTGAGTCTACACACTCATCCAGCATCAAGATCCGTCCTCTGAAGTACTTTGAGGATGTGACAGCAGCTGTGTCAGAGGTCAGAGACAAACTACAGGACGTCCTGAGAGAGACATGGACAAACATCTCACTGACAGCAACTGATGTGGATGTTTTACTGCCAAAACCAGAGCCCAAGACCAGAACTGACTTCTTAAAATATTCATGTGAACTCACACTGGATCCAAACACAGCACACACACTTCTGTTATTATCTAAGGGGAACAGAAAAGCAACATTAGTGAGTCAACATGAGTCTTATTCTAGACACCCAGAAAGATTCACTTACTGGCGTCAGGTCCTGAGTAGAGAGAGTCTGACTGGACGTTGTTACTGGGAGGTGGAGTGGAGAGAGAGAGGAGTTGGTGTAGCAGTCGCATACAAGAATATCAGCAGAGCAGGGGACTCAGATGAATGTGGATTTGGATTAAATGAAAATTCCTGGATGTTTTATTCTAACACCAAAAATTATGAGCTTTGGTATAAAAATGTCAGAACTCCCGTCTCAGGTCCTCGGTCCTCCAGAGTTGGAGTGTACCTGGATCACAGTGCAGGTATTCTGTCCTTCTACAGCGTCTCTGACACCATGACTCTCCTCCACAGAGTCCAGACCATATTCACTCAGCCTCTCTATGCTGGAGTTCGGTTCGGCAGTAGGTTTTACGGTTTCTTTTTTGGCTCAAGCTCTGCTGAGTTTTGTGAACTCAAATAGACAGAAGTCATTTCAGGGTCAGTGGGTTAAATTGTGTGTTTCATTTCTTCAGGCTTGTTGTGTTTCCATCATTGTTGCTGAGAGCTGATTGTTGTGGCATTTCTTCACTGCACACAGATCACCTGTCAATCAAACATTGTGGGCGGTACTTTGACTTTTTCTTCTTGTTCTGTAAATGTTGGACTTCCTTCAGGCGGCGCTCCTTGCCTGACCACTTGTAGGATTGTTGGCCTGTTAGCATTTTAACATTTTTACCTTGTTGGACCATTTTGAAGGCCTGTTAGTTTGTTAGCATGTTCTTAGCCTCTTGGCATATTAGAACGTGTACTATCTGAAACTACAATACTTTATAGCTCAATTACTGTATGGTGTTGTACCCTAATTGCAGGATTGTCTTGTAATGTACTGTCTTTAATTTTGTTTTACATTTGCTTCAGATTGCTGCTCAAATACTAATTCACAGCATCTTACTGGGATTTTCCAAATCATTTTCCCACAATGCACTGTAAAAACATACTTACAGGAGTCTACTGTCAGGATTTACTCTGAAAACCTGCTGTTTGTTAACACTGTACAAAACAGCCAAATAAAGCTGGACACACTTTAATCTGCAGGGTGATGTAATATATTCTATGGTTTATCTGCACAGTCAGGTCAAAGTGCAAAACAGCCTATAAACACACAAATGTATGAACATCATGTGGGTCATTCACCTGAAAAACAATTGACGCAATTTTCTGCAGGCCTCTTTAAAGATCCATCATCACCACCAGCCTAAAAACATCCTGTATAACCTGTAACCACACCTTCACTGAGAGAGAGAGAGGGAGAGAGAGGAGAGAGAGAGGGAGAGAGAGATGGAGAGAGAGAGAGGCCAAGTGCAGGATTTTCATGCCGACCTTATCGTATGTTTGCAAAACTCTTATCACTTCTCTGTCCTCTCTGCCTCGACTGCAATGATCATCTATCACAAGTCACAACTAGCTGTAATTGAGAGATGGGTACTAATTTTAGCACGTACTACCAACTATCTTCAGAAAAAAAATGCCAATCGAGTGAATATTTGTTGAGGTGGACAGACTGTTTCTAACCAGGAAAAGAAAAGTGAACAGAATCAGAGGAAAAGTTTTACAACTAAAAACTTCGATGTTTTCAAATGTGGAGCAGGTTTTAACTGAGGCTTCGTTGTAAAAGAGGAAACAAAGTTCAGATTCACAGAGCTGCTCCTCGTCCTGGAATGAGTCACAGGTTGATAACCACTCCCTCTTCTCTCTGATCGCTTGTCTTGTTCCGTCATTCTAACTTCAGGTATCAGGAAGTGAAGCTCAGACAGTCGTTGTCACTGAGAGGTGAAATGGCGCAGAAAGCAGTTCAGCTGGACCGAGAGACTTTCTCTTGTCCGATCTGTTTGGATCTACTGAAGGATCCGGTGACTACTCCCTGTGGACACAGCTACTGCAAGAACTGTATTAAAGACCACTGGGACACAGAGGATGAGAGGAGGATCTACAGCTGCCCTCAGTGCAGGAAGAGCTTCACACCGAGGCCTCAGCTGCTGAAAAACACCATGTTAGCAGCTTTAGTGGAGGAGCTGAAGAAGACTGGACTCCAAGCTGCTCCTGCTGATCACTGCTATGCTGGACCTGAAGATGTGGCCTGTGATGTCTGCACTGGGAGGAAACTGAGAGCAGTTAAGTCCTGTCTGCAGTGTGTGGCCTCTTACTGTGAGCAACACCTCCAGCCTCATTATGAATCAGCTGCTTTGAAGAAACACAAGCTGGTGGAGCCGTCCAAGAAGCTCCAGGAGAACATCTGCTCTCGTCACGATGAGGTGATGAAGATGTTCTGCCGTACTGATCAGCAGTGTATCTGTCATCTCTGCTCTTTGGACGAACATAAAGGCCACGACACAGTGTCAGCTGCAGCAGAGAGGACTGAGAGGCAGAGAGAGCTGGAGGGGAGTCGACACAACATCCAGCAGAGAATCCAGGAGGGAGAGAAAGATGTGAAGGTGCTTCAACAGGAGGTGGAGGCCATCAATGGCTCTGCTGATAAAGCAGTGGAGCACAGTGAGAAGATCTTCACCCAGCTGATCCGTCTCATGGAGGAAAGACGCTCTGATGTGAAGCAGCAGGTCAGATCCCAGCAGGAAACTGAAGTGAGTCGAGTCAAAGAGCTTCAGGAGAAGCTGGAGCAGGAGATCGCTGAGCTGAAGAGGAAAGATGCTGAGCTGAAGAAGCTCTCACACACAGAGGATCACACCCAGTTTCTACACAACTACCCCTCACTGTCAGCACTCAGTGAGGCTACACACTCATCCAGCATCAAGATCCGTCCTCTGAAGTACTTTGAGGATGTGACAGCAGCTGTGTCAGAGGTCAGAGACAAACTACAGGACGTCCTGAGAGAGACATGGACAAACATCTCACTGACAGAGACTGATGTGGATGTTTTACTGTCACTACCAGAGCCCAAGACCAGAGCTGACTTCTTAAGATATTCATGTGAAATCACACTGGATCCAAACACAGCACACAGAGAGCTGTTATTATCTGAGGGGAACAGAAAAGCAACATTCACACTCAAACGTCAGTCTTATTCTGATCACCCAGACAGATTCACTGGGTGTTATCAGGTCCTGAGTAGAGAGAGTCTGACTGGACGTTGTTACTGGGAGGTGGAGTGGAGAGGGAGAGCAGTTGGTGTAGCAGTCGCATACAAGAATATCAGCAGAGCAGGGTACTCAGATGAATGTGAATTTGGATCCAATGACAAATCTTGGATGTTATTTTGTTCCACAAACAGTTATAAGTTTTATTACAACAAAGTCAAAACTCCCGTCTCAGGTCCTCCGTCCTCCAGAGTTGGAGTGTACCTGGATCACAGAGCAGGTATTCTGTCCTTCTACAGCGTCTCTGACACCATGACTCTCCTCCACAGAGTCCAGACCACATTCACTCAGCCTCTCTATGCTGGTATTCAGTTTGGCAGAAAGTTTTACTGTGCGGTTTTTGGCTCAGGCTGTGCTAAGTTTTGTAAACTCAAATAGACAGAAGTCATTTCAGGGTCAGTGGGTTAAATTGTGTGTTTCATGTCTTCAGACTTGTTGTGTTTCCATCATTGTTGCTGAGAGCTGATTGTTGTGGCATTTCTTCACTGCACACAGATCACCTGTCAATCAAACATTGTGGGCGGTACTTTGACGTCTTCTTGTTGTTCTGTAAATGTTGGACTTTCTTCAGGCGGCGCTCCTTCCTGTGTCTGTTCAGCCACGGAGGCTCTCGCTGCTCATGATGACTTCAGTTCACATGATCATAATCAATAAGGAGACGCTTCATTATTTGCTTGTACATAGCTGAGATTCTGCTCCAACACTGATTGTGAGGATGAAGTGTGAACAAACTTTAGCTTTAAATCATGAATAAACAAACGTGAACAAAGTCTGTCTGTTTAGCTTTCCTTTTTAAAACAACTTTGTAATGATTCACTCATGGTTAGAATAACTAACTTAAATATTAATGTACAGTAGCAGAAATCTCTTTAACTCAAAGTGTTGACAGAAGACTTTAGTATCATGTCTGTTAATCAGGAGGGCCACTGAAAGTAAAGCTTGTATGATACATGAAGAATCAAAACATCGAACCTGGACAAGACGTTAGAATTGACAATTTTAACAGTGAAACTTTGTGAGACAATTAAGTTTATACTGTTTTTGCACCAGCTCAAAACTTATGTTGATGTGTGAACGTCCGTCTCCCTTCCAGGTTTATAAAAATATCTTAATGGATTTTCCAAGTTCTATATATAGATCTGCTTATCTTTGGAGACACAAACAGTGTTTTTTTCCCCACTCACCACCGACAGTGTGGATTAAACCGAGGCCTGATTTTTCTGCATCTGAATGGGTTGACCTTTTCCAACAGCCCGAGGCACCTGCACACCTCAGGGACTGAGCTCAGACAGGTGGAGGAGGAACACTGTGTGTCCTTGAGTCTCAGCAAAGTCTGTGAATGAACCTCCAAACTTTTTAACGATCACGTATTTCATTGTTGGTTCATCTAGTTTAACTTTTATTTTCCTTAAAATGCAAATTATGCAAGAAGAGCTGCTCAGTTGTGGAAATTGGTGTCCCTCTGGTGGGATCAGTTTAGGGGTCTCGTTCTTTTTTCAGAATCATAGATGAAGTCTGAGGCGCTCAAGAGGTTAATGAGTTAAAAAGCCTTTAAATAATCGTGTCTGTTGAATCACAACGACAGTAAAAACATGCCTACGTGTTTCAGCCATTTAGGCCTTCATCAGGGCAGAACAAAATGGCAGGTTAGCAGACAGTCACATGATCAGTGACAACAGGTGAGCAGTAACATGATTGGTCTAGATAACCACATGACAGACAGGTAAGGTGTCTTGTCACATGATCAGGACGACAGGTGAGCTGTTACATGATTGGTCTAGATAACCACATGACAGACAGGTAAGGTAGCTTGTCACATGATCAGTGACGACAGGTGAGCAGTAACATGATTGGTCTAGATAACCACATGACAGACAGGTAAGGTAGCTTGTCACATGATCAGTGACGACAGGTGAGCAGTAACATGATTGGTCTAGATAACCACATGACAGACAGGTAAGGTAGCTTGTCACATGATCAGTGACGACAGGTGAGCTGTTACATGATTGGTCTAGATAACCACATGACAGACAGGTAAGGTAGTCTTGTCACATGATCAGTGAAGACAGGTGAGCAGTAACATGATTGGTCTAGATAACCACATGACAGACAGGTAAGGTAGCTTGTCACATGATCAGTGACGACAGGTGAGCTGTTACATGATTGGTCTAGATAACCACATGACAGACAGGTAAGGTGTCTTGTCACATGATCAGTGACGACAGGTGAGCTGTTACATGATTGGTCTAGATAACCACATGACAGACAGGTAAGGTAGCTTGTCACATGATCAGTGACGACAGGTGAGCTGTTACATGATTGGTCTAGATAACCACATGACAGACAGGTAAGGTAGCTTGTCACATGATCAGTGACGACAGGTGAGCTGTTAAATGATTGGTCTAGTATCCACATGACAGACAGGTAAGGTGTCTTGTCACATGATCAGTGACGACAGGTGAGCTGTTACATGATTGGTCTAAATAACCACATGCCAGACAGGTAAGGTGTCTTGTCACATGATCAGGATGAGCAGGTTGGCAGTCACATAATAAGGCAGCTAAAATCAAAACATTAAACATGTTTAGTCGTAAAAATCACAAACTGTAAGAAAGATAACAGAAAAATATACAAACATAAATATCTTTAAACTTCTAAATATGTCAGAACACTCAGAAAAGCATCAACTCGTCATTTCTCAAATGCCTACAATTACTTTTTCCACTTTTAAGGCCTCAGTTAAAAAAAAGGGTTATTAAAAAAAAGAGTTATAAAAGTCTAGATCCCCGTTCAAACCTGCGTGTTCTTCACAGACGCTGCAGAAAACAAAACCACAATAATCATACTACGTGATTAAAGAAATCACTCTGCTGTCCAGGAGCAGTTTGTCCCGTGGTTTGTTTAGTATTATGGATAGTTTGTGTGCAATATAAACAAAAGCTTAGATTCTTCTGATTCTATTCATGCAAACCACTTACTAAGCAAATAGTTTTTGACTAGTTAATATGCACAAAATAACTGTTAATAAGGAAATAAAGACCTATAATGAGTTTAATGCTGCTGTTGGGGGATTTTCAGGTCACAAAATTGCATTTTTTTGCCAGGTGCCTGGACATTTTGCTCACAAAAACACGTGTTAAATGTTAAATGTTAAATTTTCAGTGATTTTGTTTTAACATTTTAACTCTGACCATGTCAGACTATATGATGTGGACCCATTGTGTTTTCCAGCTAATGTGGACACTTACAGAGAGCTTTAAAGAGCACAAAACGATGCCTGTACTCCAAATGGTTCAGCTTTGAGTTTACATTCGACTGGACTTCGATAACGGGTTCCTGGATACACGTTTTTATGAATAGGGCAGTGTTTTTTGTGTTTTTTTTGTTTCCCCTGCAGTCTTCTCACCCTCCCTGAAACGAGCCAGACTGCAGCGCTGGAGGACTCCGGGGTTTGTTTGTGGCGGCGTCACACCAGGCGGGCGTGAAGGCAGCTTAGTGAATGTACTCTGGGTGTGAAGTGGACGCTGTATAAATCACAGCAGGTTGTTACACGAGTTAGACGTCGCTGTTGTGTGAATATAAATGTCCCGTCATGCAGTTTTACTATCAGACCGCCGAACAGGTGGAGGGGAATCTGACTCCTCTGTTAAAACCTTCTGTAATGTTCCTCACATGATGATTTAATCCTCCTGCTTCTCCTTCTGAGCTTCTTTACATTCAGTGTTTTACCTCGTTCAGGACGTTGAACCTGTATGTTTGCTGTCTGTGCGCACTGTTGCCCCGAGGGAATGATAATTAATTCCACTGCATGCTGATTATTGTGAACATGTATGGAGGGAATGGCAATAAATTCCACCTTGACCTCTGACCCCTGTTTTCCATGTTCATTCTGTTAATGGAAATTGTCACAGAATAGTAAAAATACTGTTTTTCTAATGGTTCTAAAATCCTCTTAAGCACTCATGTCCAGGCTGTATATTTTATATGTTGTGATCACATTTCCTCGTTTTGTTCCGTCCCAGTCGAGTCACCAAAATAAAATGTCAGCTCTTTACGTTTCTGCAAACAACAGATGGATTACATTTTGATTTTTGTACAGATTAAGACATAATTAACGAGGTAATGGAGACGTTGAACGCTGTGTTATGTTTGAGAATCTCTTAATTTGAAGGGTTTCTGTTCTTTCTGTTTTCATTTTGTTATTCTTTTATTGTAGTGTTTGTTTTCGTTCTATCAAATGATATCAGTCAATCACAAAAAAGTACATTTCTCATCAGGACATGGAGGCTGGTGGTGGTGGATGGTGGTGATGTTCATGTTGGATGTTGGTGGACAGTGGTGGATGGTAGACATTGGTGGTGGTGGAGGGGGAAGGGTGGTGGACGATGGTGGTGGTGGTGTTGTATGGTGGATGGTGGTGGACAGTGGTGGATGGTAGACATTGGTGGTGGTGGTGGTGGAGGGGGAAGGGTGGTGGACCATGGTGGTGGTGTTGTTGGATGGTGGATGGTGGTGGACAGTGGTGGATGGTAGACATTGGTGGTGGTGGTGGTGGTGGAGGGGGAAGGGTGGTGGACGATGGTGGTGGTGGTGCTGGATGGTGGATGGTGGTGGACAGTGGTGGATGGTAGACATTGGTGGTGGTGGTGGTGGAGGGGGAAGGGTGGTGGACCATGGTGGTGGTGTTGTTGGATGGTGGATGGTGGTGGACAGTGGTGGATGGTAGACATTGGTGGTGGTGGTGGGGGAAGGGTGGTGGACGATGGTGGTGGTGGTGTTGTATGGTGGATGGTGGTGGACGATAGTGGAGGATGGTGGATGTTGGGTGGTGGTGGACAGTGGTGGATGGTGAAGGGTGGTGGACGATGGTGGTGGTGGTGCTGGATGGTGGACGATGGTGGTGGTGGTGCTGGATGGTGGTGCTGGATGGTGGACGGTGGATGGAGGATGTTGGTGGAGGATGTTGGTGGTGGATGGTGGATAGTGGATGGTGGTGGCGGTGGATGGTGGATGGTGGCGGATGGTGCATGTTGGTGGTGATGGTGGGTGGTGAGCTGGCTGCCACGTGAGCGACCACTGTTCAAGCCGTCTTTGAGGGAATCTAAATGAGATGTCGAGACATTTTCCAGCTGCGTTCGTGGTGACAGAACCAGTGTGTCGATCCAAGACTGGATCTGTTCTGAACACTGACTGATGTTTTATAAAATGTTAGATTGAAACGTAAGATTTTTAACACATCAGTGCCAGGAATGTGAAATACTAACATTTACACTGGGTTGTCTGTCCTGAAAAATGTATAAAGCATTTAACTGCTTAACTGTTAACTAACGCTTAATTAACTATAAATGTGCATTTTTTTAAAATCATATATAATTGTTTATCTTAATGATTAAGTGTTATGCATCATGTTTATTAATGAACTACACAGTATTTATTAACAACGTATTAAGTATTATGAACATCAGCTGTAACCTTCCAATAAAAAAATGCTAATAAATAGATAATAAGCGTTTCTTTACTTGTTTACAGTGAAATAACTGTTAACAATTAACTGATGATAATAACTTTTTATCATATATAATTATTTATTTTAATGATTTAAGTGTTATTAAATATATATATTAAGAGATGAGAGGAGATGAAGTGAAGTGACATTAAACTCATCTTCCATCACGGATCAGCTGTTCTCTGATCAGCTCTGAGGATGAAGGACTGCAGCCACCTGAGCTGATGACGTCATGATTCATGAGGTTTGAGCATCCTTTGGCACCAGCTCGTCTCTCTCTCTCTCTGTCGTCACTAACACGTAGTTGATGGGATGAAGGACGAGGAGGAGGAGGAGGAGGAGGAAGGCTGCTGGTCGCTCCAGAACTTGGTGTGAGTGTATAAAAAGGCGCGCGGGGCGCAGAGCCGCTCACTTCCTCCGCTCAGGTGCGCCGTGCAGACAGAGATGCGCGTTATGGAGCGCACGTTCCGAGAGCAGCTGTTCTTCCTGCTGTTGTGCGTGTCGGTGCTGAAGGGAGACTGCAGGTACATCGAGGTGAGTGTCGGCACGCGCACACACCTCCGCTGCGTGCTGCAGGTTCACAGGTGACTTGTGTTAAAAAAAAACTTTGTTTCTCCGCAGAACAACGAGATCTCCAAAGATGAGTTATATTCTTTTTTCAACTCGGAGCTGAAGAGAGAAACAGCGGAGGAGTTAATGTACCGTCGACCTCTCCGTGAGTCCAGCTACACCTTCATCACACCTCATCTCACCTTCCTTTACTGCTTTTATTTCTTATCTTTTAAAATGTTTTTAATGTTTTTTTTATTCATTTTACTGCTCAGAATATTTTTATCTTATATTTTTCATTTATGTGATGTGATGTCATCTTATAATCGTCTTTTATCTATTATTAGTTTTTTGAATTTATTATCATCTTCTGTGATTTTGCCTGTTTTATTCTGAAATATTGTCTTCATGAGTTTCCTGCTTTTTGCTCGATTGTCACAGCACTTTGTAAACTGTTTTTTAATTATAATATAAATCTTTATATACACACTGCAAAACCTCAAAATCTTATTAAGTATTTTACTCTAATTTAATCAAAACTATATTATTCGTTTTTAACCAATTTGCATGTGTTACATTGTCATTTTTCTTACTTATTATGAGCAAGAAACATTTTCGTTACTCAGTGACACTTTAAGTTTTAAGTCAAACAGACGTCATATGCAGGTTTTACAGCTTGTGTGTGTGAGGGAGCAAAATTAATTAGATAAATGTGCATTTATTTATCTCTTTCAACATGCTTATAAGACACATATTAGACATTTCTTACACTTCTCTCTGTTTGAGTTTTTACAGTTTCAGGCTGTTTTATTGGTGTTACATGTACGAGAAGCAAAAGAGTGAATCAGCTGATCAGAAACGTTTCAAATACAGAACAGATAATAATAAAAAGTGTAAGTGAAAATTAAAGGGGCAAACTCAAAATATGTATTTGTTCCATCAGTGAATAAAGAAGCTGCTCTCAGAGGAAAACAATAGGTGGCAGGGTCCGCCACATATAAACAAAATAAAACCACTATAATTTGTTGTTGTTTAAGGTCAGTTTGTTTATTCAGTTTATTCAGTCATGAAAACAAAGAGGTTGATCAGATCTACAGAATGCTCCTTTAAATAACAGAGAAATTATAACAAAAATATAAAATACAGAATAGATGATAAACAAATAAGAGTAAAAATGAAAGTATAGATAATAAATGTAAAGCCTCGGGCAGTGACTGTTGCTGCTGTAACTGTCCTCGTCCTCCTGCGTCCTCAGGCTGTCTGGACATGGTGGCGGTGGAGGGTCAGTTCACCTTCACGGCCGAGCGTCCTCAGCTCAGCTGCGCCGCTTTCTTCATGGCCGAGCCCAACGAGGTGATCGCCGTGGAGTACGACAACGTGGACATCGACTGCAGGGGAGGAGACTTCATCACGGTGAACTCACAACCGCTCACACAAACACACAAACACACACCTCGTTCTCTCCTCCGTCGGCTGTGAGGTGACATCTGAAAGTGATTCCTTCATTTAAAGACTTTCTGACTTGTAACATCTCTGTCTTAGGTTTGTTAAATTATTCTGTACGCGTGAACTCTGACGTAGTTTTGTTTCTGTTGCACAGTCATGAGCTTGTTATCGTGCCCGGGGTCAGTCGCTCGCTGTTCTAAGCTTAGAAACACTTCCTAAATTAGACAAAAAGCTCCTTTAACAAAAGCCAACTGTATATAACCTGCTTACTTCAGGTGACCTTAAAGCTCCCCGTCACGGTCGCACGTTAAAGCTCTCGACACGCTCAACGCCGCGATGGTCCAGACCTTCAGCTCAGTGTGTCTCCCACAGAGCAAGATCAACCAAAGTACACTCATTATTTGTACGAATTTAACGTTAAACAAATCATCTCTGCAATCCTACTTTCAGCTTCTCCCTCTTAAAGGAACAGTTCAACAAAACATTTTAAAATCAGTCATTATCTACTCACCTCACTGCTGATGGAAAGTCAGGTGATGTTTCGTAGTCCAGAAAACAAAACAGCGTTATTCTTCTAAATGACTGAAGCAGCCGGAGACTTGTTTTAAAACTCGTCTGGCGTAATCAAAGTCTCCAGAAGCCTCGAGATCCCAAACTGAACTGAAAAAACCTTGTCGTGAAAACCATTTCCTGTGTCCCGTGAAGGTGTTCGACGGCTGGGTGATGAAAGGAGAGAAGTTCCCCAGCTCCCAGGATCACCCGCTGCCTCTGTACGAGCGCTACGTGGATTACTGCGACTCGGGAGCGCTGAGGAGAAGCGTGCGCTCCTCTCAGAACGTCGCCATGATCTTCTTTCGGATTCACAACGCCGGCAGCAGCTTCACGCTGACCGTCAGGAAACACATCAATCCTTTCCGTGAGTACGATTCTCTAATGTTGTGCGTCTGTGGTGAAATCACGAGTCTGGCAGGGCTTCAGTCAGGAATTACAATCACATGTGAGTTAAATTGAACCCAAATGTAGTTGATTTCTCCTTTAAACCTGTGATTGTTCCCTCTCAATTTACTTTTGTTTTGAAAATCACCAAGTTTTGACAGAAGAGAAGCCCTTTACGTTCTGTCGTTGTTGTAAATGTGTGGGCTGGTGCTTCACCTCGAGGAATCCATCCTTGGATTCTGGTGTAGCATCCCTCCCTCCTCTCACCTCCTCGCCTCTCGTCTCCCTGCAGCCTGTAATGTCATCTCCCAGTCACCAGAGGGCAGTTACACGATGGTGATCCCGCAGCAGCACAGGAACTGCAGCTTCTCCATCATCTACCCGGTGGAGATCGACGTCTCTGAGTTCAGCCTCGGGCACTTCAACAACTTTCCCAAGGTGAGCAAACGCATGAAATACTGAATTAATAATCACATGAGGAGAACAGAGCAGAAACATCACCTACATGTCGTAAAAAGTGAGTTTTGCATTAAATAATTGTGGTGATTTGAGTGAAATGAGCCTTTAAAACCTTAATATTAAAGAAACAGGATTCACTCATCATCTCGTCCCTCCGTGCTGAAGGAAAGTCAGTGACGTGCAGCGTGACGCTTCAGATAAAAATCACAGACGGGCTGCAGGAAGTAGGAATGGACCCATGTTTAAAGGGCAGGACCTCAGTGGTTCTGAAGTCCTGACTCGGGCCCGAGTCTCAGTGCTCATGTTGGACTGAGCATCAGTATCTGACCCTGAAGTCTGAAGTCAGTCAATCAAATTAAGACTAAAACTAACTGCAGCTCAATGTGACCAAATCAAGATGCTTTTGTAATTATCTTAACATTTCCATAATTCTATGCCCTTGTGATGCGATCAGAACCTCCAGAACAGCTGATAAATGGAGCTTTAGGTCAGATTATGTTTTGTTAAAGGAGCAGTTCATCCAAAAATGAACACCCACTCATCATCTCCTCCCTCCATGATGATATAAAGTCAGGTGACGTGTCGTAGTCCACAGAACAGTTCTGGAGCTTCACAGTAAAACAGAGTTATGTTTCTGCAAAGGTGCAAAAATATGTTGAAACTTTACATTTCTTTATGTTCAATATTCAATTTTATGGTGTGACAACGTTGTGCTTATGCTCTGGTTGGGTTTAGGCACAGGCACCACTTAGGTCGGAAAAAGAGCATGTTTTGGATCAAAATACCGGTTCTGTCTCCACAAACACGGCTGGAAAATGACCCGACGCCTCCCTAAAAAATGTCCAGTGGTTTTAACAAATGTTTGAAAACGATTCAAAAGGCTAAAATGTCGCCTCCAACAGTGATCTCCTGCTGTGACGTCACCACAGTCTCATGACAGTCAGCTCATATATAGAATCTGTAGCCTTTAGGACATGTGGGCTCGTAAAGAGTCTTTTACTGACTGGACTCTCATTGTTTCATTAGTATGTTTTATTTCCAGTGTTATCACAGATGCTGGCAAATGTCGCTCCACTAAATCCTGCTGATTAGGTCTTATTTCTACCATTAATTGATGGATTATTGAGTCTATAAAGTTTACAAGAGGGCTCATCAGAGTTTCAATTGATTCTTTTGTCCAAAACACAAAGAAAATCAGCAAATCCTCACTTTAAAACTGACTGAAACAATTAACCGATTATCTACAACTCATGTTCTTTTGATGAACTTATCAATTTATTGACTGATCCCGAGCCGTGTGTCGCCGTCCACAGAGGTCCATGCCCGGTTGTGCAGAATCAGGAGATTTCGTGCAGCTGTTGGGAGGAAACGGCATCGACACGTCGAAGCTGCTGCCCATCACGGACCTCTGCATCTCCTTCACTGGACCCAGTGAGTACACGCCGACCTGCTTCTTCCCTCAGCATCAAACCCCGCTGGTGGAACTAAACCCTAACGTGTCTTCTCGTTTCCTCCCCTGCAGCCCACATGAAGATCGGCTGCGACAACACGGTGGTGAGGATGGTGTCCAGCGGGAAGTTCGTCAGCCGAGTGTCGTTCAGCTACAGGCTACTGGACAGCCAGGAGCTGCAGACCATCAAACTCAACAACGTGGAGGATTTCTGTTTCAACAACTGAACCCGACAGGATCCTCCGGCGACACACGTATCATCTGACTGCAAACATTTTTTAAATCATCCTCTGAAGAGCCACAGATCCACCTGGTCGCTCCCGTCTGATTAGACGAAACGTCTTAAATCCGAAGACATAAAAGAAAAATAAGATGAATTACGATCACAGGCTTTTTGTTTTTGTTCTTTCTTTCCATCTTATTTCAGTGGTTCTGTTGTCGCTGAATAAAGCTCGATGAAGTGTCCTTTTGTGTTTGGTGGAACTGCTATTGCTTTTATTTTCTGTGTATTTATTGAGACTTATTGACGATATTGTTATTCTGTATGAGTTCGTGGTCAACATTCTTGCAAAGGGATGGTGCTAAAATGAATGTTACCTTCTGTTTATGTTGCTGAACGACGCACGACGTGCCGAGTTCATTTCCTGCACCAGGTGACGCAGGCGAGGGCGACGGTAAAGTGTTCCATATAATAAACAAAGTGTTCATTTCCATGATGCAGTTAAATTTGTACAAAACCTTTTTGTAATAAAACTACATCGCATGACAAAGCAGCCGACGGTGGTTCTCGCTTTTATTTCAAAATGTGTTACTCATGATTTCACACACATTCAAGACCTTCTACATGAAACGACGTGTCGTACGAACAAACAGAGTCCATATTAAAGCAACATCAGACGCGAGGGAGTGATGTCATCGAGCATCAGGATGAGATCTGGTCGTAGGGGGATTTCCTCATCCGAATGAATCAGGTCTGAAAACTGATTCCCCTCTTTGCCTCTGCATCGTGAATCGTTCCAGACTTTGTTCAGTAAACATTTTGGATTGTCTGGATTCAGCATCGAGGAAGGTTTAATTCAGTTTAATTCTGATTCCTGTATTAAATTCCACGAACAGTTAAGAGGAGGTTGGTTGATTTAACGATTTAAACCGAACCAAAGGCAGCTGCTGATGTTTCACAGCCATAAAACCGTCTCCAGTCTCTTTAACGGACTAAAAGTTGATTTTCATTGCTTCATTTTTGCTCTTCTTTCATTTATCGAGGTTGGCTGACGTCAAATGAGCTGAAGCATCAGCAGTGTTGGTCAAGTTACCTTCAAAATGCAATATATGACATACTACTAGTTACCTTTGTTTTAAAGTAATACATTAGATTATAATACTTTCTTATTACTTTCAACAAAATGCCCAAAATAACCTCCATAGAACAATGAAGCAGCTGAGATGTTTGTCTTGGACTCAGTGATGAGCAGACAGACAGACGATCACAGTCTGATATATTATACGACAGGAATAAATACGTTTACTTGTTGGCTCAGTCACATGAAACACAACAGACCCACACCTTCTATAATGTCGCCTTTAACGACACGACAAGACAAACATCTCTTCTTCTCTGCCTTTTCAGTTTAGTCCACGTTGGTGTGGATGGGTTCTCAAAAACAATGAACATTTCACTTTGGTCGGTAACTTTGATTGTGACACGTTACATGACAAACCTGTAGTAATATAGTACTGAAATATTATTAGTAAGGTGTTGTATTACTCCGTTACCGCTAAAAGAAATATGTTAGTTTGAAGTTTCCTTCCCTTCATCTCCTTTGGATGACCGCTCCTAATACAACTCAAATGTTTTTGAGTTAAGATAAATAAGATAAGATGAGACGGAGGGGCTGATGACATTTAAGTTAAAGTGCTGTTTTATTCTATATCAGCACGAAGGTGTCGCTCTTCCATCGAAAGCTTCATGTTTGATTTCTTTAAAGACGTAAAGATCAAGTGTTGTTTTTCCTCGAGACAGAAGACGTTTGTATTTAAACGGAGAATATTCAGCATCCTCTGACGTCTTGTGAGACCGGTCCTGTCTGTTCTGTGCACTGCTCCATTAAATTACTTTCAATTCATTAGTTTCAGTGGAGGGACACATATGGGAGGTGTTTACTGCTCCACCTCTCCAGACAGCACCGGGCCTGTTGGTGCAGCAGTCGCTCAGACTTTAAAGGCACATTCTGTGCAACAGTCACTGTTTCTGGTTTCTTACCTTGTCTGAGGTTATTGGGGAAAGATTGGAAACCGATGCTTTAAGTTACTCCATCACTGTTGAACCTTCATAAGTCCAGGAGAAGTGTGAATCGAAGACACCTCCGTCTCTCACCCGCTGGCTAAAAGATGTCCTATATTTTATAAAACTAGAAGATTCGGCTCACATCAGATTGTCTTTCTCTCACAGTGAGCTGACTGACAGGATGTAGGCTTCTAACAGGTGGATGTTATTTGTCTCATGTGTATATTTATATTTATTTTGTCTGAGTTTTTATCATTATCTTCATCGTTCTTGGTGTTCACTGAGTGTGTGTCTGGTTTTCCTCTTCTTTGTTATGGTCTTTGACTGTTCGACTGGGTTTTATAATCTCAACTGTGACAAATTATTTTAGCTGTGTGTTTATTTACTGTCGTCACAAACTTGTCAAACTTTCCGTGGATTAGATTCCTGTTCACCAGGTCAGATGCTAACCTTGTCTCAAGACTGAACCATCTCAGCAACTTTTGGATGCACCATAACATCGTCACTGAATTCTATGTTTCTTTACTGTTCCCTGGTTTCTTGCGTGTTTGTGACGTGAAAACATGACGTGCTAGAAAAAGAACAGAGAGGCATTATCGTCTCCTGGCAATATGGAAGGGCCGATAACAGATTTACCCGCATTTAAAAAACCTGCACATACACGCTTATTTTAGCGTATAAAGGTTTTATTGGAACCATTATGACAAAGTTTAATGGTCTTTTTAGCCCCAAACCGGAATCCAAGACATTTGTGTGCCTCGCCAGAATGTTTGTCACGTCATAAAACTGATGTTAGAACAAATGATCAGATCATAAAACACTCGTTGTGGATAAACAGCAGCTTTTGTCTGTTACTTCAGTGGACTGTGATGGTTTTTAAAAACATATGCAGGCTGGGATAGTCGGTATACGTTAAGAGACGGACTAACACATTATTGGTTTTGGTCCTTTCATGAGATTTAATTATAAATCATATTGGAAACCACCAGCCTCCAGCTGCTGCACATGACATGACATGACAGCTGCTTCACTCCCACAGCGCCTTTTCTCTGATATTCAAATTCAAATTAGTGAAAGACCACCAGAGGTGCTTATTACTATACATATATATATATATGTGTGTGTATAATATGTACACACACACACACACACACACACACACATATAGATTCCTGACGTGGATTGCGACCACACACTCGTTCATCACCAGCTGTGGCTGCAGGTGTCTGTCATTGATAAAAACACCTGCAGGCCTTTAATCAGCGGTCGCCCCATTGGTTCGTAGCGGTCGAGCCATTATTCTCAGAGATATGACCTGCTGCTCTCTCTGCGGTGACAGCGAGCGGCCGATATATTGCCAAGACAGCGATCAAAGACACTCTGACATCATCCCACATCTGGAGGGATAATGAAGTGGAGAACCTGAAAGGTCTCGTGCTTATTAATCTGGTTTGAAACGAAGGAAGTTCTCAAATATATCTTATAAACAACATTAAACAGCTCAGATTTACTAATAAAATTTAATAGTATGGGAACGTTTACTTGTCTGTTATTCTAGCTGCTGCGTAACAGGCGGAGAAAATGTCAACTAGAATCTAAAAATGCCTGAGATGCTCATAAAAACATAACTCTGGTGTTGTGGTGCTCTGAGCTAAATGACAACATGTGTCTGTACAGCAGGTGTAATGTTACAGTGTGTTAGTGTGTCACATTTGTTTTGCAGGTATTTGATAGTAAATAAAAGTACCAGTACAAATTATATCTGTTTTTGTTGGAACTAGAGGTAACGTCAGAAGGATTCATCCTCTAAAGTCCTTTTTCTAAATTGCCGTTTTTCCACCGACAGTACCAGCTCGCCTCGCCTCGGCTTAACGTGGCTCTACTTGGTTTGGTTTCAGGCGCGTTGCGTTTCCGTCTAGAATTAGTATCTCTTCAACGTGGGCGGGTCGTCTTCAACGTGGGCGGGTCGTCATCAACGTGGGCGGGTCGTCATCAACGTGGGCGGGTCATCATCAACGTGGGCGGGTCGTCATCAACGTGGGCGGGTCGTCATCAGTGACGTACTTATCCACGCGACACATAAACAGGGCTAGCTGTGGGCTACGCAAAACACGTCCACCTTTTCATTTCCTGTCGCACCATCGAGCTCGTTCTGGATGCGTCTTCAGCGACAACACTCAGGAGCGTCTCCACCTCTGCCACGGTCCACGCCGTGTTCCTGCGCGTTGTTCCTTCCATGTAATCGCCATGTTGACTGAACGCAGATGCTAGTTTTTAAAGGTAGCGGGTGTCAGGCTCGGACGTCGCGCTCGTCATGAGTCGTCAAGTGGCGTCGCTCTCTGTCCAATCAGTGGCCGGCTGCCAGCTTACGTCACACAGAAGTATCAGCTCAGCTCGGTTGGAACTTATACGGAGGTGATACTAAAAAAGCTCCACTTTAGCAGGTACCAGGTACCAGATTTCAGTAATGGGAACGCAAAAAAGGCGAGCTGAGTCGAGGCGAGGCGAGCTGGTACTGTCGGTGGAAAAACGGCATATTTTAGTTCAGTCTCTCTTTAAAACTCAACGCTGACCGAACAGTGTTCGAGTGCTGCTTGAAAGTATTGTCTAGAAATCCGATGTGTGTCATAGCATCGCGAACGTGTCCACCCGGGCGTTGTGTTTCCATCGATACCAATCAGAGTCTGAGCCGATAAACTACTTCAGAGTCGACTGACCTGCGAATGAAAGCTTTCCCGCTGAGGACAAGAGCCAGAAGTCGGTGGGTTTTTTAACGAGTGTCAAAAGGGTATCATAAACATTTCATTTGTGATTTATGACTTTCTTCTGAAGCTCTGTAGGTACTTGAGAGTTTGAACTCACTGAATTATTTTGTTTATTTTTCTTGTCTACATTTTTGAGACTCTGAGCGATCTTATGATGTATTTTAAAGACTACACACTTAAATTACGACTGTTCGTATTGTTTGGTTACACAGTGTGTGTCTCCGGGTCTCATCCGTCACTTTTACCACACAACAGTTGAGCTGTTTCATAATTACAGAGGGGTTTTTGGACCGACAGTGTGACTGAACTCCTCAGTTACTCCACAGACTGAGAAAATCAAGCGTGACATTTGAATGTGGCCTTTCTGAGAGGCAGAATTATCAATACTGTGTCAATCACTCAGCGGGAGCTTAAAGAGGATTCAGACACTCAATACTCAGAACATCACAGCCTCATATTCCTGATTTCATCAGAGAAAACTGTTATTTTCATGACTTTTTTAAAGAAGATTTCGTATGGAAATTATTTTAATTTTACTCAAACTGAAAATAAAATGAAACTGAATGTTGCAGTTTCTCTTTCATCCATTTCATTTTGATGTTTTGATGATATTTACATTATATGTTGTGTCTGATTGATTCGTCTGCGTTACTTTTATATTGTTCGTGTGTTGCCTCCCGAAGAAGAAACAGTATAAAGATTTGCAGCATGTCAACCACGAAGCACACAAACAGTGCAGACGGATGCACACACACACACACACACACACACACACACACACACACACACACACACACACCATTAACACTGATCCTCGTTAACACTTGCAGCTGTGTAACTGTTCACTGTAAGACGTTTTAGTCCACATGGTCCATTTCATAATTCCCAAATCTTCACTTTCCTCATCATCAGCTGAGGCTAAGATAATTAATCCACACACACACACACACACACACACACACGCAGGTCCTAACGAGGACTTATGACACAAACTGTGACGCACAAAGTGACGAAACAGGAGGACGGACAGCATGTGGGAGATAAGAGCCGGAGGCGTTTTGTAAAGACATTCGTCGCAGGTAGCAGCTACGTTTGGACGAGTGACACTGAGGAGAAACCGTCCTACGCATGAAAACCAACAGCAGACAGCAGGAATAATAATAATATACGTCCAACGTGTCTGTTTGTTAATCACATTTTTTCTCTCTTTTCTGTCCTTCTTCATATTAGACATTTCTTTCTATCATAAACTACACGTGTTCATTCAGGCGATGTATTTTGTCTTTGTGGTGTCAGACACACATTTATAACACTGTCTCTGACCTCCATCAGTCCTGTCGCCTGCTCTCTGTTCTCCAGACCTCCATCATCCCTCTCAGTCGCCTGTCCTCGTCCTCTCTGCAGGGTTAAAAACACAAGAACCTCATTTTTCTTATTCGTCACATGTTTGTTTTCTCAGTTTCTGGTCTCTTTGTGATTCCAGAGTCACAAAGGAAGCTCCCGACAATAAAATAACAAACCGTTTATTGCATTTACCTTCAAATTGTTCTCAATCTAGACTGAAACGTACAGATATTACAACACTGTCTCTCCCATCATTTCTGATGGCTGCACAGCTGCTTCACTCCCACACCTTCTTTTCTCTGATATTCAAATTCAAATTAGTGAAAGACCACTAGAGGTGCTTATTACTATATAATAATTGAAACATTTTGGAACAGTTCACTCAAAAATGCCATCACTCAGTCTCCTCCCTCCATGCTGATGTAAAGTCAGGTGAAGTCTCGTAGTCTATAAAACATTTCTGGAGCTTCTGGACCGTAAAACAGAGCTGCAGCATTCTGCTAAACAACTGAAGAAGCTGGAGACTTGATTTTAAACGGAAAAATAAGTCAAATAATCCATACAGCTCATCTGGGATGACTCAAGTCTCCAGAAGCCCCGAGATCCCAAACTGATTTTTGAAAAGACGTTATTCACACGTGAGCTGAGAAGCTAAAAGCATCAGCGCGCAGAAGCTCAACCACCAATTAAGGATGCAAAATAACGTCTTTTCAAATCATCAGAGGCTTCTGGAGACCTGGATGAGCTGTACGGAGAGATTTCATGTTTTTTTCAGTTGTTTTTTTCTTTTCCAATTAAAAACAAGACCCCAGCTGCTTCAGCTGTAAGCAGAAGGCTCGTGCACCCACTTTAGACGAGGCGTTTGCTAATGCTGTTAGCTTAGCAGCTACAGTTTTCAACTTTATACAGCAGTCAAGTTTGATTTGTTTTTATGTCACGTCACATAAGTGAGCTGATGTCTTGCATCCGTCACTTAGTTACCAGACTGATCGTAGTTATTCTGACCCAAAATATAATCTCACCTAAACCTACCAAAGTAACAACAGTCCTGAACTTTCATTGTTTGTCAAACTGTTTGTTTAATTGCCAGTTTCTGTCCTCCAAACTATCAGGAAACTATCAGAGATGACTCAGACGTTACGCTCAGTCTCCTGCTGGAAGCCCCTTCACGTCGTCAGAGGAAATTAAGAGACGATTATTTAAACGTTTTGAAGAGTTTGTGTCGAAGTGGAGGGTATTTATAAGAGTGGGAATATAAATATCCACATCTAAAGATTGTCAGATGACACTTACGATTGATTGCAACCTTTGAAAAACGGAACAAAGAACGTAATTACTGCGTGGCATCTTCCCAGGGGAGAGAGGGTGATTATCCTGCTCGATTACAGCCAATCACACACAAATTGCATTGTAACGCTGAGGGTTTGTGCGAGCACCATCTGCGCGCATAAAAGCATCACACTCGTATTTTCTTTTCAGTAATTTTCCTCCACGTCACAGCGCAGAATGTCACCAAAATCAACCGTCTGGTTTTGGTGTTCTGGGAAAAGGGACGCGCAGAAGGAAAACCCTGAGAAGAGAAAAATGCAGCTCGAGTTTACACTTTCGTCCTCCCCAAGGTGAGAGTATCAGCGTTTCTGCTGGAGGGGAAGACGTGTCCGTGTGATTGGCTGATGCCGCTGGACCCAGGTGGTCCGTGCGTATTGGGATCGCCATGCGTCATCGAGACATGATGGCGCGCAGTCACTTCCCAAAAGCCCAGCCTCTCTCACCTCAGTGGACGTCCAGTAAGTGAAGGCTGACTGACAGCTCTCACACACACACACACACACACACACACACACACACACACACACACTGAGGAGGCTACATCTGAAAATGTAGTTTAACACAACGTGAGTCTGCGCTCAAACGTTAAAACAACGAAAAAATGGGCATCATCTTCCTAGACGCTAGTTTGAGAGCTCAGCAAAACAATTTAATACAATAAAAAAGGTCTTAAATAAATCTGAAAAACCAGTAAAAACACTAAATGTCAACCTAAGAAGAGCTGATACTTTAAACATGGCGTCTGAACTTCAGGTGTGCCCTGTGAGGTCGAGGTTTTGTCGACCTATCAATTTCAAAAGCTCTTTGTTTAGTTCACATGACAACAGATTTAAATTTATTCACACTGAAGTGTTTTTGAAATTAACTCCTCGACTGTGAAAAGCACAGCGGAGGCAAACGTCCTCACAGTCTGTCCTCCGGGAGACGTTCAGGTACTTGTGTAAAAACAGAATCTGCTAAAAGTAGAAGTACTGATACAGCTTCTTTACTCCAGTAGAAGAAGCACTGATACAGCTTCTTTACTCCAGTAAAGTAGAAGTACTGATACAGCTTCTTTACTCCAGTAAAAGTACTGATACAGCTTCTTACTCCAGACTACTTCTTTACTCCAGTACTGGAAGGTAATTAAGTAAATTTGAGCAGAACTTACAGATACAGTATTTAACTTTTTATATGTTTTGTTGAGTTGTGCATTTACATCATCCAAAATATTTCCAGCAATGTTCAAACTCAAGGAAATCGCACGTTTAATTTTTGGTGCCTGTCAAAATGTGAATAAAACTTTAAAGACACACTGTGGAATTATTTCTCCCATCTAGTGGTTAAATGTTATTCTGCATCCAAATGAATACTGCTCTCTAGCGCCTCGCGTTTTCAAACATGCGTTGCAGCCTGTTGGAACTACGGCAGGCGGGATGTGTCAAGATTCAAGAAGCTGTGACAACAACATGTCTTCAAACAGCACTTCATCAAGTTTAGTTTCGGGTGATGAGGTACGTTATTTCAAACAGACTTCAAACTGCAGCTGACGAGCGCGTCTGGCTAAGCTCCTTCTCCGTTCCACAGTCACGCTGGCTCTGAGTGAAAACGCCTTTAGCCTTATCTGTACCACGTAGAGCTTTTTGTCCCTCTCACCAGCTCATCGTTTTTTATAGAGCGGAAGGACATGGAAGCCTCCGTAGAGCTCGCCCGTCCTATGGAAATACAGAGAAGTGATTCTTCCCTCAGGAGGAGAAGTGAGATTGTTGGCAGAGATCATTTTACACCAATGAGGACTTATTTATGAATGAAGACGCTGATTTGAGCTAATAAATTACTTAAAACACTACACAGTGGTGATCCATCGCTACTTCTGTCTTTTAATTTGTTTTGATTAAGAGACCGATGGTTAGTCAGCCCCGATGATGGCGGACGTGAAGAAGGTGAAGAGGGAAAGTCTGTTCAAAGTGTTTCCTCTTGAGACGCTTCAAAACCGTCATCTTTCTACAAAATCTACCTACTTAACTTTTAACTTAATGCTTTTGATACTTACAAGTATAGTCTGCTGAGATCTCCTCACACCACTGCACATGCACACATGCTCAGACAAACACATCAGTACAAATTGTGCGCTCAAACATCACTACGTGCACCCGATAAATAATCCGAGACAAAGAAAGTCACACGGTCCAGTTTCCACATGACACAGAGCTGTTTATTCACTGCAGGTTCGTTCAGTTTGTACATGAGGTCACTCAGCAGCTGTGATTCATTTTGAGATTCTCACATTGATGGATAGATCGATTCAAACAGATGAAATGTTACAGACAGGAGAGAACAACCCAACACAACACAACTGTGATCCTGTGCACTTTTCCATGACTCCAGCTTTGTGCCAACACGAGGGACAAAGTCTTCCTCCTCGGGGAACTCGGACTGACAGCAGGACTGACGAGGGACCAACATGTTTCCTACTAAACGCACCGTCAGGACGTGACAACACCTCGAAACACAATTAGGAGATACTTAACTTTTGACATTTAAAACGCAGCGGCAGCAGCAGCTGGGGCTTCCACCGGGACAACAGAGGATGAAAAGACAAATTCTTAAATGACAAAAGGTGCAATTTTAAAGGTTAACGCCGCTGAATTAATTTTTCAGTATCAGAGCTTTTTCTCTAATTCTAACAAGTTTGGAATAAAAACCAGCTTCAGACACAATAAAAAGGACAGTTAGGACAATCGAGACACTTTAGGAAAAGGGCACTTTGTACTTTCTAGTTACAAACATCACTCTAATATAAAAAAGACTATAATTTGGAGAGAACAAGTTATTGTTTAACAGCTCCAGGCTGAACATTTGCAAGACAACGTAGGTTTTTTTTGATGTGTAACAACAGAACAGAGCGTCTCATCCTATAAAGCAGGAAATGCTAACACAATAATTAAACTGAAGGGACATTTACCGTGTTGTTGTTTTTAACATTTTCAAACTGTCACATTTGGATTCCTACTTGTTTTTCTTCTTCTGCTCTTGGAAGAAGTCATTACAGGCGACCGTGAGCGCGGCCACCAACACAACAAACTCGTTGAAATCCACCTCGTTGTCTCTGTTAGAGTCCAGGTCGTTCATGATTTTCTCCACCAGCATCGGATCCTTCTGAGACTGAAAACAAAACACACAGGAGGAGGATATTTAGTCTTTCGGCCTCTTAACGAGCTCCCGTGTTACTCGGACTTATGAGCCAGCAGTATCGACGCTTCAGATCCCTGTTTGAGCAATTAAAAAGCAGCTTCAACACACGCTGGGTTTACGTCCTGATATCAGTCCGTGCATGCGGGATGAGTAACACGCGGTCGTTTGATTGATATTGGAGCTTAATATCGACTTGAGGTAAAAGCAGTCATCCGTGTTGCTGCTAAATGACCCGCGAGCTGCAGCTGATCACACCACATTCAACGCTTTACTCATTTGAGAAACAAGACATGGTTTTCCTTTTCCACCCTCTGACCTCCGAGGCAACGCGGATCTTTAACGCTGATCCTTTTATAAGGTTGAAATTAAAGTCCAGTCCACACTAAAGGACTAACCTCATTACTTATTAAAACCATACTGCTTATTTTTTCAGTTTTTAATGGACAAAGAGACTCAAAGCTGGGTTATAAACCAGAAGATGTATCAGGAAAGACAGAGCTGACAGGCTGATAATTATAACGTGAAAGACAAGCTGATAGAGATTTTCGTGGTCCTGGTGGACCCACACTCATAGCCGGGTCCCTGATCTAGGCTGTCCTCCCATCACCTGGGTACAATATATATATTTAAATTGTTTTATTATTATTTAGCTTTAACAGTAGGATAATCCTGCCTTTTCTCAAACGATAAAGGAACCTTAAATTTGGAGACACATGGTTTTCAGAGACAGTAAAACTTCACAATGCCATGAAAAATAAAGTATGTCAGTGAAATCAATAAAATAAACAAGTAGTTCTGTAAAATAAACTAAAAGGCAATCTTAATTAAACCTACAGATCCTGAACCGAGAGCCAATTTAAGCTAAACTGAAAGACTAAAAATCGACGCGCTCCAGACGTGACCGTCCTCTACAGTCCTGAAAGCATCTTTTTAATATTCCCCACCATAACTCAACTATATATATATATATATTCATACAGTAATCTATCAAGCCTCTGCGCTCGACAGTCAAAGTTTCCTGTCAGAGGAATCTGAGGGTGAATGTTATGCTGCGGCTGCATCTATTCTCAGAGGTGACTACAGCCCGGGGGGATGTGATGACATCATGGGAGAGTCTATATTTGGAGGCGATATGGGCCACTGATGATGATGATGCGTGAGCACCTGAGGCTTCACGTCCGCATGAGGGAGGACAAGAAGCGAAGATAAAAAAATATATCTGAAGGCATCGGAGGTTTTACTCCGAGTCTTCGGCCGGTTTGTGGACGGTCTCAATCATTTGTACAAACTGCTATCACGCGGACCCAGGCTTATCTGAAACGACCTTATCTATCTCCTCCGCAGCCTTTATTTCCCACCGCAGAGCCAGCAGCGGTGACACTCTGACAGCAGGGACGCAATCAATGAGAAAACAATTTCCTCAAACAAGGTCAAGAAAGCTCTTTCTTAAATCATCTGAAAAACTGGATATCGAATGTAACTTTTAGGCGTCCGCGAGGTTAAAATCCTTAACGAGCGTGTTTCCGTGATTACTGCTGGTCATTATTATAGATCCAGGGAGAGAACACAGATGTGAAGGTCACACTGTGGCGCACAAACATACTGCGACGTTCTCTGTCCCGTCAGCATTCTGTCAAAAACAAACGTGTTCTAGTGAAGATCGCTGCTCAAATGAAGAGGACGGTCACATGTTTCCTCTGGGTTACGCTTTATATAAACATCCGTAAAAGGTGTTAATAAAACCCTCAATAAGTGCATGTAAGATACTTAATAACATTAATAAGTCATATAAATGTTTTTGAAGTTCTGTTAACTTAAAAACAAATTAAATGTTTGAGTTTTCCAGAAATCAACTTCAAATTACAAAGGCAATAAACTCAAAGAACAATAACGTGATGTTGAAATGAAGACTTCACCGTGTTATCAGTATTATTTTGCTATTATTAAGACTGATATATTCTATTAATGACTTAAAATGACTCATAAGGGGCCTATAACCTTAACTCTTATTACAAGGATCTTAATAAAAAGCGTTGTTTCCTTTTGAGAAGACTGTTCTCTATTCAGTATAACAGAAATCTCAGCAAGCAATTCATCTGAATGTCTGACAGTTTTAGTTAAAATACACAATAAACTAGAAGAGCAGCAACATAATCGTGATGCTAAAACGTTGTCTCTTACCGTGAGGAAGTCGGTGAGCTCGCTGTTCAGCAGCTCCTTCAACTCGCCCTTGTTGAGTTTGAACTTGTCTCCGTCGTTTCCAGAGTAGTTGTAGAAAACCGTTATCAGTGCGTCCATCGCACCCTCGAGCTGGCTCGGCATTCTGCTGGGAGGATCAGGACGTCTTGCAGCTTCCTGAAAATGAAAGTGTTTAAAGATTTAACACATGTAAAAAAATAAATACAACTAAAATGATTGACATGAGAGTGAGAGACAGGCTCTGTGAGCGGTGCTGTTACCTGGTTAGAGTCCCGTACAGGTGTGATAAGAGACGCTGCGGCTCAGCTTGTTTATTAGGAAATGAGGACGAGCCAAGTGGGCGATCTTCTATCTTGGTGCCGATAATTAGTTCCACAGGTGAGACTCCCATGGTAACTGTATTTCTTTCCAGGTTTTAATCAAGGCGGTTAAGTGAACAACAAAACATGTGCCGGTGTAACCCTGGAGCCCCGCTGGGGATTCATCACAGCCTGAGCCAGGCCGAGGCCTCCACATGGGTCTGCATCGGCTCCAGGTGATCCAGGTGATCCAGGTGATCCAGCAGCCTGGAACGCTTCATCAGAGGAGGATGAGTCGAGACCTGGCAGACAAATCTGCTCTTACACCTCAGAATGAGATCAATGTAGATAATCTGATTGTTTAATCTGTTTTAAAGAGCACATTTTATTTAATTATCTGTTTTTTTAATGGTTCAATGATTCAAAAATATTTCTAAATGCACTTATTTATGTTATACACATTAAAATATTGCAGTATTGGTTTTTTTTGGATTTAGAGTGGGGTTTCTGGCACAACTTCACCTTCTTCTTCCACGGTGCATCGAGAAAAAAACTCAAAAAGCTCCAGCAGCACTTGTAGTATGAAGAACAAGGCTGCGTTGAAACGTCCGGATGTCACAGCACTCACAGATTCATTGCAATACGGATGTGACATCATAGAACTTATCATGAATTACTTTATCATAACGATACTTGAATTGTGTAGGCCAGAAATAATATTCGACCACAGCATGACACAGGAATATGTAGACGTATAGACTGTAAAGGTGATCAAAATGCATTTTATTATTGCCGTCTTCAGCCCGTCGGTGGCTTATATCTGCCTCACACTCACAGACTTGACGTGACGACACCGAACGCGTCACTGAACATACGGCTGAAGCCCGCGAGGGTTCAGTCCACAAGTCCAGAGGGTGGAAATTTGGATTCCGCCGACAGACATGTTTTGGCTTGTGGCCTTCATCTGAGCCAGCTGGACGGTTTTGATTCTCACATTTACAGCAGGTTAACGACAACAACGTCGAGATTAACTGAAATAAATTTCATGTGTTGTTGCTGTAACTTTTCAGTTTTGTTTAATCGGTGGACTAAAAAATACTTACTGATGTTTTCCTAATCCGCTGTATGGTGGTGAATATTGTACTTAGGAACAATCTTAAGGTACTTATGAGTATGAGAGCTACTTTCTTATCTATATTTGTAATATCGAGTGATATTGTATTTCTCAGCATGTGTTGCTGCCTCTAAAGGAACCACAGGTTTGACTTCTTGTCAGTGAAACGTGTCACACCTGCAGAGACGTGTCTCTTTGCCAGCAGCTCATCGTTCTCTCAGTTTCACCTTGTGATATGAAATTGTCATTTTTTCATCGCGGGGTTTATTTTTAGCGACGGCAGACTTTCACCCTTTGTCTTTCCGTGGCTGGACACGATCGTCCCTCCTCTGTCACTGTGTCATCGCTGACAGTGGAGAATAACAGTCCGTTCAGCCCTCAGCCCCCTAAGACAACACCTGAGGGACGTCAGCTGTCAGCTGTGCCGCCAACTTCTCTTCCACTCGCAGACACGGCCACGGAGAAGATAAGTTTCCATTTGTTAAGGTGATGAAACAGTTTCCCCTCACGGCTGCTCAGAGTAAATGATGTGCAGGACGGTTGCCCGTGAAAGTCTTAACACAAAGTGACATCATGTCAACCGCTGAAATGATTTCAAGTCATTATAATACGGCTGCAATCACAACATGCCGAGTGATTTTTAGACAACATATCGCTGTTGTTTTTACCCTTTTATCATTCTTCTACATCTCGACATCACTGTAAAGGAGGAAACTTCCTCAGCGATTGTGTGTTTTAAAGCCCTGCTCACGCTCTTTAAGGGCATGAAAAGCTGTCCTCCTACCTTTACGACGGATGATGTATGGTTTGATGTCTCCTCGTGTACCCTCAGGTCCTCTGCCGCCTCTTAAAGGTCACTGCAAAGACAGAAGGAGACGATGCTTCGATCAGAGCTTTGAAACGTCTCGCTGCAACAACATAAAAAGACAGTTATAACATGAATATATGAATCAACTACTGGACTATGAGTTGATCATTATATTAACTATAAAATCACTGATCGCCTTCTGCACGGACATCCTTGCATTTAACAGCATCACCTGCAGATGACACAAACTGAGCAGGGGTGACTTTTTTTATATATATATATATATATATACACAACTAACTCGTTTAAATTATATTAAGACTTAAAGTTACGCATTAATTAGGGTTGTGGCTGCTTTGACTAACAGGAGGAGACAGCCGAGAGCAGAGCCTGGAGGAATAAACACCCAAGGAGAGCAGAGAGTTTGCTTTTTAAACTGTTGAGATTAAAAACTGGATTTTCTCTTCACTTTCGCCTGTTTTAAGGAACCATGGAGGTGCCAAAATCCACTGTAAGGTCCATTACACCTCTTAATGGACTGCTGAATGGACGGGAAACGTACTTAATGAACTTTACATACAGAGAAGAGACGGAGAAAAGAAAAGACGCTGCAGGATAACAGAAATAACAGAGTATCTGGTGAGTGTAACTTTGCCCAGATGGACCACAGACATGTCTACTTCTTCAGAGTTCGGCGAGGCAGGCACTGACCGCGAGTACGACCACCACTGGGTTTTTCTTTTGGCCCTTCGACACCTTTATGTGACGTCACTGTGGCTCTGTGCAGTCAACGCTTTAAACAGGGAAACCTTTTAGTTCATTGCATTATATTTTATTTTTATGAGCCACACTGGTGGTCGGTTGGGTGGTCCACCATCTTGACTCAGACTGAAACATCTAAACATTATTGATTGAGTGATCTTTGACTCTTCATCCCTCTGACTGCAGTCTCCTTTAAGCCAGGCGAGTCTCTGCAGGCACAAAGCGAGGGGTCGTAACGAGCCTCACAGAGCTGCTATCGCTGTGTCGTAGTCTTGTTTCCTTTTGTCTCACTGAGGTGTGAAATCGAACCTGCTGATGTTTCACTCTGCATCTGTATTCTCAGGTTTGTCCTCTTCTCTGCTCTGCAGCAGGCTGACTCGAGGCTTTGTTTGGGTGGGTGGGTGTATGATCGCACCTGTTGACGAGCCCTGACATGAATCTCTTCCTATTTCTTTCATGCCGTCAGCGGCGCCGTCACGCAGCCCGAAGGAGCTTTTACACCGAGGAGGAAATGAAACTATGATGAATCTGTTTTCACGACTCGTATCTCAAAGTTTGTCAATGAAATGCCCGTTATCACACTCGGTTAACAAACAACTCAGACGCCAGGATAAATGTTGGCGGTGTGCGTTTCTGCAAACCACAGATATGTTGAAGCTTTAAATTTCTTCATTCTTCTTCATTCTGTCACATCGTTGTGCAAAAAAACCCACTTCATAATTGTCTGGCTTGAAATTCCCAGTTCTGTCGCCACAAACACAGCTGGAAATGTCCTGACACTAAAAATATCCACTGATTTCATGCTTACAAATGTTGAAAAAGTGTATCCGACAAATTTAAATCAAACAGAAATTCAAGCCTATCTGTGGTTTGCAGAAACGTACAATACCAACTGTTTATTCTGGTGACTGGGCTGTAATAAATGGATGCATTTATAAAGTGCTTTTATCCAAACTTTCACAGCAATAACAGCGAGCTATCATGCAAAGTATCGACTTCACCGGGTTTTATCACTGTATTACATATCAATATCGAGGTATTTGGACAAAAATAGTGTAATATTTGATTTTGTCGCCCAGTCCGAGCATTTATGAAGTGTTTTGGAGGAGATTTTAAAAATATCTAGATATTTATTGTGTATCGCAGTAGAGCCTACAAGTATCAAATATTATATCTAAGACCATGACTTAAGAATAAACCTTCAACCTCAACATGTTTGTGAATTTAAACAGTTTAAATGTCCTTGAATATGATATATAGATAATATTCAGCCATTCATAAACTGTTTACTAACTTTTTATACGTAGAAATAAAATGAAACATGAACAGTGACATCATAGTGTTAAGTAAACCGTTTATCAGATGTTTTTGGCAGTTATGAATGTAAATATGAGGAGGTTAAAGAGAAGCCTTTGCTCGGAGACGAGCCTGGTCCAACGTGTTAGCATAGCTGTGGATGTCACCCTGTCAGGATCAGTGTCAACAGCCGCTGGAGGTTTTCTGTCTGACTGGCCGCTTGTAAAAGTGTGGTTTTTTGCAGGACGCTGAAGTGCATGCTTCGTTAAGCTCTGACAGCACGTTATTTTTCAGTAATTTCTGTATTTGTCCTCATATCTCTGTGCATGGAAAAAGACCGTTTGGGCGGTTACTGGAGAAGATTTTTCTGCCGGAAAACCTTTTGAAAATGTCGACTTGTATGTGATAAAGATGCTCAGATACAGGTCCTTTGACAGATTCTGCTGGAAGAATGGATCATGTATGTGACTTTTTACATGGACGACTGGAGTTTTGTTTTGTGGACTACGGATATTTGGTTTCCGGGTATTTAAATGTTTTTGTTTTCAATCACAGTTCGGTGAAGTTTAGGCAATTAAACTACATGGTTGGGTTTACGCAAAGATCATGGTTTGGATTAAAACGATAAGTCAATATGGGACAGGAACAGCGGTGATTTTAAGTTACAAGTGAGCAGTGTACAATGTTTATTCAAAACGTAGTTATATTGAACCAAACTGCACTTCCTCAGGTCCTCAGCAACAAACCTGCCAAGTGTGATAGATCGGATGAAAAGTTTAGCTGGACAGAGGTTCCTTGCTTTATAGTCAGGTGTTCGAGGTGCACATGTTTTAATTTGGAAGCTAAACAAAAACAAAGCATTGTTCTGTATGTGCTGACAGGAGTTCACTGCTGGGTCATCTGTGCGACACACCAGATCTGTTCTGCAGAACAAAACCATCCTTAATGTGTTCAGTAACAAAAAACCCCATCAGTGGAGCACAGAGAGCACTAAAACGAGCTCTCTGGAGCTGGACTCTGTTTCTCAGAGCTCAGCGGCCGTGTCCTCTCCCTCGGGAGTGAGGAGAGTCGTCTCGCACCTTGTCATCGTCTCCTCAGACACCTACATGTAGTGCTGCATGTTACTGATGTGGCGAACAGTGAGTGAGATTGTCATTATTTTTTCCAACACTTGTCTGGCGAGTGGTGGCACAGAAGCCAAAATGGTTTGTGATGGTCCGTATCCACCGCGGCACTCGATCATTGTGGCACTGAAGCAACTCGTTCTTATCGTATCTGACAATGTGCCGACAGCCACCCTCTATTTCTTGGAGGGGGTCGATACTTTTGGATGTGACGAGTCAGTCGGAGGCCAGGTCTTCTACCTCGAGCTGACAGTTATTTTTGACTTCACAGTTTTTTCCTCTGGGTTTGACTTGAAATGAAAACCCCACAGGAAACCTCGAGCCTCAGGCCGATGCAATACGAGTCTGCAGACAGCGTGCAGCGCTCAGTCTCACTGAATGTCGTCATGAATCACTGACATCTGGAATTTCACAGACCGTTTGCATTTTGATTCAGTGTCTACACATATTTTAATGAATGGGCTACACTCATGACACAGTGACTGAATTAATCAGAGAAATATCATCACAACGGAAATAGAAGTAGGATAACAAAGCTGAACAAAGATAAAAAGGTCAAATATACACTGAGCTATAACTCTAAGGGGTCGATGTGAATAAAAAGCAGCGATGACGATTCTAAGTCGTCTTCATTCATTGTTTTGTTGTCCTTTGTGTCCGCTGTGTTTTCTTGATTGTTACTGCCCTCTGTTGGCTGTTCAGTGGCATCAACCTGTTGCTGTTCTGTCCTCTGCTCAGTGCGTATCATGTGCACTGATGGAAGTGTTTGTTTATACTTTAGACAAGCACTTTGTGTTGCCCACAGTGGGTCCACACTGTTTACACTGCACACAATAGTCTCACATCCTGTTTCTATTATACAGTCCAGTGATAATGTTTTCCTATTTAGCCCCTCTTACCTGTAGGACTATTTAGAGCTGGACCTGAATATTGGACTATTCAGATAAGACTAAATATTCTGCAAAATTAGCTGTTCTCATGTCACGCGTTTCCCGTACATTCATTTATTTTTGGCCAATGGAGACCACGGACATGTGAAGTCATTTCAGTGACATTTCCATTTGTTGTAGTTGCACTAACCCGAACCCTGAGCTGATGAAAGTAGATTGTCAACAGGAAAATAAGGTAGCTAACTAAGCTGAATCAAACAATCAACATAACTAGAGATCGGGTCATGCAGCCTATTCTTTCAAACATTTAAAATAACTTGAACCTTAAAAAAAAGTGCCATTTAATTCTCACTACCAACTCGTTTAAAACTGACACTTTGGGATGGCGGCCGTCCCAAAGTGTCATTATTTGTCTCAAAAATCAACTTTTCTCACAAATAGGACCTTTCACCAAGTTGTTCGTGTGCCTAAACCTAACCAGAGCTGTGACAAGAGAAAAAATTTAAAGTTTCAACATCAAGAAAAGTGTTTTTAATCTGTAGTACATTGGCAATACTTATTATAGCGATTTTAGTTGATATCTGCTAGATGGCACTCAGCTTGTGGAGCTCAAAGCCCCAGTTTTTGTTCGATTTTTGGTCGTTTATAAGAATCTGGGAACTCTTGGACATGTTTCGACCCTTTGTATTATTATTGTTTGATGAAAATATCTTTGACAGGCAGTGGGATGAGGACTGGACCGTTTAAGTTCTACATATCACTGTATCATGAATGAGTATGAATAATTGCAGCTCATGTCTGATATTAAAAAACTAAAACCTGAAATAGAATCTGCTGATTCTGATGGAAGCTTATGAAACATAGTTGATAATAGTAGAAAGATATCAGCTTATGTTATTGAATATCTGAGTGTAAAGTGCACAGAATCACGTGATGTTTATTAAATCAAATTGACTGACTCAAATTGATACCATAGAGACGAGAGCGGAGGTCGCTGCTGCAGCTCAGCTTCCAACACTGAAATCTTTTTTTTCCGAGAACAAACTCAAACTGAGCAAAAAGCCAACGACAGTCTGACATCTGAGAGGAAGTGCTTTTGAGTTCACGTCTCATTTGACAGCTTTCCGATGATTAATGACTGTTCAGTGGGCTCATGTTGTGTGTTTGTGTGTTTCATAATCTGGGAGTGAGGGAAACAGAAGCATTAATAGGCTGATTATTAGCATGCAGCGTGAATGTGACTCGCTGTGTTCAACTTTTCATTTTCATTAAAGTCATTTGAAGCTACAGGTTTAGAGACACGTCCCCTGGTTTTGGGAGATAAAGTCAAATTCAGCAGCCGGCGGAAGCTCTCTCTCCAGGATTTGGTTCAAAGATTGGAGCTGTTGTGGCCCGGCTCCTGAGTCCTGGCTGCCGTCCTTGTGCCCATGAAAAAGAGCCTTTACAGAGTGCCTTCTTTTAAAACACAGGGGGTGGGGGGTGGAGGTGGGGCTTGAACATACATAAGAGGCTAAGACGGCCCGCCAGTCCAATTTGCTGTTGCTTAACCTATCCGAGGAAGCTGATTGGACCTTTCTATTCATTTAGAGCCTCTTTATTCTCTCCTGGGGCTTGTTAGAAAGTAATCCTCTTGGATCGGTCTTCTATTGGAAGAGAAACACTGCGTTAGTGATGGGCACAGGCTGGTTACTCAGTACTGAGGCTTTATCCTGGATGTCGGGTGAGGACAACGTGACTGGGGGACAACCCCAGGGCTCGGTCCTGCAGCCTTTCTGGGACTACCTCCACCAGAACCACCACGACCTACTAAGGAGCCCTCCCTTCCCTGTGGTCCTCTCCGTCACCACCTACTTCCTCCTGGTTGGTGCCTACACCGTGCTGGACCTGCTGGCGCCCACCTGGCCCTGCATTAACCGCTACAGGCTTCATCCTGACAGACCCGTCACCTGGCAGAACATCTGGACCACCCTGGGCGTCACCATCTACAACCACCTGCTCTACATCTTTCCTGCTACGGTCGCCCAGTGGCTGTGGAGACCGCCCACCCCGCTGCCCCGTGAGGCGCCCACTTTCTGGAGCTTCGTCCTGGGCATCCTGGGCTGCATGGTGGTCTTCGACTTCCAGTACTACGTGTGGCACCTGCTGCACCACCAGGTGCCGTGGCTGTACCGCACCTTCCACGCTGTGCACCACCAGTACAACCAGACATTCAGCCTCGTCACCCAGTACCTGTCCGGCTGGGAGTTGTTCAACTTGGGACTCTGGGCTACGATAGACCCCATCCTGCTGCAGTGCCACTGCCTCACAGCCTGGGGCTTCATGGTCTTCAACATCTACGTCTCCATCGAGCAGCACTGTGGCTACGACTTCCCGTGGGCCCTCCATAACCTGGTGCCCTTTGGCCTCTGGTGCGGGGCGCCCAAGCACGACACTCACCACCAGCGACCCAGCACTAACTTTGCCCCATTCTTCTCTCACTGGGACTGGCTGGGCGGCACACACACTGTGCCAACTCCCTCCAGCCACGCTGCAGCCGGAGAGCCAGACAAGACGAAATGTAGAAAAGACTGAAGAGCTTGAGTTAATCTCTCACTGACTCCGTCTCTCTTTTACTCAAACTGCCTCTTTTGTACCCGCTCTCATTCCAGCACACTTGTTTTTTTGCCTCCTCTCTGCAGTTTCTCTCCTTCGTGTCTGTTTGGTGTTATTATATTGATCACTTCCACTGCTCGCTAACAGTCTAGGAGTTTTGATTATCACTCTAACATTTCTTCAGCTGTTTGAGAAGAATTATCATGTATGTCTTTTTCGTGTGAATGTACTGTCATGTTGTCTCAGCGGCATTCTCAGGTCCGTTTCCATACATGTGCGGCATGTTTGAGCTACCTTGACAAATAAAAGCAAAGTATAAAACCACTCACTTGCCAGCTGTTTCTTTGTGTGTCACTGATTAGATCTTATTGAGTACTGTTTTCCGATGGTGTGATCTGTCAGAGTGATTACACGCGTTAGCACGTACATTCCCTCTCTCTCCCTCCTCAGCTCCGACCCTCACTCTCCAGCATGAATAGTGGCCTTTTAGCTGCATCCCAGTTTGATGCGTGGCCGCAATACTAATCGATCATCCTCCCTGAGAGACAAAACACTCTTACTGTTTACTGTTATTGATTAAAAGCCAATTTATAAAAGAAGGACAATATTATTGTGATACAAATTTTTCCAAGTAACAATAATAAAATTAATATTTTGTGGATTTCATAGCAGGGTTCATAGCAGCAGGGTTTATAGTATGAAGCTCATGAATGAGATCAAGTCATATTTAAGCAGAAATCACCTTTCATTAACTGTATTTGGTCTTCAATCAATTTTTGGCAGGTGAAAAGACCCATTTTGTGTTGTAATGGTCCTTTAAAATGAATTCAAAGCTGTCCTGTGAGCTCAGATCTTTACATTATGAAGCTTATGAATGAGATCAAGTCATATTTAGGCAGAAATCACCTTTCATTAACTGTATTTGGCCTTCAATCAATTTTTGGCAGGTGAAAAGACCCATTTTGTGTTGTAATGGTCCTTTAAAATGATTCAAAGCTGTCCCGGGAGCTCAGATCTTTACATTATGAAGCTTATGAATGAGATCAAGTCATATTTAGGCAGAAATCACCTTTCATTAACTGTATTTGGTCTTCAATCAATTTTTGGCAGGTGAAAATGACCCATTTTCTGTTGTAATGGTCCTTTAAAAGGATTCAAAGCTGTCATGTGAGCTCTAGTGTTTATATTATGAAGCTCATGAATGAGATCAAGTCATATTTAGGCAGAAATCACCTTATCCAGAGTAACAAACAATATGCATCACATAGCTGTAGACGAAGTAATCACTAATGCTGCCTTTCTGAAGCACGAGTAACATTATTTCTCTAAACCAAGTCAACCACTTCAGCTTGCTCCTGAACACAAACGAACCTTACAACTGCCCGGTCACATGAAAGAAACTTTTGCTAACCAGTAGCCACAAACACAAAGCTAAACACCGGAGTTAGCATACAAGCTAACAAGCTAGATTTAGCAACAAGCTACGTAGCTCGTCTGTACGGCGATATGCGCCATTGCGAGTATAACTGTAACCACGACCACCACCATAGCCTTGTGGTTAAAACACAGAATGAAACATATAACAAGCAGGAGTCCGTCTCCTTGTCCAGCAGAAAAGCAGCGTTGCTCTTGGGTCCTTACAAATCCCGCAGCTCCCTCCACCTCTGAAATGACGCTCCGGTATTTATCCTAGTTTTCTCTCTGGCTCGGTCCAATTCTTTCTTTTTACACTTGCTTCTTATTTCTTCTCTTCGGCGTGGGCAATGGTGAGGCATTTCTCGGCTCTGTTGTTGTTGTTGTCTGTTCTCCGCCATTGTTCAGTTTGGAGAGAACGTATCTGACCAGGTAAGAGCAGGCACTGCGCCTGCGCGGGGGAGGCTGGGCTGCAGCAGCGTATGCACGAGAGTGATTGACACTTCTCAGACACGCCCCTTGGCTCTGATTGGTTGTGTTCAGCAAGGAGCGGTGGATTCTTGCAAATCGAATTACAGCCACAGACAGCTGACCTGTATCTTATTCTCACTGTCAGATCATAATGACAATTTGAGCAACTATAACCAAGAAATAGTTACAGACTCAGCTTTAACTTTAATAGTCTTTGAATTATATTAATATGACGTGAGCTTCAGTTAGCTTTGACCACCTTCAGAGGGAGACTTTTTACTTTGATACTCTGAGTACACTTCAGAGCCTGTACTTTATTTCTTTTACTGGATTAAAGAAGTTGAATCAGTACTACTTTTACCAGTCTTTCATTTATTTTTTAGTATCTGTACTTCTACTGGAAGAAAGAAATGTGTGGCCTTTGACACCTCTGCTGCTGTTTAAACTGTCGTTTATTGTCACTCACCCTGAATGTCACCGCTGTGCCTTCGTATCCAGAGTGGCTGTCTGTTTGCTCCCTGCCACATCCTTCCGGACCTTGAAGGCATCATTCACCCATCCTTCACATCAACGTCAAAGTCCAGGAAGTTGGGATAAAAAATAATAATTCAGCTTGTTCACTCCTTCAGTTAGAAACAAGTCTGCTAGTGGTCCTTTGAGTCCAGACTGTAGCATGAGCCACTGCTAACGTTAGCTACTGCCAACGTTAGCTAATCAGGGCTAATTAAAACCCGGGAAACTGTCATAATCGCAGCCAAAACGGCGACGGCTTCCTCCAAAGTCACTTTTAAAAGTCCAACGCATGAAGTGTACATCCTCCATGACTTGCAGCTCGTGTAGCCCGTATCTGGATGCAGTCGCGGGTGAACAAGCCGCCGTACAGCACCGTGATCCCGCCGGGCCGTGAGCCCAGCTCTCCGTCCTGCTGCTGCTGCTGCGCTGTTAGCTTAGCACGGCTGCTGCACGGAGCTAACGGTCGTGTTGGCTAGCTGGTAGTTTTCTCCCGCTCGATGAAAAAAAGGAAACCTAAGTCTGAAAGAAGTGAATCTAAACTATTGAAACAGTTTCTTATAGAATTACATCCGTATTTAGGCTCCAGTTTATAATTGAACTTCTTATAATTAAAAGTATATCTGGTTGTTGATTGGTCAGAGAGTGTCCTCCACTGAACGTCACGTTCCGTGTTTTGGCCCTCGGAGGTAGCCGTCCTCCTCTGTCCTGTCACACTGCGTCACTGCTCCTCTCCCTGTGTTGCCTGTTCTGGCCTGCAGGTGTCGCTGTTGAGGAACAGTATATTAATCAGATTCTTAAATAATGGATTTTTTGTTGTTGTAAGAAGACAGATAAATCTTTTTCCTAAATGATTCAGATATTTAATAATGTCTAACTGTTAGCATTCACTCTCTTTTCATATGTTGGTCTCCCTCTTATAATACACCTACTTATATTGTCATGTTGTCTTTTGAATGCTTTTTGAAAACTTTTTTTTTTAATTGTTATATTCTTAATCCATTTTATACCTTATAATGCATTGTTAAGATACTGTCTATTTGATTTAAATGTAGATATCAAATCTTTAATTGGGATGTGAAGGTAATTAATTTGTCTAGTTTAATGCAAAATGAACTTGAGAATTACATATAAACAACTTCTTAAAAGTACCTCACTTTATGAATAAAGGTAGGTAGTTAACAAATGTTTAAGTAAAAAAAAATAGCCAGTTTATTACATTTCAATGAAAAGTGGGGAGGTCGACAAAACCTTGAGAAAGTTATTCTGAGAAAACATTTGAGAAGATAAGCAGGAAACATGCTCACCAGGACAATGTTACAGTAAGTGAGGTATTAGAATATTAGGCTTTGATATAATGTTAGAACATAAGTATGGAAGTAAAAAAGTACTAATCCTTCTCATCATTTCTGCAGGTTTTAGTTACATTTCCTGCCAGCAGATGTCACTTTTCCTCCCAACACTGATCACAGTAACAAAGCTACAAACACCTCTAATCAAACAGATGCAGCAGCTTCTACCACACTGATTCTGACTGATTAATATCCAGCAGAAAGAAAACATATTGCCCCTTGTGCAGTAGCATGTGTTAAGATATGACACAGGAAGTGCAGGGTTGTGGTTCTGTAGCTGTGTGACCCGACCTCACTTCAGACTCTCCTCTCTTTGTTGGCATTCAACTGGCAGTCAGAACTGGTTTGACGTGTTTCTGGTTTTCAGGGGAACTGACTGTTGAAACAGGTCATGTGTATTTTAGAAACACTGCATGTATTCGCCTCGAGCGTTTCTGACTGTGTGTGCTTAGTGTACTACTAATAATACTCATTATTGCAGAGCTGGGATCTGAAGTGTGAAGTAAATAAACAGAACTTTATCAGCGCCGGTGGTTCAAACATTGATCTCAGAATGTTTCTTGTTAAAAGACTGTTGAGGTTTGATCTTTTGTGATTTGTTAAGCAATCTTTACTCTTTGCACTCAATGTTGTTTCAGTTCAAAGCCTTACAAGTCTTATAATCTATTATTACCTCAACCATGAAGGTAATGTTTTCACACGTGTCAGTTTGCCGGTTGGTTTGTCAGCAGGATTAAACAAAAAGTACTGAAAAGAATCCCACAAAACCTGGATAAAAGAAGGATCTCAGTCCAGAACAGACCCCTTTAACTTCTGGGATGGATGCAGGATGTTTTCTCTTATTTTCTTTAACATTTCCCGATGAGGCATTTTTCAACATTATCCTCAATCCCTCAGGGAATAACAATCTCGATGAAAAAAAACTGGGTGTGTTTGTTTGAGTAAAAACAAGTTAATACGGCTCCTAGAGAGCAGAAGTCACAGAACCTTTGTCTGGTAGTGAATGAAGAGAGACAGATAAAGTACTGATCCTGTTTGAACTGTGTCATGAATCACACACATGATGTTTGTCATCAAACTAATGAAACATCTCACACAGCCAACAGTGTCATCAGTGACGAACTGACACATTATTGACTTGAAAATTATCTTTTAAACTGACAAACATCACACATGAGATTCATGACGTATGTATTTGTCTCTTCGTTCACTAACACACAAGGTTTTTCTGCAATATGCTCCCGTGAGTTTCACCTGGAGTCCAGTGACCTCGGCGCTCTCGTGTCTCGTGGTCACGGGACTGTTGCAACTTACGAGAAGCTTGAAGCATACCATACGTGTTGCAATGTGGAAATATGTGGAAACAAAACCCACCTTGCATACGTGTGTGTGTGTGCAACAGTGTGTAACAGTGACTCTGACGAAAAGTATCTAAAGGGTCATAAAGTATTAATGAGTGACTCTCCTCTCTGTGTGTTCTGTGTGTCCACCTTTAAATCAGTTCAATAACAGTGATCCTGTTTTAATTCCAGGAACGATCCCACAGGTGATTTATTGTCGCCTCAGTCTCACGGTGTAACTGACTCATGTTTGAATGTAACAGGGAGCGGCTCTGTCCTCTACATGTGAAAAGAAGGTATTCTACTCAAGAGTGCTGACAAAAGGTAAGACGACACTCTGCGACAATCATTTACCCAAACAGCCTGCAGCTCTGCCTCCACCGGCCCTTAAAACAGGAAGTAACCAGTGTTCACGGGCCGTGTTGACCTGGGGGAGGGGGTGGCTCTCTGGGTGGGGTTTATCACTTCACCACATCTTATCTACACATGAAAAAGCCTTCAGTTGGTTCACGAGACTCCTTTGTTGGTTGTCTTTCTCGAGGACAGTCTGTTTAATGACATAAATTGGAGCAAAACGATGAAAACCACAACAGAGATGGAGCGTTGGCTTCAGGCTGAGTGTTTGACAAACAGGTGAAACTCGTGGGAGGACGACGTGTTCAGGTCATAGTCTCAACGCGCCGCGTCAGGCTCTGAAACGTTCCCTGCACTCTGACCCACTTCCTGTCTGTCTCAACGACTCGGTGAACGACTCGTATCTAACACAAATAAAACAAGCTTGTCTGAACACTGTGACGACACAAACAATCGGCTCATCACATTCCAGGAATTCCTCACATCTCCACGAGAGAAGGATCAGCGGTGATGAGTCGTGTCCAGGCTGGTGACTCACTTCACGCAGGAATTCAACGGGGTTACGCAATACGACAGGAGTTTCACAGATACTGCATCCTGTTTATCATTTATCAGACAGATGATACCACCTTTGTACTCGTCAACTTCTGCATGACGGCTAAAAAACCGCCATGAAACGTGTTGCAGGCTGCAGGTGTGGACATTAAATACACCTCTGCTGTCAGAGATTTGACTAAATCTACATACAAGTCATAACTTTATTAATACCCTCTTGTTCCATTCCTCTGAGCACATCAGGCTGATTTGGTTATTTTGCAACTGATCTCATTCGCTTTTAATGGTCTTCAGAGCAGCGAGCGAGTCAGAGCTGCGACAATCGGTCGAAAAAAGTCTAAATTCTCTGATTCCAACTCGTTAAATGTGATTAATTTCTGGTTTCTTTGCTCCTCTGTGAGAGTGAACTGAAGATCTTTGGGTTGTGGACAAAACAAGACGTCAGAGGACGAAACATTGGTCGAAATGACAATAACAATAATCTTTAGTCACAGTCTTCATATTTATATTAATTACAGTTCCAACACGGAGTTAATTACAGGCCCGTCTCTTTAGCCTATATTTCTTTGCATTTGGGGGAATTAGCTCCACTAACAGTATGCCGAATTAGCTATTAGCACTTCCTGTTTGCAGTGTTCTCATGGATGTACAGACAACTGTCACAAAATCACTTTGATACTGAAGAAACCTTAAAAACATGACGATTCTCAAGCAAGTTCTGCAGGAATAAGGAGCTGGTGTTTTCTATGATTTGCAGTATTTCTGTGAGGGTTGTCTGATTTCAGCTTCTCAGACGTGAATGTTTTCTGGTTTCTTTCCTCCTCTGCGACAGTAAACTGAAGATCTTTGGGTTGTGGACAAAACGAGACATCTTTAATCATTTTCTGACCGTACTGGATGTTCTAACGTTGACAAATATCAATATTTAACACCACAGGGAAATACTGACACAACATTCAGATCATTAAAATTTAGATTTTTAATAAAAGATAAATACAACAAGGCTGAAAATAATCTTTAGCGGCAGCCTGAGTAGAAATATGAGGGTAAAAAACGTTTTTTTTGTGCAGCCGACAGGACTAAAGCTCAGTCTATACAAAACAAGTCAAACAAGTATTCACATCTTGACAATAAAAGCAGTTCATAATAACAGCATCTTAAAATGTACTCAGCGCAGTCATCTTCACATTTAAAGTTCATCTTTGGTTATCTGATGCGTTGAGGTCATCTGGTCGTTCAGTCCGAGTGTCGGCAGGCCGGAGCGCTGCCGTGTTTTCAGTTCACCAGAGGGAAAAAGCAAAAACAGGATCCCATCCGTCGTTGCTCGCCGATATCCGACTAACAGCTGCTGCTCTGCGTGTTCCCGCTCTCCGACACGAACGACTTGCTCTTCTTGGAGTATTTCATGGAGCTGAACGAGACCCTCATCCTCTCCACAGTCCGGCTGCTGCGGCACAGCAGCGTGTTCTTCACGTGGTTCCTGAAGTCCTCCGACACAAAGTAGTAGATGAACGGGTCGAGGCAGCTGTTGAGGCTGGCCAGGCACAGCGTGGAGATGTAGAAGCTGTAACCGTTGTCGACCACGCCGTCCTTCAGGAGAGAGTAATGCAACACCAGCATGATGTTACTGGGGATGAAGCACACGAGGAACGTCACCAGGACCGTCACGATCAGCACCACGGCTCTCCGGCGGTTCTTCGAGGCCGTGCTGTGATCGTCCATGCTGTGCCCCAGAGCTCTGAGCAGCAGAACGTAGGCCACAACGATCACCACGCAGGGGACGAGGAACACCACCATCGCCATGAAGATGAAGTAGAAGTACGGCAGCTGGACCGAAGGGAACGGGTCGAGCTGGTCTTTGATGACGATGACGTCGTGGCAGGTGGTGATGTTGGGGTCTTTGACCTTGACGGTGTGGTTGTAGAGGTACAGCGGCGTGGTGGTGAGCCAGATGAACGCCCAGATGGCCACGCAGACGCCGATGGCCAGTTTGTTGTTCTTCCTCTGCTGGGACAGAGGGTGAGCCACCACCCAGTACCTCTGCACGCTGAGGCAGGCGATGAAGAGCACGGAGCAGTACATGTTCCCGTAGAAGAAGCCCATCAGCACCTTGCACAGCCCCTCGCCGTAGATCCAGTCGTTGCCGCTGAAGTGGTAGGAAATCTTCAGGGGTGTCCAGATGACGAAGAGCAGGTCGGCCAGCGCCAGGTTGGCCATGTAGATGGACGACGGGCTCTTCTTCTTGGTCCTGAAGAGGAACACCCAGATGGCCATGCCGTTGGCAGGAAGTCCCACCAAGAACACGATGATGTAGACGATCGGGATGAAGACGGTGGTGAGGCGACTCTTTAGCGCGTCTGCGGTCGCCGAGTCCACGACGGCTTGATCCGAGTTTTCAGGGTCCACCTGGCCGATAAACGTTCGTCCTTTACCTGGAAGAAAATGACAACATTTAACACAAGCCAGCTGAAACTGGACAAAGTACGTAACACTAAAACAACTTTACAACCCAACATGTGTCTATGTGACGTCCTGGGAATGAGACTCAACAATCAACTGTCTTTGTGGTGCGTTCAGGAACAGCTGGGACAAATCCTACTGATTCTACCTTTAACTTTAATAGTCTTTGAGTTATATTAATGTGAGGTGAGCTTCAGTTAGCTTTGACCACAGATGTCCTTCAGAGGGAGACTTTTTACTCTGATACTCTGAGGACATGTCAGAGCCTGTACTCGATTACTTTACTGGAGTAAAGAAGCTGTATCAGTACTTTCTACTGGAGTAAAGAAGCTGTATCAGTACTTCTACTTTTACTGGAGTAAAGAAGCTGTATCAGTACTTTTACTGGAGTAAAGAAGCTGTATCAGTACTTCTACTGGAGTAAAGAAGCTGTATCAGTACTTCTACTTTTACTGGAGTAAAGAAGCTGTATCAGTACTTTTACTGGAGTAAAGAAGCTGTATCAGTACTTTTACTGGAGTAAAGAAGCTGTATCAGTACTTCTACTGGAGTAAAGAAGCTGTATCAGTACTTCTACTTTTACTGGAGTAAAGAAGCTGTATCAGTACTTTTACTGGAGTAAAGAAGCTGTATCAGTACTTCTACTGGAGTAAAGAAGCTGTATCAGTACTTCTACTTTTACTGGAGTAAAGAAGCTGTATCAGTACTTTTACTGGAGTAAAGAAGCTGTATCAGCACTTCTACTGGAGTAAAGAAGCTGTATCAGTACTTCTACTTCTACTGGAGTAAAGAAGCTGTATCAGTACTTTTACTGGAGTAAAGAAGCTGTATCAGTACTTCTACACCTGCATTTCAAAATACACGATTTATTTCAGTATTTTAAATAAAAATCTGCACATTTTTGTCAAAAAATACCTCGATATTGATATTTTGTCGATACTGTCAGGATGACTACTGGCACTTCAACAAAATATGAACACAATGAGATTTTTTAACGTCAATAATCATCAGTAATGTGGGTTTAATGAGGACGTGCGTAGAGACAAGAACTAGAACGAGTAGAGCAGTCATACAGTGACGTCACTGTACTGTAACGAGCCTTTAAAACAACACACATGTAAAGAGTTGATGCATCGTCCTGACTTTATTTCTGTCTGTGGTGAAGCTGGCCACAGACAGAATTAAAGCTCAGCCTCAGGTCTAACTCCCCTCTCTCCTCGACACCATAAACACATTCACTTCCGGTCTTACCTGCAGAGGCTGAGGCAGCAGAGCAGCACAAAAGCACCAGAACCGACACCAGCCGACACCAGCCCATCTCTGTCCGTCTGTTTGTCTGTGTGTGTGGACTTCGACCTTCACTTGTCTCGTAAACTCTCCTTCAGACTCGCTTCTTCACCGTCTGAGCGCAGACGCGACAGTCAGAGGACACACCCCGAGTCTACCTTTTGTTGCGCGCCCCTGACGTCATCTCAGACCCGCCCACCAGGTGGGTGGAAGTTTCCCCCTCCGAGGTTTCCACCAGTGGAACAACAAGAACTCCACATGCGTAAATAAATAAACACAGAGCAGGAGGGTGAGTTGTTCTTCTGGTTTTAACGTATGAATCCCTCACAGGTGGGAGGTCACGTGGGTCTCTGCTTATTCTAAAGGGGCATTATGTAGTTTTGGAGAAGAATCTTAATATTTACAATAATAATGAGGTCATCATTGATTCGCGTGACGTAGACCAGAGCCACACGTGTCGTCAGCGTGTTTCCTCTAGTTATAACACAAACCCAGAAATACGTATTTGTTCCATCAGTGAATAAACGAGCTGCTCTCAGAGGACAATTAGGTCCCAGAACACTGTCTGAAGCCGGACAGGTGGCAGGGTCCGCCACATATAAACAAAGTAAAACAGTATGAACTGTGTTGTCCTTTAAGGTCAGTTTGTTTCAGTCAATGCAGATCTTTCTCCAACACTACGGACTGCTCCTTTAAATGGTTTATCACTCATTTATTATTATATTTATTTGTCGCCTTAATTCTTATGTGCTAAAATAGACCCGTAGATGTCCAATAGCTGCCTTGAAAACACAACAGAACCACAATATAAATCATGACATGGTCCAGTTTGAAAGTTAACCTATATTTATCAGTATTTTCTGAGGCAAAAAAGGCCCCAGAATCCTGTTTTTTGAGCTTCCAACAGAAACACAAACTCAACACAGATCTTTGCTCCTTTATTTACACAAACTGTGTGTATATAATGTAGTCAAGACAATTCTGTAGAGGAAGAACAGCCGATACAACAAGCAAGAGAGATCATCACAGCATATTCATCTCATATTTGTAGCTTTTTTTTGTTTTATATGAAAGCAAACTTCAATAATTCATGTTACAGACAAAGAAAAAGACATTTAAAGATGAGGAACATTTTTCACTTTTTACTGAAGAAATCATTAGTTGCCATGTGTCGGTTAAATTCACACAAAATCACCGACTGAATTATAGAAGAGATCTTCAGTTCAAACCCGTAACAAGGAGGCTAAAAGTGCACTTTATTATTCCAGCGTGACTGTTCGAATGTTTCCTCCTCCGAACCACAGAGATCAGCTGTTTGACTGGAAGCCTTCGACACCTGCAGCAGGATTCATATCGCACAAAACTGAAACCACCGGAGCAGCGTTCTGCGGCAGGACGTTATGAAACAGGACAAAGCACATTTCTGTCTGTTGTGGCAAATCTTTCTGAGAAGTCACATTTCATCAGAAGTGTGAAGGAACAAAGTACAAATACTTCAGTGCATGTTTCAGGTATCTGTACCTGAGTATCTCTGTGATTTCCCTCTCTACATCTGAACTTTCTCCTCCTCACAGCTTCAGAACAGCCTCGTTACTTTAGTTTGATTGATTCAATCAGAGCACATCACGCTCGGCGAGACGAGACAAAGACGTAAAAGCCGTAAGAAGCCGTGAACAGACAGAGAGGGAGGCTGGAATGTGGAGAAAAGGCGTGTTAGTGTCTCGTATCTGCAGAGAGTTTCTGATTTTCTCTCTTTGTTGCTGCTCGGGACGCTTTACAACCCAACATGTGTCTATGTGACGTCCTGGGAATGAGACTCAACAATCAGCTGTCTTTGTGGTGCGTTCAGGAACAGCTGGGACAAATCCTACTGATTCTACCTTTAACTTTAATAGTCTTTGAGTTATATTTATATGACGTGAGCTTCAGTTAGCTTTGACCACAGATGTCCTTCAGAGGTTAAAAACAAAAACATTTTGAGAATCAGGAACTCTCAGTTTGACCTTTCCAACTACCTGCTTGACCATAAAGTCAGAGAAAATATCAGTGAACAGATAAAAAGGTTTCTTCACGGCTCACCAGGTTTCATTTAGGACCTTTGTTAAACTACACAGAGAGCAAATTCATACGTTTCACAATCACAAAGGCCGGAGTACATAATTAACTCTGAAAAGAAGGAATGAACGTCGCCCTGAGGCTCCACAAACATCTTATAACTACGATTACTGCCGACAGGAGAGACGAGGAAAATGTTTCTGACTTCTGAAAACAGAATTAAAGACTTTTTAAATCCTCTCTGAGACTTTTAAAGGGAGAAAGATACAGTCGGCTGGACTTTTGCTTTTATTGACAAACTTTAAAATGGAGTTATACAGATAAAAATCACGACTGTAAAAACACAAACGAGATATTTAGACACACACACAGAGCATCATGGATCGTACAGCGTGCTGAGTTTCACATGTTCATGGTCTCAAAGCTTTTTGGCACATCGAAAGAATTAATCATCTAGAGGAGAATCACAGCGTGGACTAAAAGGTCAGACACATTAAAGGATAAAAAGTTCATCCAGAAACGATAATCTACTCAGCCCGAAGTTCGGTTCAACGTCAGGTGAGGTGTCGTCGTCCACAGAACAGTTCTGGAGCTTCACAGCAAAACAGAGTAAACACCTGAAGCAGCTGAGATTTAAAACAGAGAGACAACCAAAGAAACATCAAATATCTTCCCGTCTGCAGAAGCCCCGAGCTCCAACTCTGTTTTACTGTGAAGCTCCAGAAATGAAAGGTTTGTGGACGACGACACTTCACCTGACTGTACATCATCAGGAGAGGAGGGCTGGATTCTCATGTTTTGGGCGAACTGTTCCTTTAAATATTAAAATCCCAGTGAAATCGAAAACAAAAGTGCTTTAAATAAAAGTTGTGTTATCATATAAAAAATTATAATTCTGTACAAAAATAAAAACGCAGTAACTTAGACAACTCTCCTACACACCTGAGATAAACAAAAAGAAATCGATCGGAGGATTCGGGTGTTAGCTTAAAACCCGGCGGCGCTCTTCAGCACTCGGTGCTGCCGGTGTTCCCGGACTCGGAGGTGTACGTGTTGCTCTTCTTGGAGAACTTGAGAGCGCTGAAGGAGACCCTCATCCTCTCCACCGTCCGCTCGCTCCTGCAGAGGAACGTGTTCTTCACGTGCTCCCTGAAGTCCTCGGAGATGAAGTAGTAAATGAAGGGGTCGAAGCAGCTGTTGAGGCTCGCCAGGCACAGCGTGGTGATGTAGAACCCGTACAGGTTGTTCTCGGCGCCGCCCAGCAGGCGGATGTAGTGCACCAGCAGCATGATGTTGCTGGGCGTGAAGCACACGACGAACATCACCAGCACGGTGATGATCAGCACCACGGCCTTCCGCCGCTTCTTGGCGATGGTCGGGTCCGCCATGCTGTTCCTGAGAGCCCTGAGCATGAGGACGTAGGATATGACGCACACGACGGCGGGAACAAGAAATCCCAGAACTCCCATCGTGAGGAAGTAACCCGCCGCGGTTTTCTTCTGACTGGGCCTGGTGACGTCGTGGCAGGTGTTGATCTCGAGGTTCCTCACGTAGACCTGCTGATCGTAGAGGTAGAGAGGGATGGTGATGAGCCAGACCACCACCCAGACCGCCACGGAGACGCCGACCGCCATGCAGGTGTTCTTCTGCCGCTGGCCGAGCGGGTTCACCACGGCCCAGTACCGCTGGACACTGATGCAGGCGATGAAGGCGATGGAGCAGTACATGTTCCCGTAGAAGAACGCCACCAGCACCCTGCACAGCCCCTCGCCGTAGATCCAGTCGTTGCCGTTGAAGTGGTACGCTATTTTTAAGGGCACCCAGATGACGAAGAGGAGGTCGGCCAGCGCCAGGTTGGCCATGTAGATGGACGACGGGTGCTTCTTCTTGGTCCTGAAGAGGAACACCCAGATGGCCATGGCGTTGGTGGGGAGCCCCACCACGAACACGATGATGTAGATGATCGGGAGGAAGACGGTGGTGAGGCGACTCTTCAGGACTCTGCTGCCCTCGGAGCTGACCCAAACCCCCTCATGGGTCTCTGTACCACCGAAGCCTCTCGTGTCTGCGTCAGGTATGTCTGAAACCACAAATCAATCAATCAATCAGTCGATCAAAAGACAAATAACTGCCAACTGAAAACGTCAAAGATCGTCTGATTCCAGCTTCTGAAATATGAAGATTTGCTGCTTTTTTTTGTTTGTTGGACAGAAGACGACATTTGAAGATGAAGTTTGGGGAAACTGAAGGTTTGTTTGACATTTTTATACTAAATAATTGATCGATTGAACTGCAGACCTGGCTCAAAAACCCTCACATTTAAAGGAACAGTTCACTAAAAGTATATTTATAAACCCACTCATCATCTCCTCCTCCCGATGATATAAAGTCAGGTGAAGTGTCCACAGAACAGTTCAGGAGCTTCACAGTAAAACAGAGTTGCAGCATTCTGCTGAACAACTGAAGCAGCTGGAGACTTGATTTAAAACAAATGTCTCCACACAGCTCGTCTGCTGTGATCCGAGTCTCCTGAAGCAACGAGATCACAAACTGATCTGGAACAACATTATTTACGACCTCGTGCTTCAGACGGGCAAAGTTCACGCTCTTACTTTAGCGGCTGCAGTGATTTATAAAGATTCAGACTTTAATAGACGGTTTACAGAATGTATGTTCGTATCAGTTTGGAGCCTCCGTAGACGTCTTGTACTCAATTTTTATATTTTACAGTTCCCTAATCTTCTTCTGAAGGACTCAACGTCATCCATGATTATTTCATACTTGATTCGACCTCCATGTGCAACACTGAGTCCTCACTTTTTATACTTTCCTGTTATTTATTGTTTATATTCTACATTCTGTGATTCTGTTGTGGCACCAAAACTCAGCCGCACTCTGAATGTCGCTGACAAAGACACTGAATTAATTCTGACCTTGATTTTAAAACTGTGATAAAGCCCAGTCCTGATGGGCTCTGAAGATAACCCGGCCATGAGGTCAGCAGCTCATCATGTTTATGGAAAGCAGAAGTTGGACAGATTTACATGACGGAACAGCAGCTGAGAGTCTCAAACATCAGGGCTGACTTCCTGTCTGAGACCTGTTCCTACATGCATGACGCACCTGCTCCGACATGAGCTCACCTTACAGACCCAACAGTACTTCTGACAACAAACACACACACACACACACACACTGACACACACACACACACAGCGCTTATATACGATATTGTAGTTAAATCGTCCATAGTCCAGTTAAATCGCTGTGTGGATCCTGGTTCCGTCTGAACGTTTCGTCCGTTGAGACAAAACAAACAACACGGATGGAATAAACAGATAAATAGATCGATAAATATTATGGATTCCGGGTCTTACCGTCCTGCTGCGCCCCGCAGCTGAGCGCGCAGCACAGGAGGAGGAACAGGTGAGTCCGGCTCGGAGTCATGGCTGGACCGGGTCGGTTCTGACGGGCTGCAGGAATGTCGGCGGGTGTGGCTGCGGCTCTTCTTCTTCTTCTTCTCTCCGCTCCGTCTAACAGCCATCTGCTCTCCGCTCGCGGATGCTTTCACACCTGCGTGATGTCACCCGGTCAGGTGACCGCGCGCGGAGCCTCCAGAGACACGCCTCAGGTGGCTGCTGACGTCACGGACAACCCGGAACAGACTGTCGATCAGTAATCAGTACACCTGCAGGATCAATAATGTCTGATAATACTCGAGTACTAAACTTGAGTATTTCCATTTTATGCATGATTATAATATCCACAAAGTAACTAGTATGAATATTGTACTTTTTACTCCTTATATTTAAATTTATTTTCATTAAGGTTCTTAATTTTTTATTAATAGCCTATATTTAATTTAAAAAATGTCATATTTAAAAAACAAACAATTATTTTAATAAAAATGTGACATCTTGAAAAATATATTGAATTAATCACATATTTTAATAAATGTGTCATATTTAAAAAATGAATATTTTGAATTAAAAGAGAGTACAGGGTGGTTTTGTTTGTTGTTTTATCAGTGGCTGGAAGTAACTGAGTATATTTACTCAAGTATAGTATTTGATTACAGTTTTGAGGTTCCTGTATTTCCGTTTTGCTGCTTCGCATGTTTACTCCACTACATTTCAAAGGTTTATTTATTCGAGTTTATTCTACTCCACTACATTTGTTTAATGACTTTAAATAGCTACTAGTTGGGATGTAACTAAGTACATTTACTCATCTTTCAGTCTCACAGCGAGGAAGCAGCTTCCTGTAGATCCATGTATAAAAGAGCTCCGTGGTTTAGAAGCCCGACAGCGGAGTGAAGTGATCTGGGCGACTGTTTGGACCTCCGTCAGCTGAGGTAAACAGGAGCACCGGTTCTGTTAGTGGAACCACAGCAGCAGAGTGAACCTCTGCAGCCTGATGGGAAGCAGAGCTCAACATGTGTCCACAGGAGCTGATGTGAGGGGAGATAAAAGCAGCTTCATTTATCATCATCTGCTTTATTGTCCCGTCAGTGAAGAACCTGCTGTCTGACTCCAGACGCTCGTCAGCCTTCTTCACCAAACTTCATGACTGGATGTTCTCACCCAGGACGGAAATCGAGGGAACATTGAGGGAATGATGAGGGAACATTGAGGGATCATTGAGGGAATGATGAGGGAACATTAAGGGAATGATGAGGGAAATCGAGGGAACATTGAGGGAATGATGAGGGAACATTGAGGGATCATTGAGGGAATGATGAGGGAACATTAAGGGAACATTGAGGGAATGATGAGGGAAATCGAGGGAACATTGTGGGGATGATGAGGGAACATTGAGGGGATGATGAGGGAAAATTGAGGGAACAAATTAGGGAATGATGAGGGAACATCGAGGGATCATTGAGGGGATGATTAGGGAAAATTGAGGGAATGATGAGGGAACATTGAGGGGATGATGAGGGGACATTGAGGGAATGATGAGGGAACATTGAGGGAATGATGAGGGAACATTGAGGGAACATTGAGGGGATGATGAGGGAACATTGAGGGGATGATTAGGGAAAATTGAGGGAATGATGAGGGAACATTGAGGGAACATTGAGGGGATGATGAGGGGACATTGAGAGAATGATGAGGGAACATCGAGGGAACATTGAGGGAACATTGAGGGAATGATGAGGGAACACTGAGGGAACAATGAGGGAACATCGAGGGAACATCGAGGAAACAATGAGGGAATGATGAGGGAACATTGAGGGGATGATGAGGGAACATTGAGGGAACATTGAGGGGATGATGAGGGAACATCGAGGGAAGATTGAGGGAATGTTGAGGGAACATTGAGGGGATGATGAGGGAACATTGAGGGGATGATGAGGGAACATCGAGGGAATGATGAGGGAACATTGAGGGAACAAATTAGGGAATGATGAGGGAACATCAAGGGAATGATGAGGGAACATTGAGGGGATGATGAGGGAACATTGAGGGGATGATGAGGGAACATTGAGGGAATGATGAGGGAACATCGGGGGAATGATGAGGGAACATCGAGGGAATGATGAGGGAACATCGAGGGAACAAATTAGGGAATGATGAGGGATCATTGAGGGAATGATGAGGGAACATTGAGGGGATGATGAGGGAACATTGAGGGGATGATGAGGGAACATTGAGGGAATGATGAGGGAACATTGAGGGAATGATGAGGGAAATCGAGGGAACATTGAGGGGATGATGAGGGGACATTGAGAGAATGATGAGGGAACATTGAGGGAATGATGAGGGAACATTGAGGGAATGATGAGGGAACATCGAGGGAATGATGAGGGAACATCAAGGGAATGATGAGGGAACATTGGAACATTGAGGGAATGATGAGGGAACATTGAGGGGATGATGAGGGAACATTGAGGGAATGATGAGGGAACATCAAGGGAACAAATTAGGGAATGATGAGGGAACATCAAGGGAATGATGAGGGAACATTGAGGGGATTATGAGGGAATGATGAGGGAACATTGAGGGGACATTGAGGGAACGATGAGGGAACATCAAGGGAATGATGAGGGAACATTGAGGGGATTATGAGGGAATGATGAGGGAACATTGAGGGGACATTGAGGGAATGATGAGGGAACTTTGAGGGAATGATGAGGGAACATTGAGGGGACATTGAGGGAATGATGAGGGAACTTTGAGGGGATGATGAGGGAACATTGAGTGGATGATGAGGGAACTTTGAAGGAATGATGAGGGAACATTGAGGGAATGACAGCATGTTAGAAACTGTCCTCCAGACATTTCGGCTCACATTTAACATGGGAGCGTATGAGGACTGGTGGTGCTCTTGCTGCTACAGCCAGCAGTGTTTGTCTGTTTGCTTCCTTAATCACACGCCTGCAACCAGCACAACGGTTCCTACTAATCTGATAAGAGACCCATGATAAAATCTGAAACATTCCTGACACGTAAATCATGAATAAACCGTCAAAACATGTGGTGCCTTTAAGCCGGTAGAGTCCAAACGCTGGTGTCTCATTTAAACTCTGAATCATGTTTCTATGTTGAGGTTTGGTGCAGCAACGAGGCAACAGACAGGGGAAGAGTTTGAGCTCATTCCACGACGACGTTGCATTATTTATTACGGGAAATTCTTTTGTGCTTTCAACATTTTTTGGCGAATCGCTACCAAAAGTCCCTCCACACTCGTCCCGATGTATTTTTAGCGTATGCGTCAGAAAAGCTGGAAGAAAATATCATACGGAAGAATCTGTAATAAGTATATAAATATAATATAACATGTATTTTGAATAAAATATGGTGAGCCAAAAAAAAAAGCACACAAATCCAATAAAACGACATGTGTCCCCTTCAACCAGCACAGGAAGACGTTTTAGCATTAATAAAAAATACATCAAGTTTTTAATTCAAAATATGTATTTTTAAAATATGACACATTTATTAAAATATGTGATTTATTTATTCAAGATATTTTTTTAATATGAAACAATTTTAATAAAACATTTTTAAAATATGACTTTTCAATTAAAATATGAATGAAAATGTGACATTTTTAAAATAAAAAATGTCATATTTGAATTTTTAAAAAGTAATATTTTGATAAAAACACATTTTTAAAATATGGCATATTTAAAAAATGTTTTTAATTAAAATATGACATAAAAATATTTTATTAAATATATTGATACAAAATTAAGAACTTTAATGAAAATAAATTTAAATATAATGAGTAGAAAGTTTCAGATATTTGTGTTGAAATGTAGGGAGGAAAGTCAAGTAAAGTACAGATACCTGAAACATCTTCTTAAATACAGTAACAAAGTATTTTGTAACCTTTCACACCTCTGATGACACTGAAATCAGCTGCTCGCAGGATAAAACAGCAGAATGTTTTAGGAAACGTTTCCCCGACAGAATCTACAGAACAGCCGTAGATGTTTAAGGTTTAGCTCAGTTTCACAAATATTCAACATCAGGAGCATCTGGAGCTCATCAGATAAACGTAGTGGAGTAAAAAGTACAACATGAGTCGAGATAGATTCGTGTAAAGATGCATAAAAAGAAAATACAGGTCAGTCAGTTATTGCATTTTGTTTTAAAAAGTATTTATTCAGTCTACAGTTCCTTTACACATTAAGATTGGAGTTCATCCTCCAGGTTGTGTTTTATCGACAGTACAGTTGCGCCACCTGCTGGAGGAGAAAACAACTTGGACGATGGAGTGAAAACGACACGATGCAGATAAAGTACTTCACATTTCCCCCCAGCAGAGAGCAGCAGGAAACCAGAGACTTCATGTTCATCTCACCCTCATGAAGATGCTGTGACACATTTATTCACCAACGAGACTTCATATAGAGTACAAACTTTACTGACAGCTTTATAAAAGTGAAACGTAAGTGCTTTAAAAGACGTTCAGCAGATTTATATACAAAAGAAAAAGGAGGTGATTTCCTTCCATTACATGTAAGAAACACAGCTTATAGACTTAAACAACACAGTGCAAAAATAAAAGCTCTTCATAGTATCGAGTGTCCGGCTGAGTTTCTCTCGAGGGCACGACGTCGTCTAATCTCTCTTCCTTCCGTTCATTGTTTCACTGACGCGTCGCTCATCGAGTGTTTCCCTCCCTTTGTTCTGATCCGGACACAGCGAGCCGAACCCCTCAGACCGCTCTGCTCTTTAGTGACTGTTACTTGGACTTCATCAGTAAATCTTGTACATTAAAGGAGCAGTTCAGACACAAATGTAAACCCACTCATCCTCTCCTCTAACCTCCATGATGATGTAAAGTCAGGTGAAGTGTCGAAGTCCACAGAACAGTTCTGGAGCTTCACAGAGTTGCAGAATTCTGCTAAACAACTCAAGTTGCTGGAGACTTGATTTAAAACGTGAAACATCAACATTAAAAGACACAAACTGGCTTCATACAGCTTGTGTGAGTTATTCAGGACTCCAGATATAAGCTGAGACGGTTGAAGGGATGGTTACGGCGTTCCCAGAACAAAAAGCTCCACATGATGGACGATGACATCGTAGTTTATGAATCTGAGGTGTTTGAGGCGTCCTCCTTTCTGCACCACACGTCTGTAACTTAGCTCTGTTCAGCCTCGTACGATTAAAACGACGTTGAAGCTAAGCTACGAAACGGCCTGACTGAGGGAAACACAGCTGCCACAGATTTAACCGAGCGTCTCTGGGTTCAGATGACTGAGCCGCCGTAACAAGAAAATAATAAACGGGACGTGGAGACGTGATGTTCGTGCACCGAGCAGCAGCGTACTTCTTTCTTATGTTGTGGCTGTGACACAATCAGTGACAACAGGACGACAAAATCCAAAATATTAACAATAAACACACTTAAAACAGACAAATAGTGAAACCAGGTAACTGCTCATCCTCCTCAAACCACAGTAGAAGCACAAATATCCATACTGGAAAATGTAGGTGCATGGAGGATGGAACAAACAGGTTCTGGAGCCATTTTTGTTCCACTGTGAAGCTCCAGAAATGTTCTGTGGACTTTGAAACTTCACCTGCCTTTGAATCAGTATGGAGGGAGGAGATGATGACTGAATCATGGACGAGCTGCTCCTCTGAGTATATTCAATAACAAACTTTAAGACTTTAACTTGTGAATACTTGTGACTGATTTCTGGGTGAAGTGTACCTTTAAAATCTCATCTGTAAGAGTCAGTTCAGTCGCTCTGGTTCGTCACACCAGCAGCTTCTTGTACTGGCTGCTGAGGCTCTTTTCTGAAGAGTCCGACGTGTTTATTCTGGAGCTTTCCGTGCGGCTGGACTTCAGGATGGCTCTGCTGCTGGACCTGCACGAGTCCGTCGCCGAGTGACGAGTGATGGTCTTGTCCGACCTGATCTTCTTGCACCTCAGGGCGCTGAACAGTTGTCTCTGACACTGGGACGATCCGAAGTAGTAGACCAGAGGATCCAGGAGGCAGTTCAGACTCCCCAGACACAGGAACACCAGGTAGGCCGAGTAGGAGCCGTTGGGATCCTCGCTCTCCTTCATCCCCTCGTGGAACTGCAGGTAGTGGGCGATCAGCAGACAGTTCGTCGGCATGAAGCACAGCACGAACATCACCAGCACCGTCGCGGCCATCACCACCGCCCTCGTTCTCCGGCGGGAGCGTCCCGGGACGCCCATGGGGACCCTGCTCAGGGCCCAGATCACCCGGGCGTAGGACACCACCGTGACGAGCAGCGGCAGGAAGAAGAGGGCGCAGCAGAGGGCGACGAAGTAGATCCTGTACTTCCAGATCAGATCGTCGATGACCTGGACGTCGTGACAGGTGGTGATGTTCAGCGCGTCGATGTGGTGAGTCTGCTCGGAGAGGACGAGGGGCACCGAGCCGGCGAAGGACAGGATCCACATGGTCACGCAGGCGATGATGGAGTTGCGTGGCCTCCTCCAGGCCAGCGAGTTGATGGGGTAGACCACGGCGAGGAGCCGGTCCACGCTGATGCAAGCTATGAGCAGCACCGAGCAATACATGTTCCAGTAGAAGGCTGCGGTGACCACGCGGCACATGAACGGCCCGAACACCCAGTCGTTGCCTCGGAAGTGGTAGGAGATCTTGAAGGGGAGCAGGATGCCGAAGATCAGGTCGGCACAGGCCAGGTTCAGCATGTAGATCGCTGCCGGCTTCTTGGGCCGGATCCTCCGGGCGAAGGCCAGCAGGGCGCAGATGTTGATCGGCACGCTGATGAGGACGAGCGTGTAGAAGGACGGGATGAGGACGGTGGACAGCGGGCTCGTCAGGGACAGCAGCACATCCGCTGAGATGATCTGGATTGTGGTTACGTTGGGCTGCCGAACATCTGTAGAACGATTCGGTTTGATCGAATCATTATCATCTCCGTGAATAACACTCGGGTCGAAGGGTTCATCTGTGAATGTTTTGTAACGAATGCTCCAGGTCCTCCCATATGGGCCTCCACTGCCTGAAGGAGAAAATACATGTTAGAGCAAAGACACATTTAATGTTTTCAGTCCAAAGTCCACCACAAAGTCAAACTTCTCCTGATGATGTAAAGTCAGGTGAAAACAGTTCTGGAGCTTCACAGTTAAACAGAGATTCTGTTAAACAACTGAAGCAGCTGGAGACTTGAATTTTATGAAAAATGTCTGAAACTATTAATTCACTAAAACATAAAACACTTATAAACAGATATCTCAAGGAAATTGAATCGAATGCAACTGGATTTGGTTTTTGTTTCTGTGTCTTCAAAAACAAAAACCAAATCCAGTTGCATTCGATTCAATTTCCTTGAGATAACTATGACCTGGATGAATGAGAATATTCACAAACTTATAAACAGAATATTGATAGAATCAATTTGATTAATCGGCCGATCTTCTCAGATCCATCATGTTACACACAGGCTGAAGTAAATTACATCATATCAAACATCTTCTGACATCATGTATTAATGTTCAATGATGCATCTGTGTGTGTGTGTGTGTGTGTGTGTGTGTGTGTGTGTGATGCATCCACACTGTGAAAGTAATCTGAAGTCTTCTTACCGTTTGTGGCTGCAGCAGCAGCACACACACACATCAGGACCAGCAGCAGAGCTTTAGGACAAACTGAAGGAAACATCCTGCTGACTGAGACTAAAAACTGTTCTAATATCCGTTATTATCTTTTTCCCCCTCGTCGGTCTCGACTCTCGGCTCTGTCCTCTCTGCTGCTCGTCCTCACTCACTCACAGTTTAACGGAGCTGTGGTTCCTCCCACAGTCCAGAGGGTCCCGAATGACCCCGTCCACCAATCAGCTGCAGCCTGCAGGCTCAGGCACATTCCTCTGCTGTGATGTCATCTTCCCGTCACACAGCAGCAGCAGCGTCCAATCAGACACGGCGCCTAATGAGCCACAGCCAAAACAGGCCTGTTCCTGACAACCGTGACATCATGTGTTTATTGTGATAAAAATGAACTATACAGATATTTACATTTACTTACTGTGAACGATGAGTCGACCCGTCATCTCATCATCTTTTTGGTTTTTAAGTTGATTTCCAGAAATAAATTGATTAAAAAAACAGCTCCACTCTCTCTGATGCAGCAGAAATCTGCAAAGTGACGAGTAACCAGAGTTATCGAACAAATGTAGTGGAGTAAAAAAGAACAATATGTGCCTCCAAAATGCAGAAGAGTCGTTGGATAAAGTAGGGTCATTCCATGAAATCGGTGCCTTTTGTGTCCCCATGAAATTATCAGTCATAAAATTACAGTAACAACAAACAAAGATGTAATTTGAAAATATAACATTACCATGTCTTCTCTCCTCAATAAAACATCAAATTAAAATCAATTAAATATTATTTTACATAATAACAATGATTTCTAAGCTGATGAGGGTGAGGTTTTTGGCCTGTCCCTCACTGTTGTTGTTGTACGTCAGCAGGACTTTTAATTTGTAAAATGTTGGCAAAATGTTAAAATGTTCACATTTACATATTGTTTTAAGTATGATCTTATTGTGAAACAGTGTTTTTGGTAAAAATATATATTAATTGTAATAAATATTTACCAATTTATCAGTGTCCCCTAATTTTATGTCAACCCTGTTACCCTAACCAAAAAACCCTATCAAAATAACAGTACATTCTAGATTTGACATGATTTACAGGAGGTTGCATCATCTCTGAACCAGGATGCTAACAGCTCAGTGACAAGTAAGTTTTGCTCATCTCTGATGTGCTATTTTTGATGTTTTTTCAAGGTTGAACCAGGGGGACAAGCATACAACGTCAACCCTGTTACCATTTTTTAACATATAAATCCAAACAATTATTTATTTCTCATAATATAATCAATATGTACATGTAATTTCCTTTCAAAGTACATAGCATGTGCTTTAGCTAACATTTGTTTTAGCTAGCAATGGGCAAATTAGCTTGAAATGGTCAACCCTGTTACTGTCAACCCTGTTACCTTTCCAGTAACAGGACTTGACTAAAACAGTTATAAAATATGAAATTCCATAGCTGAGATGGCACAATATAATTTCTTGTCATTTTAAACTGTCTTTAATTCCTGGCTACTGAAAAAATAGCAATTAAATATAATTTAAATTTTAACTTTTCAAAGTTGAAAAGGCACCGATTTCATGGAATGACCCAGTAGCAGAAATTGGAACTACTTAAGTAAAGGAAGTTCATTTTAACTGAGTAAATTTACTTCATTTTAATTCATCAGTGGCAAGAAAAAAAAAGCAAGACAATAAAAGCAATATTGTATGAAAGTAGGAAATGGAAATGTTTAATTAAAACTTAAAACCACTCGGTGCTTCATCTCTGTAGTCTGAAGCTGGTCATCACGTCCTGAGTGCAGCTGATCTGATCTCATCTTAATTTTCTGGACTTGGAGATAAAAGCTTCATCAGAGCAGCTTCAGGGTCGTCGGGCTGTAAACAAGCACCGAGATGATTTGCTTCTCGTGAAGCGGCTCGTCCCCGAGGAGCCGAGGAGCTTCCTGTGTTTACAGCCACGTACAGTTAGACAGTCAATTACAGCAGGGCAGGCAGATCATTAGATCTTCTTGTTTACATTTTTTTGAAAGATGAATCGTGGTGTCTTCAGCGCTCGACCTCCTCCAGCTGTCCTGCCTTTTCCCCCTTTTTTAGCCTCTGAGCTAAACGCCTACGTGTTTACGTTCTCATGTAAACGGGCTGTACAGAACCGAATCAGGCCGCCGCTCCCAGGAGAGCCCGCCAGAATTATTTACGTCCTGACATGTGACCGTAAAGTTCCCACCGAATGATACAAAGAAAACAAGCTGAAGTCTGTAAAAATGACGACTGGCTAATAATAGCAGCAGATTCACAGCAGTGTACTGTAATTTTGTTCAGTTTTAAAGATGAAAAACACTTTAAAATATTGTGTTTCTACAGTTTTACAGTGAAAATACATTATTTTGATGTAAATGACAAAAAATACTGTAAATTAAGGGTAATATTACAGAAATGTACTGTGTTTTTACGTTAACCCAACCATGTTGCCTGTAGGTCTGTTATTGTGTTGCCTGTTGTTAACATATTAGCCTGTTAGCTCGTGTGCCTTGTTGGCCCACTTGTAGGTCTATAGGCCTGTTGTTAGCCTTTTAGCATGTTAGCATGTGTGCCTACAATATCTCATTGCCTCAATGACTGTACGATGCTGTACCGTAATTACAGTATTTCTTTGTAATGAACCAATTTCACTGTTGTTTTTATGGCCTTACTGTAATAATCCAGATAATTACCCATCATGCATTGCAGATTTAATCACAGCAGCCTGGTGTCAGAATTCACAGTGAAAACCTGGAGTTTGTTAAAGGGATATTCCGGTGTAAGTTTAATCCATGGTCTAACACACCGTGACACCGAGTAAGACTCCCCCTCGAGAGGTCAAGTTAGCTGACCGCTAGCTTAGCTAGTTTTAGCAACCTCAGAAAAGACCGCACGATAACAATACACTGCAGCTTATGTCTCCAACTAGAAACCGCCATCAAAAAGCCACAATTAATGGTGAGAACAGCAGCAAACTTCAGCAGCAGTACATGTACAGTCCCAGCACACAGTACGAAGCATCAAACATCTGCTAGCTTTGCTGGATTTGTATTAAAAACACAGCACAACTCACCCTCTCCTCCAGCAGCCTGCCTGTGTGGGGAAGCCCTGACGAGTCGATTACCGAGTGCAGTAGATTTCTGCAGCTCAAGGATGAAAATGTCTGATTATTACTCCATTACTTCCGTTCTTTTCCCTGTCAGCTCTCGATAATAAGAACTGAGCGTTCCATGGAGTAATAATCAGACATTTTCATCCTTGAGCTGCAGAAATCTGCTGCACTCGGTAATCGACTCGTCAGGGCTTCCCTTTGTTTGGTGCTGTTCTCACCATTAATTGTGGCTTTTTGATGGCGGTTTCTAGTTGGAGACATAAGCTGCAGTGTATTGTTATCGTGCGGTCTTTTCTGAGGTTGCTAAAACTAGCTAAGCTAGCGGTCAGCTAACTTGACCTCTCGAGGGGGAGTCTTACTCGGTGTCACGGTGTGTTAGACCATGGATTAAACTTACACCGGAATATCCCTTTAACAGCGACGCACCGAAACAATGAGAGAGGAAAACACTGTAAAACAAAAACACGAGAAAGTGCTGGAAAGGAGGAGAATGTGCCGCTGACGGAGGGAGAGGATGGAGGCAGGATGGAGGCAGGATGGGATGGGGAGTCTGACTCATTCATCCTGAGCTCTCTGTCCTCCGGGACTCTGAGCTCATAGACAGACGGTCTGAACCCATTTCCTCCCGAGAGCATCCGTCACAGTGATCTGTTTCTTATTTCTGAAGCAGTAACGTGGCCGACTGAACTTCATCTGAGACATATTTAGGTCATCTCATGTTCATAACGACCCTCCCACGTATGTAAATTCTCTCATGTGCGTCTGACGAGGTTTGGACGGACAGAAAAAGTTTAATTACCACAATTAAATCCTTAAATAGGCGTCCGCTCGTTCTCCCTCTTCAAGGACCACAAGTTCTACATTTCAGCAGTTTCTGACATTTCCGAAATACCTGACACCACTCTCATGTTTGTCTTTTTATAAGATATTATTATTATTATTCTCTGAGTTATGTCTTGTGGATTTTGATGGTATAATTCAGATTAGTCGTCTCAATGTTTTTCTCTGGAAAGCGACCAGAACAACCCCGTGACATCATCACCCAGCCGCAGCTTCTGTCTGAGCTTTCCTGTTTTCATGCTAAGCTAACCAGCTGCTCTCTGTAACTACACATTCCAGAGATGAGAGTGATATCGCTCTTTGTTGTTTCCAGTCTTTGCTGTCTTTGCTCTGTTTTTGGGGGAAACTTCTGGCTCTTCAGCTCAGCTCAGCCGCTAATTGTTAACTTTTTTCCTGTCTGGTGTTTCGGTGGGTTTATCAGGCTGAAGCTAAACGCTCATTACGTGTAAATATTTATGGACATGGTGTCCAAGCTCAGAGGTCGTGTTGCTCCAACAGCTGGGCGTAGCTAAAACCAACAGGAGCTCATTCCTTCTGGTGGGAGGAGGCAGGATGCAGACTGTGGGAGATTAGAGTCCGGAGCGAAGGCGGTGGCACCGATCCAGGCCGGCCTTTCACGAGTTTGATTCCTGTTGTTTCCTCAAGGCCGCTTTTTGCTCATTTTATCGCTCTCTGGGCCGAGAATTCAACAACAGGGTGTGAAACCGTGGACGGGAACGAGAGACGGGCGCAGACAAAACACAAAACGTCTTTTTCGTTTTAATTCAATTAGCGAGAAAGAACGAGACGTCGTCTGTCTTTCCTCCCACACACTGTCTGCAGCTGTGAAAACGAGAAGCAGCAGTCGGATATATATTTATATATATATGTACATAGATATGTTTGTGTGATTAGTCTGAAAGAGGAACTTTGTGTATCGTGGAGGAAGGACAGTCTGCAAAAATAATGTGCAAATTCATCTATAAAGCTTCAGTAAACATCAAGAAGCATCAAACCTGAAGCTGGTTCAGGGGCCCCGTTTTGTCGAGTCATGGTGCAGTTATGCCATCTGTTCTGCTTTAACGTCGCGCCGAAGATGATGAATATCTCCAGTGAGTTTGTGTGAAACTGTGTCACAACAGTCTGAAGTCTGAGGAAAAAGCGAGGAGACTTCAGAGGAAACTTTATTTGTCTCATTTGTCATTTTGAACTTTGGGACGTGACCCTCTTCTGTCCTTTCACTCTCCAGTTCAAACTCCCGCGTCACTCCTCGCTCTTGGATCAACATGGATCTTTTTTTCCTTCCGTGGCGGTCATAAAGCTCGAGGGTTGGTACATTTACACGCCACCTGAGACAGTCGAGGTTGATCGTGTCAAAGGAAATAATCTGTAAACACAACACTGACTGATAACAGAGAAACATGATGAGTCGTGTTTGTGTCTCGTCCAGTTTTCTCTCTTTTTCTTTGGTCTCCATCAACTCCTGAGGAGAAACATCTGTCTCTTCAGCTGCTAAATGCTCCACCATGGTCACCACAGAAGGGTTTTTTTTTTATCTGAAAATAAAGCTATAAGAGCTCTGAGGATGAACTTAAACAGTAAAGTTGTGGTCGGACGGATAAACAAACAGGCAGAAACTCAGTATGAAGCTCTGTTAAACCTGATCGCTGATCAGATCTGTTTCACATCGTTTTATACATTGTCATAAACATTTAAAATAGACATTACAGCTTGCTTTACAGCTATTTTACATGAGACTGTATGAAGGTTTCTGTTATTCCTTGACAGAAGTGTTTAAAAACACCAGTGAGAGTCATTTAAAACTGATTCTGAAGATATTTTTAGATTTAAACGAGGTCCAGGTTCGCTGCAGGGTTTAATGGGCGTTATGTAACGATGGCAGCGAGGACTTCAGGACCGGAACAGGAAACCTCCAAATTGTCCAATTATCTGAGCCTTCGTTAACGACCAGCAATGAGCCCGAGCTCCGATCTCGAGGGCGTGGGGGAGATATTTTGTCTCTCGGGGCGATCTGACAATCTCCCTGTGACAAACGGGGGGGAATTCTTGGAAGCTTTGGTCATCAGAGAGAAAAGAGGAAACATGATGATGACATGAAGCAGCAACAGCGGAGCTCACATGGAGGGAAGTGTCGCCCTCTTGTGGGAGAGACTGAAGTTTCTCTGTAACATCTTCTGTCAGTCCTCATAACCAGCATTGTAGTCAAGAACACCTGAACCGAGACCAGAACGAGTCCAACAGTGCAGGACGCTAAACAAAATGTGGAACCTGCAAATAATATGATCCGAACACTGATCCTGATAAACCTTTCTCTCTCTCTCTCTCTCTGTTTTTATGAGACTTTTAACATATATATTTATTTATTTCTGTCTAATCTGGTAATCATGTCATGTTGAGATTGTCCTTATTTATTGGAAAATAAAGGTGTTTTAAAAATAAATAAAATAAAAATCTCCATGTCTCTCTCTCTCTCTCTATTCAATTCTTTATTGGCATGGATGTCAGGTGAACAATATTGCCAAAGCTTCAAGGTTTATACAATTAAAATACAATTCATTAAATAAAATAAAATAGATAGATAAAAAAAAGTAAGAAACTAAACTGTAAACAAACAAAAACAAACCCAAAACAAACAAACAAGAACAAAAACAATCTCTCTGTCTCAATTCAATGTGCTTTATTGGCATGAATGTAACAGAGACATTGTTGCCAAAGTGTTAATAATGAGATTACAGTGATATTAAAGAGAAAAAGCAAAAAAGTTACAATTCGTAAAATCAAGAATATAGTAGAAAAACAATGAACCCTTTGATCTGTGTGTGTGTGTGTTGTGTGTGTGTGTGTGTGTGTGTGTGTGGATGTTGCTGGTTAAAAAGACAATTAAAAAGAAGTCAATACTGAGTTGTGTTTCTCAGGTCTCTCCCTCTCTCTCTCGCATGAATGTCAGGTGAACAATATTGCCAAAGCTTCAAGGTTTATACAATTAAAATACAATTCATTAGATAAAATAAAATAGATAGATAAATAAAAAAGAAGAAAATGGCAGAAAACAATAAACCGTAAACAAACAAAAAACAAACAAACAAGAACAAAACAATCTCTCTGTCTCAATTCAATGAGCTTTAATGGCCTGAATGTAACAGAGACATTGTTGCCAAAGTGTTAATAATGAGATTACAGTGAGATTAAAGAGAAAAAGCAAAAAAGTTACAATTCGTAAAATCAAGAATATAGTAGAAAACAATGAACCCTTTGATCTGTGTGTGTGTGTGTTTGTGTGTGTGTGTGTGTGTGTGTGTGTGTGTGTGTGTGTGTGTGTGTGTGTGTGTGTGTGTGTGTGTGTGTGTTGATGTTGGTGGTTAAAAAGACAATTGAGAAGTCAATACTGAGTTGTGTTTCTCACGTCTCTCCCTCTCTCCTCCTACAACATTAGCATTGTTCTGTATATGACTGTACAATACCTGTCAGTACATTATCGTGTTTCAGTGTGAATATTCTGGTCAGATCTGACTCGTAAATCAGATTTCCCTCTCAGTGTGACTTCCTGATAACTTGTTGATCTGATGTGTCTGGGCCTCTCAGTCTGTGTGTGAGTCGGGCAGGTCGGACATCTTTGAACACTTCTTATAAAGAAGAAGCCTCCTCACGTTACAGATTACATGTGTTTCTCCCTGCAGGAATTCATATGAGCGGGAAACAAAAAAGTCAACTTGATTTATTGCTTCCTTGAAAAACAAGCGACAGAGCAGCAGTGTGGGCGCTGACGTGACTGCAGGCCTGCATGTGTTAGCCTGTTAGTTCTGATGGAAACAGATGTGTGGAGGTGCTTTGTAGAGCCGAGAGGAAGGAGAGGCGAAACACTTCCTCTGAGAGACGCCTGAAATAAACCTGCAGTCTGTGTTTCACACTGAAGGGAAACTGCTCTCATCTGCGTTTGTGTTCCTGAATAAATCGAGCACTAAATATTTAAAAAATGCATCTTTTTATTGGCAACATGATGTTTTTAATTGGTAACATGTTGTTGAGTCATGTGACCGGCTGACTTCCAGTAAACCCCCCTGCTTCTCATCATACAGAAACCATACGTTCGTGATCGGTTGCAGATGAAGGTGAACTCGACTGCAGCGCGTGCCGACGCTTTCATCTCTTCATCTCGGTTTGAGTCGCTCGTGACGTCAGAGAGGAGGGCGGTCGGCATCACATCCCTGCGAGGGGTACGCCTGTGGTCCAACGGATGCTCGCACTGAAAACAGCTCTTCTTGTAAACAGACGAAAACAGGACAAAGGTCACAGCTGCGATCAGCTGGATGCTCGAGCTCAGCGGACGCAAACACCCGAGTGTGAAACTAAAAACACTTTCACCTGTTTGTGTCCTGAAGGTTGTGATTTTACTCAAGCTGATGAAGTGAGATGAGAAACAGAAAATGAAGCGTGAAGACAAACCAGATGATCAATTTGAGTTACTTCACTTGATTCTTTTCTTAAAATCAACTTCAAATTCAAAATACTCTCCATTACATCTCAGAGGCAAATATTTTGTAAAGTAACTAGTAATTGTAGCTGTGAGAACAATATTTCCCTCTGAGACGATGTAACTAAGGATATTTATTTATTCTATCAATCATCCGGAGGCTGTAAGAGGCTCATTGGCTGTTGTCGGCTTCAGGGCGGGCATAGAATCTCACATCTGCTCTAATGAGCTGTCAATCAAACAGCTGCCACCTCAGGATGTCCAGTGTGGAGGGACGATGGCGTACAAGTAAGGGATAATGCCCGACGAGGTGTCCATTATCAGGAATTAATGGACGACAAGGCGAAGTCCATTAATTCCTGATTATGGACACCTCGAAGGGCATTATCCCGCTTATACCATGGTCACTTGCCAACGGAAAGAAATTAAGACCATGAATTTATATTTTCATGCGTTTTACAATCAACATATAAAGTTTTTCACAGGCAATAACTTGGTTTCCCTGGTAACGCCTGAGGGTTTAAACTAATACCATTACCTTCCCATAAGGTTCTTATGCAACGGAAACGTTGTTCACCTCTCCAGTAAATAGGACGGACCTTAGATACGACTTGGCAACGGGAGATATTCTAGTCCGCTCAGCGGTGAGCCAGAAAGCTAACGCTATGCTAGCGAGATTCAAAGTCAATAACATTGCGTATGGTTGACAAACAGTAAATATAATTTGACAGTATGTTTAACAACAAGACTAGCTAGCTTACCAGTCATATCATTGTCCCCAAATCAATATCAAGATTTTCACGAACAAATGATCGGCCGTGTGTAACGTTACTGTGGTGGTGACGGTGAACTTGACTGACTATTATAGGTGTCCATATATCGGGGGTCATTCCATGAAATCGGTGCCTTTTGTGTCCCCAAGAAATTATCAGTCATAAAATTACAGTTGCAACAAACAAAGATGTCATTTGAAAATATAACATTACCATGTCTTCTCTCCTCAATAAAACATCAAATTAAAATCAATTAGATATTATTTTAAATAATAAAAATGATTTTTAAGCTGATGAGGGTGAGGTTTTTGGCCTTTCCCTCACTGCTGTTGTTTTAATTTGCAAAATGTTGGCAAAATGTTAAAATGTTCACATTTACATATTGTTTTAAGTATGATCTTATTGTGAAACAGTGTTTTTGGTAAAAATATATATCAATTGTAATAAATATTTACCAATTTATCAGTGTCCCCTAATTTTATGTCAACCCTGTTACCCTAACCAAAAAACCCTATCAAAATAACGGTACATTCTAGATTTGACATGATTTACAGGAGGTTGCATCATCTCTGAACCAGGACGCTAACAGCTCAGTGACAAGTAAGTTTTGCTCATCTCTGATGTGCTATTTTTAATGTTTTTCAAGGTTGAACCAGGGGGACAAGCATACAACGTCAACCCTGTTACCATTTTTTAACATATAAATCCAAAAAATTATTTATTTCTCATAATATAATCAATATGTACATGTAATTTCCTTTCAAAGTACATAGCATGTGCTTTAGCTAACATTTGTTTTAGCTAGCAATGGGCAAATTAGCTTGAAATGGTCAACCCTGTTACTGTCAACCCTGTTACCTTTCCAGTAACAGGACTTGACTAAAACAGTTATAAAATATGAAATTCCATAGCTGAGATGGCACAATATAATTTCTTGTCATTTTAAACTGTCTTTAATTCCTGGCTACTGAAAAAATAGCAATTAAATTTAATTTAAATTTCAACTTTTCAAAGTTGAAAAGGCACCGATTTCATGGAATGACCCCAGGGATTAATGTACTCTGCAGCCAATCAGAACCGAGTATTCCCCCAGACCATGGTACAAGTATTCATACAGATAAAATTAGCTTTTTGCGTAGTTCGTTTTGCCAGTGGGTCAGAATTAAGCACATTTTTGCCGATAACTTTTACTTTTACGTGTCATGGAGAACTTTCTCAGCACGATATAAGTTGACACCATGACTTTGTCTCTGTTGGTGTTTATGAATGTGATATTATTGACATCTGAAGCATCGTCAGGCAGCTTCCTCAACTGTCTATGATCCCAAAATATGTCATCTTTAAAAGCAGAATGAGGGGAAGTGAAGCGAAACCAAACCGCTCGTGTTCAGACAGGCTTATCTCCCTCAGACAGACATTTCCTTGCGTATACCCAGCGGCCCCTTTCCGCCCATTACCTCCCTCCACATCCCTGCCGGCATCACAGATCCCACGGTTTCCACATCTGTCAGGCAGAACACGTAGATTCATACGTTTCTTTTAAAAGTGAAAAAGACAACACCCAGCTGGTTCTGGCAACGACGCGTAAACAACAATAAATAAACTGTTGTTCACCAGTGTCACCTTTGGATCCCATAAACACATCACAGGATGGTGCAACCCGGTGACAAAGATCACATGTGAAGCTGTTACCTCTCACTGTGCATGTTAAAACAGAAACAGGAGGCAGGCGCATTCCTGCTGAACCGGAGAAGATGTCAGGGGTTTTTTTTTTTTGGGTGGGAGGTTTTTGTGCGACTTGAGTAACTCCCACAGTGAGCAGAGGACACGGCGAGCGACGCTGAAGAGTGAAGCTGAACACAGAAAGTGAGATCTGAGTTGACCAGAAGACAAACAACATGGGGAAGCTTCTCCTCTTTCTCCTGCTTTTTGTTCTCTGTCTGACTGAAACGCTTCAGAAGAACAGTAAGTTCACTTCTATTCATTCAACTATTTTCTTTTACAGTTAACTCAACACCTGTCTCCAACACTTTAGATCCCTTTTATCTGTTATTATCTTTCTGTTACTACCTGTATATGTGTGATAGCTCTCAGTGGACATATGATCAATGGCTGAGCTGATCTGTTAACGTGGAATTAATCAGATTGATCAGAAAGAACAAGCTGCAACCTGCACGGAGACGACTGTCACTGAATCACTGTGACACGCTGATTGTGACAGGAAGCGGCTCGTTATCGGACCGGTTCTGAAACATTCACCTAATAATGAATCAACGTTAATGAGTCTCGTGTGACTCAACGTCTTTGGCTCGTGGCCAGAACAAGAGTGACACTTTAAAGGACAAGTGGTGACATTTAGAGTTAATTTAACTTTATTAAGCGAGTTTAAGTTTGTTGTAAAGCTGCAGCTGATGTTTATAACATTAATTCATTCATTCATCTGTTAACTGGATGAACATTATATATTCTTAACTGATGCTTATCTCAAGGAAATTGAATCGAACGCAACTGGATTTGGTTTTTGTCTTCAAGACAAAAACCAAATCCAGTTGCGTTCGATTCAATTTCCTTGAGATAACTATGACCTGGATGAATGAGAATATTCACAGGCTTAACTGATGCTTCATAAATGATTTAAAAAGGATGCCGACTGTTTCTGAATTAACTGTTTCTGAATTAACTGCTGACTTGAGTTTAATTTCTTAAATGATGGTAAAAAATTGTAAAAGTGATCTGAGGACATCAGCTTGAGATTAAGGAAGTTGTTTTTTGTGCTTTGTAAAAGCCATCCTAAATAAATATGTTTTTAATTTAGATTTAAAAAGGCCCAGGTCAGAAATAAGACGCATTTCGGTGGGGAGCTTGTTCCAGAGCAGCAACAGAAAAGGCTCGGTCAGCCCAGTGTTTGTACTTTGACCTGGGCACTTCCAGCAGAAGTTGATTGGACGACCTCAAGGCTGTACCAGGAGCACGAACAGTTAAAAGCTCAGATAAATAAGATGGGGCGAGGCCATTAAGAGCTTTAAAAACAAACATACAAAGTTTAAAATCACTTCTGTGATGGATGGGAAGAACGGGGTGATGTGCTCTCGTCTGTTAGTGCTCAGTTACAGTTTTTTACAACCGCTATGACCCGTTTGTCAGAACCTTAAACACTTTTTCAAAACTGTTAACACACATCACACCTGAAACACACACTTCCAAAATACAATAATACACTAACACAGTTCACCAAATCTACCAAAGCACTGACACACGTTGTCTTCCAACAGAAACATTTAGTCAGTCACAGCACAGTGTCATAAAAAACACTGACAACTGATGGAATAACACAAACTGAATCACTTTGCATGTGTCAAATCTACTTTTTTTTCCTTTTTCTTTTACAATCAACAGATTATTGTATTGATCATTAATCTGCTCGGTCGTCAGCATTGGGCCACATATTTTCATCGACATGACACCTGATGTCTTCTCTGGCCAGGCATTTTGGGAAGTATCTTTGTCAGCTGTGTAATGTCAATGTAATCTTCAATCCATTAGTTTTGAACATGAGGTTTTCTGTTTTGACAAACCGTGTGAAAGCAATTCACCAGTTAACATCTAGTGTTTTGGTCTTGATTGAGCTTGTGTGTAAAAGGAGTTAAAACTCATTTTAAATGTGTGTATTTTGTGTCAAAAGAAGAAGAATTGTGTTAATTGTGTAGCCCACACAGGCTGATGTTGTGGTAACTGTGTGAAGAGTTTTGAAAAAAGCGTTAAAAGTATTGAACAACGGGTCATAGCGGTTGTAAAAAACTGTAAAAGACGAGCAGCAGCATTTTGCACAAGTTGAAGACGACTAAGAGACGACTGGGAGACGCCAACATAAAGTGCACTGCAGTCGTCTAATCTTGAACTGATTAGAGCGTGGACGCCTTTCTCAAGGTCTTGACGGCTTAAAAACATTTTGACTTTGGCCAGCTGTAAAAAACTGCTCCTGACCACATTGTTGATTTGTTTGTCAAACCTCAGATGACTCCCAGACTTTTGACAGTTTGATTGACCTTTGAGGATAAAACTGTCACAGTCTCTCCAAACACAACACATTCAGTTCTGTTGTCATTTAAATTAAGAACATTTTTGCCATTTACTGACATTTTACACACAAATCGATACTCGAGCGAGCTTCATTAGCAACGTTTTCATTTTTAGTTCCTCTACGTAAAAATAAACAGAACTTTATGAAAGCAAGTGGGTGAAAAAAATAGGTGTACATATATAAAAAGCAACGGTGACGAACATCGTCTCTGCAAATGTCATCAGAACAAAAAGAGCAATTATAATATTATATAATATGTTTATTGTTATGCAGCAGACACGTCCTCGTATGTGGAGATGTGTTTGGCAATGAATCTGTTTCTTATTCTAATAATCAACAGAATTATAGAATTTGCATACTAATGGTCTCATTAATATGCTAATTCTGAAATAGCTGTGTTGGTCGTTGTTCCCGGAGGAACGTAATAACTGTCGCACCAGGATTAATCCAGACTCACAAGTCAAGCTCCTGTAATGTTTGGTATCAGAAGTTTTCCTCAGTGACAAGACTGAGAAAGGATCTATTTGTGTTCCTAAACCTGACCGAGTATTTCATCTTCCAAAATGGGAAAGTCCGGTACTGAAGCCTCGACGTCTCGCTCCAGAACCAGAGTTTGAAATAATGATCAGGGTTAAATCCAGGAACGACACCAACACAACGACAACTGAGTACCATGAATCTCTCTGATCGTTAACTTTGCCATTTTTCTTGTTTTCGTTGCAGGAAAAAACAGAACTAGATCTCACAGGAACCGGTCCGTGATTAACGTTGCTCAGCCCAGAACATTTAAAGGGGCGCCAGACATCAGGACCGATCCGTCTCCTGGTCCGAATGGGACACAAGCTCCCGTTTCATCTCAGTGTGCTCCGGCGCTGAAGTCGCTAAGCAACAGCACGGTGGCGTTCCTCCGCGGCGCTCTGAGCACTCGGGTCATCCCCATCATTTACATGCTCTCCGTGGTCGTCGGGATCCCCGCCAACGTCGCCATCTTGTGCCTGCTGGCCACAAAAATCCGGAAGGTGTCCTCGGCGATCCTGTACTGCAGCCTGGCCGTCTCCGACCTCTTCCTCCTCCTCTCCCTCTTCTTCAAGGCTCACTACCATCTCCATGGAAACCACTGGGTGCTCGGCGAGACCGCCTGCCGACTGGTCACGGCCTGTTTCTATGGCAACCTCTACTGCTCGGCCCAGACGCTGGCCTGCATCAGCATCAAGCGCTACCTGGCCGTGGCGCACCCGTTCATGTACAAAGCCCTCCCGAAGAGGACGTGCACGGCGTGGGCCAGCGTGGCCGTGTGGGGCGTGTTCGCCGCCGCCGTCGTCCCCGAGCTCCTCGTGCAGCAGAGCTACCGCCTCCCTCAGGTGGGTCTCATCACCTGCCACGACGTGCTGCCTCTGGAGGAGGACTCGCACTCCTTCCTGCTCTACTACTACCTGTTCCTGACCGTCTTCGGCCTGGTGGCGCCGCTGCTGCTCACGGTCGTGTGCTACGTCCGGATCGTCTGCGAGCTCAACCGCTCGCTCCTGGACTGGACGATGTACATCAAGGCCAGCTCGCTGGTGTTCGTCATCTTCCTGGTGTGCTTCACTCCCGCCGGACTCCTGCACTTCCTCCATCACGTGCAGCTGTTCGCGGACGGGACGGAGAGTTTGTACGTGGACTTCAAAGTGGCGGTGTGTTTGTGCTGCGTCCATGCCTGTCTGGACCCCTTCCTCTTCCTGATCATGTCCAGGCCTGCAGGCTCCAGGCTTTTATTCAGGCCCTTTAAGGGCAAAACTCTCAGCCTGTCGTATTAAAAGAGACACCTGCATGTGTTCAGCTGAGGAGTCGGGACGTTTTCTCTGTGGCTGGAATCCAAAGAGAAAGGACCATGAATGTATTTATGATGATGAAGCAATGGACGGACTTTCTGTTGCATTAAAGGTCCAGTGTGCAGGATTTAGGATCTAGCGGCGGCCCTCTTCAGAACCACACTGATGCTGAGCGGCAGGATGCAGAGATATGAATCATACGAGTCCGGACTTGTTGTTTCTCTGTTTTTGTCGCGTATCTTCTCAGACGTCTGATTCTCATCTGTCTGCGAATCTGATTCAAACCCCCGATGTGGATTCGATTGGCTGAGGAGCTTCACGTAAGCAGCTGGTCTACGAGTGAGTTCAAACAGAAACCCTCGGCCAGAGTAGAACGACTCTCAGGTCCAGGATCAGATGGGACGGCGTCTGGGACTCGGCAGGTTTACGGGGACGGATGTATTTTGGTCAACAGATCTGCTTAAATCCTGCACACTGCACCTTTAACTTGTTCTCTGCATGTAGAATAAATATTTTTATATAGTTTCCTGGTGTGCGACCGATGTAAATATGTTGATGTAAATATTTTTGTGTACGTGACAGTTTACATATTAATATTTTCACGTTAGAGTTTGGGGGTCGAATCTTTAATGTTTTATATCAAACTGGATGTTTTGTGACACATCAGGTTCTCAACCTTTGAGTCAGAAACATCTCGAGCTGTGCTTATCTGATATCGCTGGAGCTCTTCAGGAAGTGGATTAACCATTAACCCTCCTGCAGCCACTCCTCCTCCTCCTCCTCCTCCTCGCTGTCGTGGCATTTCCTGTGACACATCGTCACGCCACCACAGTTATATACACGACTGGGAAAATTAACTTTTAATAGCTTCCAGAAGTGATTTTTATCTGTCTGGAAACAAAAAGCCTGTGACTCAAAGTCTAAATGTGACAGTCGATGACACTGGATCTTCTTCAGGCTAATAATCTGTTAGCATGTTAGCATTTAACTCTCCTGTTTCTTTCACTTCCTGTCACTTGAGCAGCTCAGAGCGGTGACATCATCTCACGTTTTATTGGTTTATTGGACGGGTGTGATAAATAATAAACCTGAGTATCTCATCGACCCACTTTTTACTGTGTCATAAATCAATCTATGTTGAAAGCTCATCGTTTTCAAGACTTTTATTCTTTAGTCTCGTCTCTTTCAAACCTTCTATTTTAGCCTTCTTTCCCTTTTCTCTTACTTGTTTTAATGTTTCTTGATGTCTTCTTAGTTGTCTTTAATGTGTTTTAAACGCATTTTTTCATGCACTTTGAGTTGCTTTGCATCTGAATTGTTCTGCACAAATAAACTTTGCTCGCCTTTTACTTTTGTATTCTGTCTCTGGTGAGGTTTAAGCCACAGCAGCCGCTCAGTGAAGGTGACAAAAACATGATGGTTTGGGTTAAAAATACCAGTTTCGGTCGTGGTGGTCTCAGACCGAGTTGGTCCAACTTACTGTGAGAACAGGTCAGCACGAAAACAGCTCGAAACATCGACAGGTGTCCTGAAGACGATGCATTCGTCTGTTTTGTTGGGAAATGACTTTTTATTATTTTTATACTTTTATTCTTTAGATGATGTGTCTGACTTTACTTAAAACGAGCCCTTGTTTCACACTTGAAGTGAGATTATGTGAAATAAAACAATCGTGCTCACAAACAAATCTTGGTTCTCTTTAGTCCTTTAAACATGAAAAACGTCCTCTGAAAGCCTTCGACAGTCGTCTCTAACATGCACGTTGTCAGAAAGTGAATTCACTTTGTCGAGGCGAATAAGAAAAACAACATGCACATTCCAGTCTGTGAGTCAGAAGGATGACTGAAAGGTTTTATTCTGTTAAACTTCCAGTTTGACTCCAAAACAAGATGGATCGCCATGAAATGTGTTGCAGGATGTCTTCTTCTTCTTCTTTTTATAAGATTTTATTCGTCCAATACTTTGGTTTGTGACTAAATGCCTGCAAAATCAGCTGTACTTGGTGTTTTGTGCTAATTAGTAAATGTTAGCAGACTAAAACAGGAAGTAAGATGGTGAACCTGACATTAAAGCTGCAAAACATCAGCATGTTAGCATTCTGGCATTAGCATTTAGCTCTCACAGGGCAGCTAGCATGGCTGTAGGCTTTGTAGAGTTTGAAGCAGAACAAACTCAAAGATTATCCATCCTTGTGTCTAAATCTGTCTGCACGGCTGGTTAATATGTCTGTTTTCTTAAAAATTTGGTTGAACTGATCCTTTAAACATGGCTTTTAATTTCACTTGTGGTTCAAATTTCCTTGGTCGAGGCAACAACATCACACACACACACACTGCCAGTCACAGTCGTCTCTAACATGCACGTTGTCAGAAAGTGAATTCACTTTGTCGAGGCGAATAAGAAAAACAACATGCACATTCCAGTCTGTGAGTCAGAAGGATGACTGAAAGGTTTTATTCTGTTAAACTTCCAGTTTGACTCCAAAACAAGACGGACGGTGACGGCGGGGGCCGTTTTAACAGCTGTGTTCAGATCAACAAGTCGCTGACGCTGAAACAAACAATGTGAGACATTTTTAACGAAGCCACATGAAATGTTCTCAACGATTTAATGATCTATTAATAGCCAACATGTTTAAAAGGTTCAGAGCTCAAACGTCTTTGCCAGAAACTTTGTTTTTCTTTAACGTTATCAGAGCGGTTCTGTGGAAACTGGTGAAAATTCAGATCATCGATGTGAAACTGAGTGTCGTATTATTAGAGATGAAAGAAACAATGGACGCGTGACAGAGGAAGGATGTTCGACAGGCTAACAATAAACTTTCAGTGAAGTGAAACAGAAAACTTCAGGCCGACATCAGCAGTGAAAGAGGTGAATCATGTGACTGTGGATCCTTCAGGTGGTCTTGACCAGAACACCGGCTGAGTTTGTACTGAATATAAGCACATGAAAGACTTTGGGTCTGTGTTTTTTTTGTCATATTACCTGTCACATTAGCTTAAAAGTGTCTCAGACTTCAGAGGAAACGTTAAGGATTGTATCATCTGTGGCTCAACATGATGCTGAAACTGGTTCCGGTCCACTTGTGCTCCTCTTCACACTAGGGCTGGTGAAAAAAATCGATTATTGATTAATCGCGATTATAATATTGACGATTATGAGTCGATTATTAAATTTCCAAAAATCGATTTTTAAAAAATATATATATATTTTATTTTAATTATTTTTTATTTTTTTTTTTTTAAATTGTAATACAAACCGGAGTCCTCCTCTTACTGGCTGTCATACCTGATTTAACCCGGAGGTGCAAGGTATTACACAGCTGTCCTGTGACCACAGAAAGTTCCAAAGCATCTGCATCTTTGTTATATGGAGAATAACATAAATAAATAGAATTTGGACATTTATTCACAAGTGTGGACATTTTTGTAACAGTGAAAGACTACATTTAAAACAAAGTAAAAAATAATAATTTGGATATTACAGTTACTCTGTACAATATTGGAGGTGCTGTGAGGTGTTACTCAAAAGAGAAGTAAAATAATTCAGCAGCTGACTGATGTTAAATGGAATATCAATAATCGTTAATAATCGAATCGAGACTTCAATAATCAGAATCGAATCGAATCGGGAAATTGGGCTGATAAACCACCCCTACTTCACACCGGGCTTTACAGTTCACCATCATCCTGTAATATCTCATCGAGCCTGTCTTGGCTGTTTTTTGTCTAAACGCTGCCACCTGCTGGTGAAGGTGGGCGCTGCCGACATGTTCGGACACAATAACAACAAAACAAAAGCTCACAGCTGTTCAAATGAAACTCTTTATTCCATGTCGACACCGGAGGAATCCACCTTTACACACTCTGCATCCACTGGAGCCTTTTCTTATCAAAATAAATCATATCAAGGACAGGTAATTGTTTTTTTTACACACACCTCCACGTATTGTTTGACAGCAGAGGATTTCAAATCTGAACGTCACGACACCGACGACTCTATTCCTGCTCTTCACCGTGACGATTAATCCCGTGAAACCTTCCCGTGAATCAGATTTGACGCCCCCTGCTGGTACATCTTGTAGCACATACAGTCGTCTCACCACTGGCATGCCCTTTCACAATGAAATCAACTCATTATAACGAAACACCTGTCCACAACGAATCCGACGACACACGAGAATGATACATTCACCTTTGACCTCGGGGGGGGTGGGGAATCACGCGACTGTTCCCCCTCCCTCCGCAAGAGGAACAGCGAAGACACCAAGATGGAGAGAAGAGAGAGCACACACACACACACACACACACACACACACACAACAGAAGGACTTCGGTAACAAACATGCAGGACTTTCTTCTTGGAAACGGTGACGATGGAGAGAGTGAAGGTGGGAGGACGAGCAGAGAAGCATCAAGCACTCATCAGGAGACCAGATTCAGACCCTCGAGCAGAAGAACGTGATCAGCTGAAGGAAACGGCTGCACGTCCGGAGGTCCTGTACGGCACGAAATTCACTTTCCAGAGTAAGAAATACGTATTTTTGACACTAAATATCGTAAAAATGAGAACAGTGCTGGATACAGACGAGTGTCAGGACCTCAGGGGTGAGAAAGGAAACGAGAAGAGGACGTTTTCTTTCTTTTCATTATGAACTTCTAGAAAAAAATGTGGAGAATAAAGTCGACTCTTCTGGTCCGTCGACTCCAGTTAGATACTCCTCAAACTGACAACTTCACTGTGTTTATGAGCTAAAAGAGGAAAAAAGTCTTCGTTACTAAAGACGATTCTGACGTACAGCGTCACCACCACATGAGCTGTTTGAAATCGTCTCACGAGGTCGACTTTATTCTCCACATTTCGACTTTTTGCATTGTGGGAAAACAAAACCTCCTCCTCTCATGTTCGTGTCTGATACTCGCCTGCAGCTGCACTTCTGTTACTCTACTTTTCTGTTTAGTACGACTGAACAAACCAGGAAGAGAACATGTCGGTGCTTTTTATCTGACGGACCTCAGAGCACTGTAGCAGCAAGAGTTTCGTTCGTTAGAGGTTTTAAAGGGTCAGTTCACCCAAATGACTGAAAACACAATCTTCTTATTGAGCTCAGGTGGCATCAGTGCAGACAGAGTTAGTTGTATTTGACCCGTGATGTTGGATTAACAATGATTGTAAAAAGAGTCGTCATAAAACTCAGTGGATTCCTCATCAGAAAAACGACCACACAGGTCATAAAGCGAAGATATTTATGCTTTGTGTTTGGCAGCGACCTCTGGTGGCCGTGGTTATTATTACAGCTGCAAAGGAGGAAGTCAGGTGAAGTAGCATAAAAAGCGACGGAGCCCACATGAGGAGGACTTGGAGGACGGTCCGGTTAAACCAGCACAGGACTTTCAGCCTTTGCATGTCTGGTGTGAGACCAGAAGTCAGTGTGGAGTTATTTTAACTTACTAACGTAGTTAAACTACGTCACGTACGTAACGCAGCTGAAATTATGCATTTGATGTAGGTATGCAAGTTGTATAATTAACCCATTTGTGCCCAGATTTTTTTCGGAGTTGTAAGGCAGATCATTTTATCAGTTGAGTCCCTCTGAATCATGTTATGTATTTATTTTTTCCATTTTGTACTTTTCTTTGAAGAAAATAGCATTTTTATGACCCACAGTTAGTCACACAGCTTCTCACTAGGTCAAATGTCACCTAATAATAATATATAATATAGATAATAATGATATAGTAATAACAAAATATTAATATAGTCATAATAAATAATAACAAAAAGGTGGAGTGGGTAAAACAAAAGAAAATACGTAAAACTGTACATGGATATCATATTATCATTCCAGGAAGGTAGCTAATGATCGTGGTTCAAACCTTGGATCCCCCTGTATAAAATTCAAAACAACAAACAGTTTGAACTGCCCATGAACAAAAAAATATTCATCCTAGGTAAAATGTTTGAGGGTAGGGTTACTCTAGAGACTTGAATGATTAAATAATTATAATATGTTTGCAGGGAAAATCATAAGAAATGTATGAAAATGACCTCTTTCCAGGAGGATTTGCAACCGCTGTGTCTTCAGCCGGAAGGAGCAGGAAGCAGATGATGTCATGCGACAGGAAGCACTTGGAAACGATTTTTTATAAATCAAAACCTTTGTCCAAGTTGTCTACGAGCATATAAGTGGAAAAAGTTGCATGAGCACCTTTGAGATTTTTTATTGTGAGTCGAAAATGACAGTGATACACTTTGGCAACAATTGTTGCCAGTGGGGCAAAACGGGTTAAGGTAGTTATACCAGAACCGGAGAGTTTATTTCCTTGAAAGCAAAGAACGACACTGAAAAGATGTTTTCACTCTTCTCTCGACCATTGATCTGATTGGTAACCTGTGATAGACGGTGATGCACAGAGGGTTCGTCCAATCACCAGCCAACTACAGACTTCCCAGATGGTTCTGTGTAACAAGAATTGTACGATCGGACAGATATCGGATGGATTGCTGTGAAATGTGTTGCAGGATGTCTTCTTCTTCTTTTATAAGAATATATTTGTTATATTTTGACCAGAAGTCAGAGTGGAGTTATTTTAACTTACTAACGTAAACTACGTCACGTACATAACGCAGCTGAAGTTACGTATTTGATGTGGGTATGCAAGTTGTATAATTAAGGTAGTTATACCAGAAACTTAGAGTTTACTTAATTGAAAGAAGAGCAAAGAACTTCTACCATTGATCTGATTGGCTGAAGTTAGCCTGTGTGGAGGGTTCGTCCAATCACCAGCCAGCTACAGACTCCCAGATGGTTCTGTGTAACAAGAACTGTACGATTGCGACAAATATTGGATGGATTGCCGTGAAATGTGTTGCAGGACGCCATCATCTTCTTCTTTTATAAGAATTTAATGTCCAATACTTTGGTTTGTGACCAAATGCCTACAAAATCAGCTGTACTTGGTGTTTTGTGCTAATTAGCAAATGTTAGCAGGCTAAAACAGGAAGTAAGATGGTAAACGGGGTACATCTTAAAGCTGCAAAACATCAGTATGTTAGCATTCTGGCATTAGCATTTAGCTCTCACAGAGCGGCTAGCATGGCTCTTTGTAGAGTTTGAAGCAGAAACTACGTCCTGGTCACCAACTCTGCCTGCATGGCTGGTTAATATGTCTGTTTTCTTAAACATTTAGTTGAACTGATCCTTTAAACATGGCTTTTAATTTCACTTGTGGTTCAAATTTCCTTGGTCGAGGCAACAACATCACACACACACACACACACACACACACACTGCAGTATCAAGAGATGAGCGACGCCCCAAAAAGAAGCAGGACAGAGCAGCAAAGCTTCCAGCGAGGTTTGGAAGGAGAGACGGGGCTCGACGGAGAGAGAGGCACGACATTTGAGAAAGGCCTTTGAGTTTTGGAGGGAGCAGCAGCGAGGCAGGAGGAGGTAAACAGAGCGAGAGGACGAGACACCGCGAGAGTCGGATAGAGAGAAGAAACGTAACAAGGAAAAAGAGCAGATCTTCTTGACGGATCGGATTGCGACGGAGAGCGAAAGCCCTTCGCGGTGAGCTCGGCGCCACGAGACGAACACGACACGGACACGAGAGAGGGAGAGAGGAAGCGTTCACACAAAAGGTTTCCAATCTCAAAAGTCTCTGACTGTAAAAAGCAGAAAATGTAAACTTCTTTTCACTTTTAGAAATGTAGCTGCTGAAGTTGCCGGTTTTTGACTAAACTACTACGTCGTTATTGGTTTTTATTTTTTTTTCTTATGGCCTTGTCATTCTTGCAAGTTGCGGCAAAAGGCTTGAACGTCGTCGAACCAGCGGAGGAAAACTGATCAGGTGTGAAGAAACGAAGGGTCAGAAGCACACAGGTGGGACTATAAATAACAGAAACAGATAAATATACAGAAAACAAGCACACAACTGTTTAATATTTCTACTTAAAGGAACAGTTCGACACACTTATTCACCGTCTTTCTCGCTTTTCTGGCAGCTGGTTAGCTTAGCTTAGCATAAAGCCTGGAAGCAGAGGGAAACAACTAGCCTGGCTCAGTCCAAAGCTCCTCAACGAACAGATTTTATGTCATTTTAATTTAATCGAGGATTAGACAAATAACATGTTTACATAATTACTGAGCTTGGGAGGTAATGAGCTTTCATCTGTACGTTTCATATGAACATTTCTACGATACGTATCGTATTACAGTCTAATTACACGAGTCAGGAGGCAGAGGGGATGACTGCTGAGCGAGAGACCACCGTTTACATATGTAAACATGAAACCACTGGATATTTTTATTGATAAGCTGAACGATTTGCAGCTGGAAACGAGGCATTTTTAACGAGGTGTCGAGACGAGAACATTTTGACGAGATGTTGGGACTTTTTGAGACCTCAGCCAAGCGAGAGACCGCTGTTGGACTGGAACCACTGGATATTATTACTGACATGTTGAAGAATTTGCAGACGTGAATCTTTAAAGAGCTGTGGGGACAATTTCGAGAAAACAGGGTACTTTTCACAAGAAGTTGGGGACTTTTTTCGAGACGACTGCCAAGCAAAGGACTGTGGATATAACAGTGAAACCACTGGATGTATCGAATGATGCGTTGATCAATTTGTGAACAAAATGAGATGCTTTTGACGAGACGTTGGGACATTTTTCAAAACGGTGGTCACTGGCTATTTGGGATGAGACGGGACAATTTCCAGCAGTTTGTGGCAATAAAACTGGAGATTTGGACATTTTTGAGACAACTGCCGAACGTGAAACCACTGGATATTTTTATTGAGACGTTTGCGGCTGTTAACCTGGTGTTCTCAATGAGATGTTGGAACAATTTTCAGTCACATTTGTGGTGACAGAACCGTGTAAACCACCTTTTCCGAACCCTAACCAAGTGTTTTTTGTGCCTCAAACAAACCAGATGAAGAGCAAAGCGTTGTCACAACATAATGAATGATTGAAAACTGGACCTAGATAAGCGTTTTCAGTTTGGATTGTGTTTCTGTACCTTTGGACGGCGCCAGGCTGTTTTCCTTCTCCTTCTCTTTAAACTCACTAGCTGCTGGTAATAGCTCTATTTCCCAAAATGTCAAAGTATTCCTTTAAACTGAGCAGGATCAGGACGATTTGTGGGGTCGGTTGTCAGAAGTCCAAGCCTTTTGCAGCGTTGACACATGTGGGTTGCATGTGTGATAATGAGCTGCTGATATTCTGAGTTTTACCACCACTGATCTTTTTTTTTTTATCTTAAATTCCTGCAGGAATTAAAATCTCACATGTGATTGTGGTTTTCAAACTCTTGGTATCCACAGCTCAGTGCTAAGTTAAACTGCATTTCACTGTCTTTCATTATCTACCAGGTATTTAACTCAGACACAACACGGATAACAATCACCTGTGAATACAGTCGACACGATCCGTCAAACAAAACGAGAAGGAGGATGACAGCAAACGACTTGTTCCAGTGGTGTTAAACAAATCAAACGATGGTTATTCAGCGCGCTGAGTAAATACCTGGTAAACAACATACTGCTCTGTGTCGAGGTTTACATGAGGACATTGGCGCGAGTGTCTGGCAGTCGGAGCCCGACGAGACCGCCGCCAACCAGCACGGACGACGCCAGCAGGATGGGGATGGCCTTGGTGATGCCAACCAGAGAGCCAAAGATCAGGTTGCCCAGCACGGCTGCCAGCTTACACATGGCGTTACAGAAGCCAAAGCCTGTGCCCCTGAAAACAAGAGGAGGAGGAAGACACAGAGGACAGTCAGACATGTTTCTACTGTATTGCCGTTTTTCCACCGACAGTACCAGCTCGCCTCGGCTCGGCTCAGCGTGGCTCTACTTGTGCCCTGTTTACACGAAGAGAAAACGCAGATATTTCCAGGCGGTTTGGCCTCTCATTTACACGAAAACCCTGTTTTTAATCACAGAAAACGATTATTTCTAAAAACTCCGGGCAAAGTGGAGAATTTGGAAAACTCCGGTTACGTGTTGTCGTGTCAGCTGGGAGAAACGGGGTTTTAGGTTCTCACGCTCATTAGGCTATGCACCAGAAAATGCTTAACGTCATGTGAGCGTTGTTTTGAAAGGAACAGGAAGTCGCTCGTGTTATTCGTTGTTGTTGATTCTGAGGATTCTGATTGGCTTGCATGGCTTTATCCTTCTCCCTACACTGCCGCCCAGAGGTTTGGCAGAGTTAGAATGGCGCTCGACGGCGTATTTATGCGGGTTGATGTAAATGACAACTTTTTTGAAAACGAAGGGGGGGAAATATCTTCTCTAAATACCCTGCTACGTATAAACGTGGCCTTGGTTTGGTTTCAGACGCGTTGCGTTTCTATCTAGAATTAGTATCTCTTCAACGCGGGCGGGTCGTCATCAACGTGGGCGGGTCGTCATCAACGTGGGCGGGTCGTCATCGACGTGGGCGGGTCGTCATCAATGTGGGCGGGTCGTCATCAATGTGGGCGGGTCGTCTTCAACGCGGGCGGGTCGTCATCGACGCGGGCGGGTCGTCATCAACGCGGGCGGGTCGTCTTCAACGTGGGCGGGTCGTCTCCAACGTGGGCGGGTCGTCTCCAACGTGGGCGGGTCGTCATCAGTGACGTACTTATCCACGCGACACATAAACAGGGCTAGCTGTGGGCTACGCTAAACACGTCCACCTTTTCATTTCCTGTCGCACCATCGAGCTCGTTCTGGATGCGTCTTCAGCGACAACACTCAGGAGCGTCTCCACCTCTGCCACGGTCCACGCCGTGTTCCTGCGCGTTGTTCCTTCCATGTAATCGCTATGTTGACTGAACGCAGATGCTAGTTTTTAAAGGTAGCGGGCGTCAGGCTCGGACGTCGCGCTCGTCATGAGTCGTCAAGTGGCGTCGCTCTCTGTCCAATCAGTGGCCGGCTGCCAGCTTACGTCACACAGAAGTATCAGCTCAGCTCGGTTGGAACTTATACGGAGGTGATACTAAAAAAGCTCCACTTTAGCAGGTACCAGGTACCAGATTTCAGTAATGGGAACGCAAAAAAGGCGAGCTGAGTCGAGGCGAGGCGAGCTGGTACTGTCGGTGGAAAAACGGCATAAGTGTCTGAAGAAGCGTCGTAAACTGCTCATGTTCTCATAATGGATTAAGTCTATAAACAGTTTCTTCTTCTCAAATTGAAATTGACAGAAAATCAAAGACCTGAGACTTGGAAGTTAAATATTCATGACTGGACAGGTTACACTGCGGATGTAAAGTGGTAAAGCTCCAGCTGAGTGCGGCGCTCACCTCCTGTCAGTCGGGTACAGCTCAGTGGTGACCACATCCAAGGAGTTCCAGGCCGAGATACTGAGGCCGTTGTAGAGACAGAGCATGAAGATCATCATGGACTCGCTGGTGCCAAACCACAGGAAGAAGCAGCTGATGCCTGACAGCACCATGGAGCCTCCTGCAGGACACAATACCAGACATCTTTCACATCTCCGACACCTCAAGACATCAGGAGAAACATGGAGTCAGAACGTCACGTCGTACCCAGCATGCTCAGGCGTCCTATTTTGTCCATGAGGAGGGCGGAGACGATGTTTCCGGGCAGCACGGCGAGCGTTCCCAGGAAGTTGACAAAATAGACCCAGTAGGCGCTGTAATCGTCGTCGAACGTCATCTGACAGCCCGTCTTGTTGTGGTGGAAGGAGCTGTTGATCACCCGCGAATTAGTCAGCTTGGCGTCGTCAATATCTGGAAATGATTGACACAAGAGTTCAGTTTATTAAAAGGTTATTAAACATTGTACTTGTATGTTTGCATTTTTTAAGTTGATTCACACAAATAACCCTTCTCTGATACGTGCAGATGATACTAAGCGTATACCAGTGTGCAGTTTAAACGTCTGTCGGCTCTCTAAATATAAAACGGTGTATTAATAAACTTCAGCAGCAGCAGCAGAGAGAAAGCCTCCCCTCTCTCACCTCTGCTCTCCTCCCTCCCTCCCTCCTTCTGTCTCTCCTCGTTTCGTCTTTATCCTCCGTTCTCTGGAGACGCATTGCCGAGGGCGAACAGACCGCATTTCCCACGAGGCATTACCAGCAACCCGACGTGCCCTTACTGTTTCCACGTTCAGCGCTTTTCCTGAGCGCTGGAGGGAACCAGTTTTCCACCCTGCGCTCCCACAAGGTCTGATTCAGCTCCACTTCCTCTCAGAACATTTTAAAATGCCTGTCCTTCCTCTGCTTTCCTTCCTGCTTGGGTTTTTGTTGCCCACAAAATGATTGGATTGCATTTTTTTTTTTTCTTTTTTTTTAAAAATACAGCCTGCAATTACTTAAAGGGATATTCCGGTGTAAGTTTAATCCATGGTCTAACACACCGTGACACCGAGTAAGACTCCCCCTCGAGAGGTCAAGTTAGCTGACCGCTAGCTTAGCTAGTTTTAGCAACCTCAGAAAAGACTGCACGATAACAATACACTGCAGCTTATGTCGCCAACTAGAAACCGCCATCAAAAAGCCACAATTAATGGTGAGAACAGCAGCAAACTTCAGCAACAGTACATGTACAGTCCCAGCACACAGTACGAAGCATCAAACATCTGCTAGCTTTGCTGGATTTGTATTAAAAACACAGCACAACTCACCCTCTCCTCCAGCAGCCTGCCTGTGTGGGGAAGCCCTGACGAGTCGATTACTGAGTGCAGTAGATTTCTGCAGCTCAAGGATGAAAATGTCTGATTATTACTCCATTACTTCTGTTATTTTCCCTGTCAGCTCTCGATAATAAGAACTGAGCATTCCATGGAGTAATAATCAGACATTTTCATCCTTGAGCTGCAGAAATCTACTGCACTCGGTAATCGACTCGTCAGGGCTTCCCCACACAGGCAGGCTGCTGGAGGAGAGGGTGAGTTGAGCTGTGTTTTTAATACAAATCCAGCAAAGCTAGCAGATGTTTGATGCTTCGTACTGTGTGCTGGGACTGTACATGTACTGTTGCTGAAGTTTGCTGCTGTTCTCACCATTAATTGTGGCTTTTTGATGGCGGTTTCTAGTTGGAGACATAAGCTGCAGTGTATTGTTATCATGCGGTCTTTTCTGAGGTTGCTAAAACTAGCTAAGCTAGCGGTCAGCTAACTTGACCTCTCGAGGGGGAGTCTTACTCGGTGTCAAGGTGTGTTAGACCATGGATTAAATTTACACCGGAATATCCCTTTAAGAGGCACGAGCTGCTGTTGACGCCTTGGCTCCAGAGAAACAGAGCAAAGTTAAAAATTCAGCTGCTCAGGTGTGTCATGTTTGTGTTTTCTCACTCATCCCTCCAGGAGTGTTTCTGTGGTGAGAAATCACCATTTTCAGTCCACCGCAGCTCGGCCCGGCTCAGTTTCTTTGTTAACTAAAGTCGTCTGAGTTCAGAAAGGCAATCTGTGCAGGGTCGCAGAGGTTAAGCAGTAATTTAGTGGCATAAAGCAAAAGCCATAAATGCTTAAACCCATTCTTTCTTCCCCAGGAGCTCGGACGTTAGGCCCAAAACGATCTGTCAGAAGGAGACTGAGTGAGACTTATGTGTAAGGCAGCGACGGCATAATGGGATTTTCTCGTGGAGGAAGGAAAAACCCCAGTGCGACGAGGAACGCTGTAGACTCACCGGTGTTGTAAAAGAAGGAGTCGACAAAGGTGCAGTTATTGAAGAAGGAGCCGACGGAGGAGACGTCTTCAAAATAGCAGTTGAGGAAAGACGAGTCGATGAACGTGACGGCCTTGAACTTCATGCTGATGAACCTGTGAAGTGAAAATACACGAGAAGTGTTAAAACGAACAGGGATTCAAATGTTTCTGACAGCAAAGGCGATTAGAATGTGTCTCTTTAACACATCTGAATGAAACAGGAAGGATCAAATTCAATACAGCAGAAATTCGCGCTGACATTACCCACAAAGAAATTCACAAGATCTGGTTTGTTGCAGCTCTGCATGAAACTCTGAATGAAGACGACGAGAAAAGACTTTGTTCACGTTTGTTTATTCATGATTTAAAGCTCCAGTTTGTTCACACGTCCCGTCAGTAAAATCAGTTTGTTGGAGCAGAATCTCAGCTATGTACAAGCAAATAATGAAGCATCTCCTTATTGATTATGATCATGTGAACTGAACTCATCAGGAGCAGCGAGAGCCTCCGTGGCTGAACAGACACAGGAAGGAGCGCCGCCTGAAGAAAGTCCAACATTTACAGAACAACAAGAAGACGTCAAAGTACCGCCCACAATGTTTGATTGACAGGTGATCTGTGTGCAGTGAAGAAATGCCACAACAATCAGCTCTCAGCAACAATGATGGAAACACAACAAGTCTGAAGAAATGAACACATGTGACACACATGTGACTCGTAAATCAAAGGCTTCTAGACTTCTGTCTATTTGAGTTCACAAAACTCAGCAGAGTCTCCAAAGCAGCCAACCCAAAGTCCAGCATAGAGAGGCTGAGTGAATGTGGTCTGGACTCTGTAGAGGAGAGTCATGGTGTCAGAGACGCTGTAGAAGGACAGAATACCTGCACTGTGATCCAGGTACACTCCAACTCTGGAGGACTGAGGACCTGAGAAGGAAGTTTGGACTTTGTTGTGACAAAAGTCATTATATTCTGAGTTAGAATATAACGACCAAGATTTGTCATTGGATCCAAATTCACATTCAACTGACTCTCCTGCTCTGCTGATATTCTTGTATGTGACTGCTATGCCAGCTAATTCTCCTCTCCACACCACCTCCCAGTAACAACGTCCAGTCAAACTCTCTCTACTCAGGACCTGGTGCCACACAGTGAATCTGTCTGGATGATCAGAATAAGACTGTTGTTGACTCATGTATGTTGCTTTTCTGTTCCCCTCAGATAATAACAGCCATGTGTGTGCTGTGTTTGGATCCAGAGTGAGTTCACATGAATATCTTAAGAAGTCAACTCTGGTCTTGGGCTCTGGTAATGACAGTAAAACATCCACATAAGTCACTGACATGAAGATGTTTGTCCATGTCTCTCTCAGGACGTCCTGTAGTTTGTCTCTGACCTCTGACACAGCTGCTGTCACATCCTCAAAGTACTTCAGAGGACGGATCTTGATGCTGGATGAGTGTGTAGACTCACTGAGTGCTGACAGTGAGGGGTAGTTGTGTAGAAACTGGTTGTGATCCTCTGTGTGTGAGAGCTTCTCCAGCTCAGCGTCTTTCCTCTTCAGCTCAGTGATCTCCTGCTCCAGCTTCTCCTGAAGCTCTTTGACTCGACTCACTTCAGTTTCCTGCTGGGATCTGACCTGCTGCTTCACATCAGATCGTCTTTTCTTAATGAGACGGATCAGCTGGGTGAAGATCTTCTCACTGTGCTCCACTGCTTTATCAGCAGAGCCATTGATGGCCTCCACCTCCTGTTGAAGCACCTTCACATCTTCCTCTCTGTCCTGGATTCTCTGCTGGATGTTGTGTCGACTCCCCTCCAGCTCTCTCTGCCTCTCAGTCCTCTCTGCTGCAGCTGACACTGTGTCGTGGCCTTTATGTTCCTCCACAGAGCAGAGATAACAGATACACTGCTGATCAGTACGGCAGAACATCTTCATCACCTCATCGTGACGAGAGCAGATGTTCTCCTGGAGCTTCTCTGACGGCTCCACCAGCTTGTGTTTTTTAAATGTAGCTGATTCATAATGAGGCTGGAGGTGTTTCTCACAGTAAGAGGCCACACACTGCAGACAGGACTTAACTGCTCTCAGTTTTCTCCCAATGCAGACATCACAGGCCACATCTTCAGGTCCAGCATAGCAGTGATCAGCAGGAGCAGCTTGGAGTCCAGTCTTCTTCAGCTCCTCCACTAAAGCTGCTAACATGGTGTTTTCCAGCAGCTCAGGCCTCTGTGTGAAGCGCTTCCTGCACTGAGGGCAGCTGTGGATCCTCCTCTCATCCTCTGTGTCCCAGTGGTCTTTAATACAGTTCTTGCAGTAGCTGTGTCCACAGGGAATAGTCACCGGATCCTTCAGTAGATCCAAACAGATCGGACAAGAGAAAGTCTCTCGGTCCAGATGAACTCCTTTCTGCGCCATTTCACCTCTCATTGAAAACAACTGTCTGAGCTTCACTTCCTGGTAGCTGAAACTAGTCTGAGCTCTGATCTTAACAGGGTGCAAAGAGTACCACTCTTCATTAAAGCGCTGTCTTCTGTCTCCCTGAAGAGTCCTGAGGAAATCCTTCAGGTGTGGCTGTTTCGGCCCCTCGGCTCTCGACTGAGATAGATCTAGGATACAAGAGGAAAACACAATTAATCAGATTTTGAAATACTGACCTATAAACTTTTCTATTCAGACTATTCTAAGCCTCAACTACTGATAGAGGTGAATCATAAATGGTTTTATGTAATTAATATGACACTTCCTCACTCACTCTAAACATACCATAACCATAGACTTATTAAAATGATTTTACCCTGTAACCATCCATTTCATTATCATGGGCACACACACAGCTTGAGTGGCTGAAACTTCGCTGCTCTCTGTGGCTGAACTTTCTCTCTGTTCCACACTTTCAGGTAACTGATCTGTCTGAGTCTCCTTCATGCTGCCGAGAGTCTCGCGAGAGTTAACAACGGGACCTAAATTGTTGTACACATAGCTACTGTAACAACACAGTTTATGTCTCCCCGTGGACTCATAACGTTCCTGTTAATAAACACAGTTCAACATTTCATATATCTCCCGGTCATTAAACATCACTTTCTCATCCGACAAACAACAGGAAGTTGTTGGTGCGGCGGACTTTCTCTCCACGGTCTGCAGACCAACATGGCGGCCACGCGCATAACGGTCAGCAGCAGCACACACACACACACACACACACACACACACACACACACAGACTAACGTTCCTCATGAACTAGACCAACGTCCGCTAACGTAACTCTCTCTCAGCTGTATGAAAACCGCCACAGAAAGCCATGAAAACACAAAGACTCAGGCTGAAACTGCTTAAACACGAAGCTTACAGCATTAACGTACTTACCGGTTACTGCCGACGTTAGCTCGCCGCCGGCCGTGTCCGTGTCCGTGGACCGCGGCAGAGAGAAGATTCTTCCAACGGAGAAGCCGGAGAGGAAACTAGAGTCCCAACCTGAGAGGCGACTGCGTTGTGATAAATGTTTACAAGATGTGGCGTCTTTTAAATCGGTTTTGGCGCCCAAACTGCAGTTTCTTCTTCTGCGCCTCGCGCTGACTGTCCGGCAGACTGCACGGCTTTCAGCTCATCAGCGCCCCCCAGTGGTGGAGACTTAAACTGCAGCTCCTCGTTGAGCCAGCGCCTCAGACAGTCAGTCAGTCAGACAGTTAGTTCACGGTTTAAAAGTGTTTCTTCAGCTGAGCCCTCTCGTCCACGACACTTTTCAACACAATCGGACGCTGTCGGCTGACAATAATCAGGTGAATAGATTCCTCCTTCAGCGTCTCCACACGTTATTGACCTTTATTACTCTTGTGCTGCTTTATGATCTCTTAATAATATTTAGTAAGCAACTCGTCTCTCAGTCTTCAGGGTCAAACAGGAGCAGCAGAGGAAATCTGTTAAAAGGCACTAATTGTATAAATATCTTACCAAGTCCATGAAAAAACAGTCAATTCTAAGAGCTTTGATTAAAGGATAATTATCTTGAAACACAACAGCTTAAACATGTATCAGACTGACTCACATGTAAAGGTTTTGCCACATATAACAGAATCCTGACATTGTTCTCTGGTTCATCACGACACACCAGGTGTGTGTCGTTCACCTCTGAGGAAGAAAATACACATTATGTACACTGTGGGGGTTGGAGGTATCCCCATTGTCTACCTGTATCTCAGCCTGCTACAGTATCTAAAGGTCCTTTCACTGAATGAATGTTTCACTACTTCCCACTCCTTTCTCTTGTCAGATACCACACCCGTCAATCTGTTAGGACGAGATTTGTTATGCAAACTAAATTTCACCATCTATTGCACACCAGACGGCATCCTTTGAGAGATTAATCAACATAACAAAAACAACCATTGTTAGCTGCTCTGATGGATCACAATCAACCCACAGGTGAAGAGAAAAAGAAAGTCCATGATAGCGTAGTATCTTGTGTTCCCCCATCAGTGTGGGATGTGTTGACACTAACTGCTCCACACATCACGTTAGAACGATGTTCTATTCTTAATCCTGCTGCACTGTTGTCTACAGAAGATGATGGCGATCCCCATAACTGCATGGATGTCATCCTATGTTCTTCTAAACCTCGTCCGGACCTTCAGAAACTCCTCTTTCCAACTCTGAGTTTTCTACACTGATGGTCCTGCTAATTGAGAATATGGAGTGCCGTGTGCAGGGTATGCTATTTGTGATAATTTTTCAATAATTGACAGCGCTGCCCTGCCACCCTCAAGTTCCGCCCAAGTAGCTCAGTTGTTCCACTGATGAGAGCCTACCATCTAGCAAGAGGTAAAACTGTCACCATTTACACAGACTCCAAATGTTTACATGATTTCCTTCCTCTATTGCTGTTGTTAATTGTGAAGCTCACATCAAATCCAAGGACCCTGGTTCAAGAGGCAATTCTCTGACTGACCATGCAGCCAAATTAGAAGACACCGCCACCATGCGGAAGACATCAGCAGGGTCCCTCTACATCCAGTGGGCCATCTTCCTCATCGCCGACGGAGCCATAAAGTGTTGGCAGCATCCCTGAGAAGGACCTTGCCCACTGAAGGACAACGCTGGCACCGGAGGCCCAGAAGAAGCTGTAGAACACCCACCAGCACATCCACAGAGCACAGAGAACTACAGAAACCACAAGCGGGACCTTTCCATGTGCCAAAAAGGAAAGACTCTAAATGAATATGAACCACAGTCATCAAACACATTTCTCCAACTGGCAAAAATGGTTGCTGAAAATAGTCCAAACACGAAGAACTGTTGAAATGTGTGTGGCTTCATACCCCACAGCACAAGAGTCACATCCCGTGACCCTTGTCACATACTTCACTTTGGTTCCACCAAGGAGCACTGTACATGTCCCAATCCGTCACAAAACAGACCATTCCACTGCAATGAACTTCATACTAAGTGTTATTCCTGTGACACTCATAACCCTCTCAGCCTCACACTAGTTCCAAAGACATTGGAATGGTGTAACATTGATTAAGGGACAACCAAATGTGACTCTATACGCTTCACCACAACAAGCAATTGGTAAGTCCAAAGGAAATGTGCCTCCAGGACAAAATTTCTCTCCGGACTTTATTGAGAATTATAACCACCTTGCTTCAGTGATCAATCATTGCTCCATACCATTACCCAAAGGGTGTGTATTGGATTTGTGGCACAAAGGCTTATGATTACTTGCCTAAAGGATGGTCTGAAGTATGTGGTCTGAGTCATGTGATACCAGCTACGAGAGTCCTCACTGTGCCACCGGAGGTTCACATGGTAAAAAGGGACTTATATACACACCACGAACACCTTGGAGAAGATTTTTTGGTGCTCTCATTCCAAGTTATGGAGTCATGGCATCCATAAGAGACCTCTCCCATGCAGTGGAGGATCTGGCAAACTCCACTGCAAAAGGCGTGTTCATGCTCTCACAAGAAATGACTGCAGGAAGAATGAAGACTTTACAAACTCGAGTTGCACTGGACTACTTATTGGCCTCTCGAGGAGGAAGTCGTGCTGTAATTGGAACTGAATGTTGTACATTTATGCCTGACCACAATGCCACCTTACAAGACGGTCCGCGGAGAGAGTGGGAACAACGAGCGTTCTGCGATTCAACGCAGTGCCAAAGTCATGTTAAGTTATTTATTAAAGGTAAACCAACAAATCTTGTTTTCCAGATGTAAGAAAACATGTTCATTTGGCACAGACGAACACAATTTCACATAATTTGCTCAACATTTTATTTACCTCAGTATTTTATCTTATTTTTGTAACTGCTTAAGCATTTTATAGTACTCTGTATTGTTTGCATTTTGTGTATAATACTTTCTTTTATATCTATATCTGCCCTTACATTTTGATTGTATTTGTACTTGTACTGCTGCTATGATGACCTAATTTCCCCTCGGGGATAAATAAAGTTATCTATCAGGATTTTAATAAGGTTTTAGAGAACATAAAAAAGCGATGTAGACTAAATTCTTAGTGTTGTATCGTAGTCAACTGGACATGTTTCAGGTATTTGAGGACGTTTCACAACTATTCCAAGAGGCTTCTTCAGTTTCTAACTAATTGGGGGGGAGTTACAGGGTTTTAAACTCTGTGTGGTAGTGTCCTTATAGAGCTCTTAGACTTAGACTTTCTTTTATTGTCATTTCAATTTCACTCTACAGTGCAATGGGATCGAAATTCCGTTTCAAATGGCTCAGTGTAGGATTAAAAAAAAAACATTTACATGAAAAATAAATAATTAAAAAGTGTAGACAAATACTACTAAATATACAATATATTGCACAGTCAAGTGAGCAGTCCTGAGTGGGTGTGTAAGGGGGGATGGAGGGAATTGTTTATTTTGTGTTTAGCAGTCTTATGGCAAGAGGAAAGAAGCTGCTGTGGAACCTGGCTGTTCCGAATGGTTGTTAAGCTGTCTGGGGAGAAGACTCAGTACTGCATTGTAGGAGGCTGATAAGTAGCATCGTAGACCACCTCCAAAACACCTCACAGGCTTTGAGGACAGGGAACCAGATGTGCAAAAATGCTTGGTTGAACATGTAGTCTGCAAAGTAACTAGAGTTGGTGAAGGTTCCATATTTGACTCTGCGCCCAAACTTCACCAAATTAACTCTCATATTAGTTTGACATGTTCTCCGTCACCTCTGAATGAAACCCTGAATGAAGACGAGGAGAAAAGACTTTGTTCCTGTTTGTTTATTCATGATTTAAAGCTCCAGTTTGTTCACACATCCCGTCAGTAAAGTCTGTTAAACGACTCTTGTTCAGTGATTTCATGAACAGATTCACTTCATCCACACAATCAGTTTGTTGGAGCAGAATCTCAGCTATGTACAAGCAAATAATGAAGCATCTCCTTATTGATTATGATCATGTGAACTGAAGTCATCATGAGCAGCGAGAGCCTCCGTGGCTGAACAGACACAGGAAGGAGCGCCGCCTGAAGAAAGTCCAACATTTACAGAACAACAAGAAGACGTCAAAGTACCGCCCACAATGTTTGATTGACAGGTGATCTGTGTGCAGTGAAGAAATGCCACAACAATCAGCTCTCAGCAACAATGATGGAAACACAACAAGTCTGAAGAAATCAAACACACAATTTAACCCACTGACCCTGAAATGACTTCTGTCTATTTGAGTTTACAGAATTTAGCAGAGTCAGAAATACCGTTAATCTGAAGTCCAGCATAGAGAGGCTGAGTGAATGTGGTCTGGACTCTGTGGAGGAGAGTCATGGTGTCAGAGACGCTGTAGAAGGACAGAATACCTGCACTGTGATCCAGGTACACTCCAACTCTGGAGGACTGAGGACCTGAGACGGGAGTTCTGGACTTCGTTTATGATCAAAAGTCATAACTGTCTGTGTAACAATATAACATCCAAGATTTGTCATTGTATCCAAATCCACATTCATCTGAGCTCTCCTGCTCTGCTGATATTCTTGTATGCGACTGCTACACCAACTCCTCCTCTCTCTCCTCTCCACCTCCCAGTAACAACGTCCAGTCAGACTCTCTCTACTCAGGACCTGATAGCCACCCAGTGAATCTGTCTGGGTGATCAGAATAAGACTGTTGTTGACTCATGTATGTTGCTTTTCTGTTCCCCTCAGATAATAACAGCTGTCTGTTTGCTGTGTTTGGATCCAGTGTGATTTCACATGAATATCTTAAGAAATCAGCTCTGCTCTTGTTCTCTGGTTGTGACGGTAAAACATCTAGTTCAGTCACTGTCTGTGAGATGTTTGTCCATGTCTCTCTCAGGACGTCCTGTAGTTTGTCTCTGAGCTCTGACACAGCTGCTGTCACATCCTCAAAGTACTTCAGAGGACGGATCTTGATGCTGGATGAGTGTGTAGACTCACTGAGTGCTGACAGTGAGGGGTAGTTGTGTAGAAACCGGTTGTGATCCTCTGTGTGTGAGAGTTTCTTCAGATCAGCGTCTTTCCTCTTCAGCTCAGTGATCTCCTGCTCCAGCTTCTCCTGAAGCTCTTTGACTCGACTCACTTCAGTTTCCTGCTGGGATCTGACCTGCTGCTTCACATCAGAGCGTCTTTTCTCCATGAGACGGATCAGCTGGGTGAAGATCTTCTCACTGTGCTCCACTGCTTTATCAGCAGAGCCATTGATGGCCTCCACCTCCTGTTGAAGCACCTTCACATCTTCCTCTCTGTCCTGGATTCTCTGCTGGATGTTGTGTCGACTCCCCTCCAGCTCTCTCTGCCTCTCAGTCCTCTCTGCTGCAGCTGACACTGTGTCATGGCCTTTATGTTCCTCCACAGAGCAGAGATAACAGATACACTGCTGATCAGTACGGCAGAACATCTTCATCACCTCATCATGACGAGAGCAGATGTTCTCCTGGAGCTTCTCTGGACGGCTCCACCAGCTTGTGTTTCTTTAAATGTAGCTGATTCATAATGAGGCTGGAGGTGTTTCTCACAGTAAGAGGCCAGACAGAACAAGACAGGACTTAACTGCTCTCAGTTTCCTCCCAGTGCAGACATCACAGGCCACATCTTCAGGTCCAGCATAGCAGTGATCAGCAGGAGCAGCTTGGAGTCCAGTCTTCTTCAGCTCCTCCACTAAAGCTGCTAACATGGTGTTTTTCAGCAGCTCAGGCCTCGGTGTGAAGCTCTTCCTGCACTGAGGGCAGCTGTAGATCCTCTTCTCATCCTCTGTGTCCCAGTGGTCTTTAATACAGTTCTTGCAGTAGCTGTGTCCACAGGGAGTAGTCACCGGATCCTTCAGTAGATCCAAACAGATCGGACAAGAAAATGTCTCTCGGTCTAGCTGAACTGTTTTCTGCGCCATTTCACCTCTCAGTACAACGACTCTGAGTTTCACTTCCTGATAACTGAAACTAGTCTGAGCTCTGATCTGAATAGGATGTGTTTGTCCAGTAAAAACCTGTCAGCTCAGTTACAGCCAACCACAAACAGCTGATCTGAAGGGGAGGGAACAAGGAAATATAGTGACAGAGTGGAGCTGCTGTGTGAGAGCAGGAAGAAGAGGGAGGGCTGATCGAGCTGTGACTCAGTCCAGGACGAGGAGCAGCTCTGTGAATCTGAACTTTGTTTCCTCTTTTACATCGAAGCCTCAGTTAAAACCTGCTCCACATTTGAAAACATCAAAGTTTTATAGTTGTAAAATATTTCTGGGCTCCTCAGACTCTGCTGATGTTTCTCTAACTCTTTCTCTGATTCTGTTCAATTTTCATTTCCTGGTTAAAAACAGTTGACTGACAGTCAGGAGTTATCAAACTAAACTCTCAACAAGATTCAAACTGCTGGTTAATAGGTTTTTATATTTTATAATAAGATAAATCACTGAAGTTTCCCCAGAGGCCGTGATGATGAACTGACAGATTAAAGATAAACTGTGGTGTTGTGAGACTTGTGTGTTGTATTGTGCACATGAGCCTGGTAGTATATTGTTCTTTATGTCAAAATGTATTTTAAGATCAGAGCTGACAAGTTTTCTGTTTAGTTTAGAGTGAGATTCAGTATTGGTGAATTCAAGTAGTTATTCTGTGACATCAGCCACAGCAGAGGTCAGAGTCAAGATGATCATGTGAAGATAAAAATCCTGCTCAATGATTAGTACGTTTGGTTGATCAGTAAACCTGCTGACCTCCAGACATCACAGCCTGAATCAGGAGACCAAGATGAGACGCTGCTGTCTGTCTGTGTCCTGTTTTCATGCCCTTATCAGTTATTAGTCTATTTTAGGCTTTGAGACAATCAATGTCTAGCGTGACCATAAGAAAAGTGTTAATTCAGTGCAAAGTGACGTGGACATGTCATCTATGTGGTGTTTCAGGAGGAAAACTGCCTAAGTAATATTCTCAAATTAGTTGGTCTAGTTCATGAGGAACGTTGGTCTGTGTGTGTGTGTGTGCTGCTGACCGTGATGTGCGTGGCCGCCATGTTGGTCTGCAGACCATGGAGAGAAAGTCCACCGCACCAACAACTTCCTGTTGTTTTTCGGATGAGAAAGTGATGTTTAATGACCGGGAGAGATATGAAATGTTGAACGGTGTTCATTGACAGGAACTTTATGAGTCCACGGGGAGACATAAACTGTATTGTTCTGTATTGTTACAGCAACTTTGTGTACAACAATTTAAATATCAAGTCCTGTTGTTAACTCTCGTGAGACTCTCGCCAGGTACGGCAACACCCGTCAGTAAAGTCTGTTAAACGATTCTTGTTCAGTGATTCCATGACCAGATTCACTTCATCCACACAATCAGTTTGTTGGAGCAGAATCTCAGCTATGTACAAGCAAATAATGAAGCGTCTCCTTATTGATTATGATCATGTGAACTGAAGTCATCATGAGCAGCGAGAGCCTCCGTGGCTGAACAGACACAGGAAGGAGCGCCGCCTGAACAAAGTCCAACATTTACAGAATAAGATGTCAAAGTACCACCCACAATGTTTGATTGACAGGTGATCTGTGTGCCGTGAAGAAATGTCACAACAATCAGCTCTCAGCAACAATGATGGAAACACAACAAGTCTGAAGAAATGAAACACACAATTTAACCCACTGACCCTGAAATGACTTCTGTCTATTTGAGTTCACAAAACTCAGCAGAGTCTCCACTATATGGGCCAAACCGAAGTCCAGCATAGAGAGGCTGAGTGAATGTGGTCTGGACACTGTGGACGAGAGTCATGGTGTCAGAGATGTTGTAGAAGGACAGAATACCTGCTCTGTGATCCAGGTACACTCCAACTCTGGAGGACCGAGGACCTGAAACGGGAGTTTTGTCATAACATGACCAAAACTCATAATTGCGGGTGTTGCGAAATAACATCCAGGATTTTTCATTGAGTCCAAATGCACATACATCTGAGTACCCTGCTCTGCGGATATTCTTGTATGCGACTGCTACACCACCTCCTCTCCATCTCCCTTTCGACTCCACCTCCCAGTAACAACGTCCAGTCAGATACTCTCTACTCAGGACCTGAAGCAACACAGTGAATCTGTGTGGGTGATCATAATAATACTGTAGTTGACTCACTGTTGCCTGTCTGTTCCCCTCAGATAATATAAGACGTGTGTTTGCTGTGTTTGGATCCAGTGTGAGTTCACATGAATATCTTAAGAAGTCAGCTCTGGTCTTTGGTTCTGGTAGTGACAGTAAAACATCTAGTTCAGTCTCTGTCAGTGAGATGTTTGTCCATGTCTCTCTCAGGACGTCCTGTAGTTTGTCTCTGACCTCGGACGCAGCTGCTCTCACATCCTCAAAGTACTTCAGAGGACGGATCTTGATGCTGGATGAGTGTGTAGACTCACTGAGTGCTGACAGTGAGGGGTAGTTGTGTAGAAACTGGTTGTGATCCTCTGTGTGTGAGAGCTTCTTCAGCTCAGTGATCTCCTGCTCCTTGACTCGACTCACTTCAGTTTCCTGCTGGGATCTGACCTGCTGCTTCACATCAGAGAGTCTTTTCTCCATGAGACGGATCAGCTGGGTGAAGATCTTCTCACTGTGCTCCACTGCTTTATCAGCAGAGCCATTGATGGCCTCCACCTCCTGTTGAAGCACCTTCACATCTTCCTCTCTGTCCTGGATTCTCTGCTGGATGTTGTGTCGACTCCCCTCCAGCTCTCTCTGCCTCTCAGTCCTCTCTGCTGCAGCTGACACTGTGTCGTGGCCTTTATGTTCCTCCACAGAGCAGAGATAACAGATACACTGCTGATCAGTACGGCAGAACATCTTCATCACCTCATCATGACGAGAGCAGATGTTCTCCTGGAGCTTCTCTGACGGCTCCACCAGCTTGTGTTTTTTAAATGTAGGCGATTCATAATGAGGCTGGAGGTGTTTCTCACAGTAAGAGGCCACACACTGCAGACAGGACTTGGCCGCTCTCAGTTTCCTCCCAGTGCAGACATCACAGGCCACATCTTCAGGTCCAGCATAGCAGTGATCAGCAGGAGCAGCTTGGAGTCCAGTCTTCTTCAGCTCCTCCAATAAAGCTGCTAACATGGTGTTTTCCAGCAGCTGAGGCCTCTGTGTGAAGCGCTTCCTGCACTGAGGGCAGCTGTGGATCCTCCTCTCATCTTCTGTGTCCCAGTGATCATTAATACAGTTCTTGCAGTAGCTGTGTCCACAGGGAATAGTCACCGGATCCTTCAGTAGATCCAAACAGATCGGACAAGAGAAAGTCTCTCGGTCCAGATGAACTCCTTTCTGCTCCATTTCACCGCTTATTGAAAACAACTGTCTGAGCTTCACTTCCTGGTAACTGAAACTAGTCTGAGCTCTGATCTTAACAGGGTGTAAAGATTACAACCCTTCATTAAAGCTCTGTCTTCTGTCTCCCTGAAGAGTCCTGGGGAAATCCTTCAGGTGTGGCTGTTTCGGCCCCTCTGCTCTCGACTGAGATAGATCTAGGATACAAGAGGAAAACACAATTAATCAGATTTTGAAATACTGACCTAGAAAACTTTTCTGTTCAGACTAATCTTAGCCTCAACTACTGATAGAGGTGAATCATAAATGGTTTTATGTAATTAATATGACATTTCCTCACTCACTCTAAACATACTACAACTAAACTAAACCTGTACTTTTGTGGCTGAGAACTAAATGCCAACTTAGACAAAATATCAACTTGGCTGGCCTCATCTTGTTTAACTCTGAACACTAAAAAGACAAACTGTCTGCTTCTCCATCAAAAAACTACCTCTAACAAACCTCCTGAATATAAAAATTAATGGAGCGCTCATTGAACAAGTACCTGAAGTGAAATATCTGGGAATAATTATAGACTATCAGTTGAACTTTAAAAGTCATATTAAGAAAATGTGTAAAACCATCAAGGCAAACTTAGGATGTTTTATGATTATAAGAAACTGTTTGACTTTTAACTGTGCTTTTCTTTTCTAAATTCTATGATTCTCTCACATATATCTTATGGCTTGACCACATGGTCCCAGGCTCACCAGTCATCAATTAAGGCTATAGAGTGTCTTTTTAACCGAGCCTTGAAAGTCCTGGACAAGGAGAGAATAAGGTACCATCACTGCCAAATTCTAAGCAAATATAAGATCTTAAGTTTTGCCAATTTTATTTCATTCCACTCAATTAAATTGGTCTTCAAATGCCTAAATGATGCTGCTCCCCAACTGCTCTGCAAGACAATAACAAGACTGCAAAGTGGTACCAGATCCACCACCCGAGCAACGTCAAAAGGCAATTGTAGTATCCCATTCCGCAGAACATCTTTTGCTCAAACTGCCTTTTCAATAAAAGGGACAAAATTATGGAACTCACTGTCAGACTACTTGAAATGTATCCCTACATTTGTTGCATTTAAAAAACAAACAAAAGTGTGGCTACTTCAGCAACAATCTTGCTCTCATACTTAGTTTTTTACTATTTAGTTTTAATATTTAGCTTGTGTTCTCTCTGTATTATTATTATTATTATTATTATTATTATTATTATTATGCTGTTGTTTTATGCTTGTATTTTTAATAATGTTAATCTGTATTATTATTTTTAATCAAAAGCCCTACTAGGGACAAGTGTCGTGAATTAGCTTTGGCTAAAAACACTGATGCATACATCAGATGACTGTCAAGATTGTCTATGTTTTTGTATCTGTCCCTACTTAAATAAACCTTAAAACAAGCAAAAAAAAAAAACATAGATTTATTAAAATGATTTTACCCTGTAGCCATCCATTTCATTATCATGGCCACACACACAGCTTGAGTGGCTGAAACTTCGCTGCTCTCTGTGGCTGAACTTTCTCTCTGTTCCACACTTTCACGTAACTGATCTGTCTGAGTCTCCTTCATGCTGCCTTGCTGCCCCTGCCTCGGCTACATGCTCCTCCACCTCCTCACTACTGTTAGCAAACTGTCCACTGACTCCTTGCTGTAGACAGTTGTGTTGTTATACTGTTTGACCACACTGTGTTGCCGTACCTGCCGAGAGTCTCGCGAGAGTTAACAGCGGGACTTGACATCTAACTTGTTGTGCACAAAGTTGCTGTAAGAATACATAACAATACAGCTTATGTCTCCCGGTGGACTCAAAACGTTCCTGTTTATAATAACGTTCAACATTTCATATGTCTCCCGGTCATTAAACATCACTTTCTCATCCGACAAACAACAGGAAGTTGTTGGTGCGGCGGACTTTCTCTCCGCGGTCTGCAGACCAACATGGCGGCCACGCGCATAACGGTCAGCAACACACACACACACAGACTAACGTTCCTCATGAACTAGACCAACGTCCGCTAACGTAACTCTCTCTCAGCTGTATGAAAACCGCCACAGAAAGCCATGATAACACAAAGACTCAGGCTGAAACTGTTTAAACACGAAGCTTACAGCATTAACGTACTTACCGGTTACTGCCGACGTTAGCTCGCCGCCGTCCGTGTCCGTGGACCGCGGCAGAGAGAAGACTCTTCCAACGGAGAAGCCGGAGAGGAAACTAGAGTCGCAACCTGAGAGGCGACTGAGTTGTGATCAAAGTTCACAAGATGTGGCGTCTTTTAAATTGACTTTGGCGCCCAAACTTCAGTTTCTTCTTCTGTGCCTCGCGCTGACTTTCCGGCAGACTGCACGGCTTTCAGCACATCAGCGCCCCCCAGTGGTGGAGACTTAAACTGCAGCTCCTCGTTGAGCCAGCGCCTCAGACAGTCAGTGGAGAGGAGGAAGAAGAGGGAGGGCTGATCGAGCTGTGACTCAGTCCAGGACGAGGAGCAGCTCTGTGAATCTGAACTTTGTTTCCTCTTTTACATCGAAGCCTCAGTTAAAACCTGCTCCACATTTGAAAACATCAAAGTTTTTAGTTGTAAAATATTTCTTGGCTCCTCAGACTCTGCTGATGTTTCTCTAACTCTTCCTCTGATTCTGTCCACTTTTCTCTTCCTGGTTAAAAACAGCTGACTGACAGTCGGGAGTTATCAAACTAAACTCTCATCAAGATTCAAACTGCTGGTTAATAAGTTTTTATATTTTATAATAAGATAAATTATTGGTGAAGTTTCCCCAGAGGCCGTGATGATGAACTGCCAGATTAAAGATAAGCAGTGCTGTTGTGAGACTTCTGTGTTGTATTGTGCACATGAGTATTGTTCTTTATGTCAAAATATATTTTAAGATCAGAGCTGACAAGTTTTCTGTTTAGTTTAGAGTGAGATTCAGTATCGGTGAATTCAAGTAGTTATTCTGTGACATCAGCCACAGCAGAGGTCAGAGTCAAGATGATCATGTGAGGACAGTAATCCTGGTCAATGATTTGTATGTTTGATTGATCCGTAAATCTGCTGACCTCCAGACATCACAGCCTGAATCAGGAGACCAAGATGAGACGCTGCCGACTGTCTGTGTCCTGTTTTCATGCCCTTATCAGTTATTAGTCTATTTTAGGCTTTGAGACAATCAATGTGTAGCGTGAGACCATGAGAAAAGTGTTAATTGGGTGCAAAGTGGTGTGGACATGTCATCTATGTGGTGTTTCAGGAGGAAAACTGCTTCAGTAATTCTCATATTAGTTTGACATGTTCTCCGTCAGCTCTGTATGAAACCCTGAATGAAGACGAGGAGAAAAGACTTTGTTCACGTTTGTTTATTCATGATTTAAAGCTTCAGTTTATTCACACGTCCTGTCAGTTAAGTCTGTTAAACGACTCTTGTTCAATGATTTCATGAACAGATTCACTTCATCCACACAATCAGTTTGTTGGAGCAGAATCTCAGCTATGTACAAGCAAATAATGAAGCGTCTCCTTATTGATTATGATCATGTGAACTGACGTCATCACGAGCAGCGAGAGCCTCCGTGGCTGAACAGACACAGGAAGGAGCGCCGCCTGCAGAAAGTCCAACATTTACAGAACAACAAGAAGACGTCAAAGTACCGCCCACAATGTTTGATTGACAGGTGATCTGTGTGCAGTGCAGAAATGCCACAACAATCAGCTCTCAGCAACAATGATGGAAACACAACAAGTCTGAAGAAATGAAACACACAATTCAACCCACTGACCCTGAAATGACTTCAGTCTATTTGAGTTCACAAAACTCAGCAGAGTCTCCAGACAAGTTAATCTGAAGTCCAGCATAGAGAGGCTGAGTGAATGTGGTCTGGACTCTGTGGAGGAGAGTCATGGTGTCAGAGACGCTGTAGAAGGACAGAATACCTGCACTGTGATCCAGGTACACTCCAACTCTGGAGGACCGAGGACCTGAGACGGGAGTTCTGACTTTGTTGTGGTAAAAGTCATAACTGTCTGTGGAACAATATAACATCCAAGATTTGTCATTGAATCCAAATTCACATTCATGTGAGTTCCCTGCTCTGCTGATATTCTTGTATGCGACTGCTACACCACCTCCTCCAAAACCTCTCTGTCCCTGTCTCCCTCTCCACTCCACCTCCCAGTAACAACATCCAGTCAAACTCTCTCTACTCAGGACCTGAAGCAACATAGTGAATCTGTCTGGGTGATCAGAATAATACTGTAGTTGACTCACTGTTGCTGTTCTGTTCCCCTCAGATAATAACAGATCTGTGTGTGCTGTGTTTGGATCCAGTGTGATTTCACATGAATATTTTAAGAATCCAGCTCTGGCCTTGTTCTCTGGTTTTGGCAGTAAAACATCGACTTCAGTCACTGTCAGTGAGATGTTTGTCCATGTGTCTCTCAGGACGTCCTGTAGTTTGTCTCCGACCTCTGACACAGCTGCTGTCACATCCTCAAAGTACTTCAGAGGACGGACATTGATGCTGGATGAGTGTGTAGACTCACTGAGTGCTGACAGTGAGGGGTAGTTGTGTAGAAACCGGTTGTGATCTTCTGTGTGTGAGAGCTTCTTCAGCTCAGCATCTTTCCTCTTCAGCTCAGTGATCTCCTGCTCCAGCTTCTCCTGAAGCTCTTTGACTCGACTCACTTCAGTTTCCTGCTGGGATCTGACCTGCTGCTTCACATCAGAGCGTCTTTTCTCCATGAGACGGATCAGCTGGGTGAAGATCTTCTCACTGTGCTCCACTGCTTTATCAGCAGAGCCATTGATGGCCTCCACCTCCTGCTGAAGCACCTTCACATCTTCCTCTCTGTCCTGGATTCTCTGCTGGATGTTGTGTCGACTCCCCTCCAGCTCTCTCTGCCTCTCAGTCCTCTCTGCTGCAGCTGACACTGTGTCGTGGCCTTTATGTTCGTCCACAGAGCAGAGATAACAGATACACTGCTGATCAGTACGGCAGAACATCTTCATCACCTCATCGTGACGAGAGCAGATGTTCTCCTGGAGCTTCTCTGACGGCTCCACCAGCGTGTGTTTCTTTAATGGAGCCACATCATAATGAAGCTGGAGGTGTTTCTCACAGTAAGAGGCCAGACAGACCAGACAGGACTTAACTGCTTTTAGTTTCCTCCCAGTGCAGACATCACAGGCCACATCTTCAGGTCCAGCATAGCAGTGATCAGCAGGAGCAGCTTGGAGTACAGTCTTCTTCAGCTCCTCCACTAAAACTGCTAACATGGTGTTTTCCAGCAGCTCAGGCCTCGGTGTGAAGCTCTTCCTGCACTGAGGGCAGCTGTAGATCCTCTTCTCATCCTCTGTGTCCCAGTGGTCTTTAATACAGTTCTTGCAGTAGTTGTGTCCACAGGGAGTAGCCACCGGATCCTTCAGTAGATCCAAACAGATCGGACAAGAAATTATTCCTTGGGCCACCTGAACTCCTTTCTGCGCCATTTCACCTCTAAGTGACAATGACTGTCTGAGCTTCACTCAGCGATGACTGAGGTTAATTTGAGGAAACAAGATAAGAGATCAGAGAGAAGAGGGAGGGCTGATCGAGCTGTGACTCAGTCCAGGACGAGGAGCAGCTCTGTGAATCTGAACTTTGTTTCCTCTTTTACATCGAAGCCTCAGTTAAAACCTGCTCCACATTTGAAAACATCAAAGTTTTTAGTTGTAAAATACTTCTGGGCGCCTCAGACTTTGCTGATGTTTCTCTAACTCTTCCTCTGATTCAGTTCGATTTTCTCTTCCTGGTTAAAAACAGCTGACTGACAGTCGGGAGTTATCAAACTAAACTCTCATCAAGATTCAAACTGCTGGTTAATAGGTCTTTATATTTCATAATAAGATAAATTATTGGTGAAATTTTCCCAGAGGCCGTGATGATGAACTGTCAGATTAAAGATAAACTGTGGTTTTGTGAGAATAAAACACTTGTGTGTTTTATTGTGCACATGAGCCTGGTAGTATATTGTTCTTTATGTCAAAATGTATTTTAAGATCACAGCTGACAAGTTTTCTGTTTAGTTTAGAGTGAGATTCGGTATCGGTGAAGTCGAGTAGTTATTCTGCGACATCACCCACAGCAGAGGTCAGAGTCAAGATGATCATGTGAGGACAATAATCCTGGTCAATGATTAGTATGTTTGGTTGATCAGTAAACCTGCTGACCTCCAGACATCACAGCCTGAATCAGGAGACCAAGATGAGACGCTCCTGTCTGTCTGTGTCCTGTTTTCATGCTGTTTTCAGTTATCAGTCTATTTTAGGCTTTGAGGCAATATGTAGCATGAGACCATGAGAAAAGTGTTAATTGGGTGCAAAGTGGCAGTGGACATGTCATCTATGTGGTGTTTCAGGAGAAAAACTGCCTCAGAAATACTCTCATATTAGTTTGACATGTTCTCCATCAGCTGTGTATGAAACCCTGAATGAAGACGAGGAGAAAAGACTTTGTTCACGTTTGTTTATTCATGATTTAAAGCTTCAGTTTATTCACACGTCACGTCAGTTAAGTCTGTTAAACGACTCTTGTTCAATGATTTCATGAACAGATTCACTTCAAATACAAGGACTCAATCACTCAAGCCAAAACAAACCACTACTCCGCTCATATAATCTCCAATGAAGGAAACACCAGATTACTGTTCACATTGCTTAATAGAACTCTCCAGTCACCTGACTCCTTACCTCCCCACCTGTACTCAACTGACACCCGTAACTCCCTAATGCAGTTTTTTATTGACAAAATCTCCAACATCCACCAACACTTAGACTCAGGCTCACTCCCGTTTCCCTCACCTGTACTTCCTCTCCTCTTGCCAGCACCTCTGCCACACTGTCAGCATTTTTCTAGTTTCCAACTCCCTGATGATCTTCAAATCTATGACCTCATCCGGAAATCCAAATCCTCGACCTGTCAGCTTGACCCCCTCCCCACCACCCTGGTCAAATCATGCCTCCCCTCTGTGCTTCCCCTCATATCTGCCATCATTCATTCCTCACTCACCACTGGAACTGTTCCCTCATCCCTCAAAACTGTAGCTATCACCGCTATCCTGAAAAAACCTGGCTCAGACCCCAACAATTACAATAATCTCCGCCCCATCTCCAACTTACCTTTCATATCCAAAATCCTTGAAAAAGTAGTCGCCACCCAATTACATACCCACTTAACACAAAACTCCCTCTATGACCCTTTTCAATCTGGTTTCCGCCCCCGCCACAGCACCGAAACTGCACTCATAAAAATCACAAACGATCTTCTTACTGCAGCTGATTCCGGTTCACTTTCCATCCTCATTCTCCTTGACCTCAGTGCAGCCTTTGAAACCATCTCCCACCCCATCCTCCTTAGTAGACTCTCCTCCATCGGCATCACCCACACCCCCCTTCACTGGTTCCACTCCTATCTCTCAGGCCGCACACAGTTCATCCAGCTCAAATCCTTCAAGTCTAACCCCTCCCCAGTCACTACAGGTGTACCCCAGGGCTCTGTCCTGGGGCCCCTTCTTTTCATCACTTATCTCCTCCCCCTTGGTACCATCTTCCGTAAATTCAACATCCAATACCACTGCTACGCGGATGACAACCAGTTCTACCTTTCCAGTAAACCAAACTCCACACTCCCACCCGCTTCCCTCATCACCTGCTTATCTGAAATCAAATCCTGGTTCACTTCCAACTTCTTAAAATTAAACAGTGAAAAAACAGAAACCCTTCTAATTGGCACCAAATCTACACTATCCAAAATTGACCGTTTCCCCCTTCTCATTGACAGCTCCTCAGTTTCCCCCTCCCCTCAGGTTAAGAGGTGTCATCCTTGACACCACTCTATCATTCAAATCTCATATCAATAACACCACTCGATCTGCCTACTTCCACTTACGTAATATCAACCGACTCCGTCCCTCCCTCACCCCCAACACTGCCTCCATCCTTGTCCACAGTCTCGTCACCTCCCGTCTAGATTATTGTAACTCCCTTCTCTTCGGTCTCCCTCACAAGTCTCTCCATAAGCTTCAACTGGTCCAAAACTCTGCTGCACGTGTCATCACCAAAACCCCTTCTTCCAACCATATCACCCCCATCCTACAGCAACTTCACTGGCTCCCAGTCACTCTAAGAATCCAATTCAAAATCCTTCTGTATACCTTCAAAGCTATCCACAACCTTGCCCCTCCATACCTGTCTGACCTCCTCCACATAGTCACTCCAGCAGGCTCCCTCAGATCCTCCTCCTCTCTCCACCTCACTGTGCCCCCTGCTCACCTCAGCACCATGGGGAGCAGAGCTTTCAGTCGCTCTGCTCCCCAACTCTGGAACTCTTTGCCATCTGACATCCGAAATACTGAATCTCTCCCTCTTTTAAAAACGAAACTCAAAACCCACCTGTTTAAAATTTCTTACCCACTCCACCACCCCTAACTCTAACATTCCCCTCATTCTGCACAGTTTTATTCATTTGCACTTTTATTTATTCATTTTTTCTGATGTTTTGAATGTGTTTATTGTATGTTTCTTATGTTTCGATGTTGTTTTGATGATGATGGATGAAAGGCGCTTTCTAAAAATAAAATTTATTATTATTATTATTACTTCATCCACACAATCAGTGTGTTGGAGCAGAATCTCAGCTATGTACAAGCAAATAATGAAGCGTCTCCTTATTGATTATGATCATGTAAACTGAAGTCATCATGAGCAGCGAGAGCCTCCGTGGCTGAACAGACACAGGAAGGAGCGCCGCCTGAAGAAAGTCCAACATTTACAGAACAACAAGAAGATGTCAAAGTACCGCCCACAATGTTTGATTGACAGGTGATCTGTGTGCAGTGAAGAAATGCCACAACAATCAGCTCTCAGCAACAATGATGGAAACACAACAAGTCTGAAGAGATGAAACACACAATTTAACCCACTGACCCTGAAATGACTTCTGTCTATTTGAGTTCACAAAACTCAGCAGAGTCTCCAGACAAGTTAATCTGAAGTCCAGCATAGAGAGGCTGAGTGAATGTGGTCTGGACTCTGTGGAGGAGAGTCATGGTGTCAGAGACGCTGTAGAAGGACAGAATACCTGCTCTGCGATCCAGGTACACTCCAACTCTGGAGGACCGAGGACCTGAGACGGGAGTTCTGACTTTTTTGTGATAAAAGTTATAACTGTTTGTGGAACAATATAACATCCAAGATTTGTCATTGAATCCAAATTCACAATTATCTGAGCTCCCTGCTCTGCTGATATTCTTGTATGCGACTGCTACACCAACTCCTCCAAAACCTCTCCGTCTCTGTCTCCCTCTCCACTCCACCTCCCAGTAACAACATCCAGTCAGACTCTCTCTACTCAGGACCTGAGTCCAGTAAGTGAATCTGTCTGGGTGATCAGAATAAGACTGTTGTTGACTCACTGTTGCTTTTCTGTTCCCCTCAGATAATAACAGATCTGTGTTTGCTGTGTTTGGATCCAGCGTGACTTCACGTGAATATCTTAAGAAGTCAGCTCTGGTCTTGTTCTCTGGTTTTGGCAGTAAAACATCCACTTCAGTCTCTGTCAGCGAGATGTTTGTCCATGTCTCTCTTAGGACGTCCTGTAGTTTGTCTCTGACCTCTGACACAGCTGCTGTCACATCCTCAAAGTACTTCAGAGGACGGATCTTGATGCTGGATGAGTGTGTAGACTCACTGAGTGCTGACAGTGAGGGGTAGTTGTGTAGAAACTGGTTGTGATCCTCTGTGTGTGAGAGCTTCTTCAGCTCATTGTCTTTCCTCTTCAGCTCAGTGATCTCCTGCTCCAGCTTCTCCTGAAGCTCTTTGACTCGACTCACTTCAGTTTCCTGCTGGGATCTGACCTGCCGCTTCACATCAGAGCGTCTTTTCTCCATTAGACGGATCAGCTGGGTGAAGATCTTCTCACTGTGCTCCACTGCTTTATCAGCAGAGCCATTGATGGCCTCCACCTCCTGCTGAAGCACCTTCACATCTTCCTCTCTGTCCTGGATTCTCTGATGGATTTTGTGTCGACTCCCCTCCAGCTCTCTCTGCCTCTCAGTCCTCTCTGCTGCAGCTGACACTGTGTCGTGGCCTTTATGTTCATCCACAGAGCAGAGATAACAGATACACTGCTGATCAGTACGGCAGAACATCTTCATCACCTCATTGTGACGAGAGCAGATGTTCTCCTGGAGCTTCTCTGACGGCTCCACCAGCGTGTGTTTCTTTAATGGAGCCACATCATAATGAAGCTGGAGGTGTTTCTCACAGTAAGAGGCCAGACAGACCAGACAGGACTTAACTGCTCTCAGTTTCCTCCCAGTGCAGACGTCACAGGCCACATCTTCAGGTCCAGCATAGCAGTGATCAGCAGGAGCAGCTTGGAGTCCAGTCTTCTTCAGCTCCTCCACTAAAACTGCTAAGATGGTGTTTTTCAGCAGCTCAGGCCTCGGTATGAAGCTCTTCCTGCACTGAGGGCAGCTGTAGATCCTCTTCTCATCCTCTGTGTCCCAGTGGTCGTTAATACAGTTCTTGCAGTAGCTGTGTCCACAGGGAGTAGTCACCGGATCCTTCAGCAGATCCAAACAGATTGGACAAGAAATTATTCCTTGGTGAACTCCTTTCTGCGCCATTTCACCTCTCAGTGACAATGACTGTCTGAGCTTCACTTAGCAATGACTGAGGTTAATTTGAGGAAACAAGATAAGAGATCAGAGAGAAGAGGGAGGGCTGAGTGAGCTGTGACTCAGTCCAGGACGAGGAGCAGCTCTGTGAATCTGAACTTTGTTTCCTCTTTTACATCGAAGCCTCAGTTAAAACCTGCTCCACATTTGAAAACATCAAAGTTTTTAGTTGTAAAATATTTCTGGGCTCCTCAGACTTTGCTGATGTTTCTCTAACTCTTCCTCCGATTCAGTTCGATTTTCTCTTCCTGGTTAAAAACAGCTGACTGACAGTCGGGAGTTATCAAACTAAACTCTCATCAAGATTCAAACTGCTGGTTAATACGTCTTTATATTTTATAATAAGATAAATTATTGGTGAAGTTTCCCCAGAGGCCGTGATGATGAACTGTCAGATTAAAGATAAGCTGTGGTGTTGTGAGACTTGTGTGTTGTATTGTGCACATGAGCCTGGTAGTATATTGTTCTTTATGTCAAAATAAGAAAATAAGATCAGAGCTGACAAGTTTTCTGTTTAGTTTAGAGTGAGATTCAGTATCGGTGAAGTCAAGTAGTTATTCTGTGACATCAGCCACAGCAGAGGTCAGAGTCAAGATGATCATGTGAAGAGAATAATCCTGGTCAATGATTAGTATGTTTGATTGAGCACTAAACATCCTGAATCAGGAAACAAACCTGACCATGATATCTGTGGATTTTATGCATTTATGATTTTGCAGAAGTCTTAAAAAATCCCTAACTGGGATCACGAGGATGTTTCACAGCGATGGACCAAAGTCACTCGCTGTCAGTCTTGCCGTTGCACTGTGTTGCAGATACGACAGAAGAAGAAGAAGAAGAAGTCACTTTGTGTTGAAAAGTGTCGTCATGTCCCCATCGTCCGCAGTTCAAATGACAGAAAAACAAAACAAACTTCAATGCGAGGCTATTTTACAGGATGAGAACGTTACTTTTACTGTAGTAAGGAAGCAGAGTACTTCTTCTGCCTCTCTCAAGACCAGTCCATCCGTCCTTTAGCATGTCTACAATGATATGACAGGCCTCACCAGCCTGTTTTTGATCTATAAGCTGCTGTACACCAGTATCACTGTGTTGGTCGAGATTTAATCACACATCTGGTCACCGGTGAGGGTGGCAAAGAACAAAAAACAGCGTATTGATGCGTCTTCTCTCCGGCCACCTTTGTGCAAGTGAGAATCATAACCAGCAGCATAAGAAATGTGTGTGTGTGTGTGTGTGTGTGTGAGACACTGAGGAAGAGGGAAAGTGAGAAAGAAAGATAAGCCTTTTAATTTCCTGGTGCTGTGGGAGATAAAGGCGGCAGGATTAATATTACCGGCAGCAGTGTGTTGTTTGTGGGAATGACGAATGGCGCCGCTGTCCCACTGCGGGACGAGAGGCGTCCTCTTTTAACCACAACACTGAGCTGAGGAGGCTTCACAGGTTTGGGATCACAATGTGTAACACTGCAGATGATTTTAAATCCCCTTCATAATCAGTAATCCCTTTTGTCTGAGAGAGCTGGGCTCAACGGAAAATACTCACATCCAACCACAAGACGGTTTTCTCTTACCTGTCGTTCAGGAAGACTCCGTTTCTGTGGATCTGGTTCTCCAGGGTGAAGTTGAAGGTGAAGTCTTCGATGCGTTCGCCGTTGTGGATCTTCACTCTGGAGGCGTACTCGTCGGCCTGAAGGTGCTTGATGACATCCGGGAACCACACGGAGAGCCCGTAGAACCTGGACACAGCAACAGCTTCTGTTTCATAAGCTGCTCTCGGTCAGCTGAGTCTGGTACCGGACATACATGTGATGATTTCTCAGTTTTACCCTTTAAACTTTAGTATATGAGGCTTACTGACTATGTATTTGTGTAAATACATGACAAAAACATCTACATGCATGAGAAATATAGCAATAATAAACTGTACAGCAAATCTGATACCAGTAAATGTCATCAAGGACATGGGCCAATATCAAAAATGAACAAAAACCATGAAATTAGGAGTCATCTGAACGCTCGACCACCGAGCACATCCACGCCAAGACGAAAAGTCCAGCACGCTTCTAGTTACAAGAATTCAGTGGTGCACGACTTGTGTGAAAGTTGTATTGAGCATAAAGTTTGAATATACACTGCTCCACAAAAAAAAAAACAATTGTTCAGAGAGATTCATGAGGTGGGAGTCAAACATATCTCAAAGAAGTTGTCAGAGCGGACTGACTAGCACTAGCTCAGCTGGCTAGCGTGTTAGCTCGAGAGCCACAGGAGCAGACAGCCCAGATGTCACCGAGCTTTAAGAAGCAGATTTATATTCAACATACACTCATGAAAGTGGTGCATGTTCCCAAATATGCTTATGTATCCAGATCAGCACAACACAGAGTCGTGCACAAAGTCTAGAAAAACTCCAGAAGTCTGCGATGTTTTGCTGCTTTTTCCTCCTCTGACAGCTGCAGTATCTCTGTGCCTGAGGTGGATTTGAGCAACACATTCATAAAATTTTAATCATTCACCGAATTTATAACGGTTATAGGTTTTCTCTCAGCTGAGAGAAGAAGCGTTGAGAGCGACCAACGGTCGACGGACGAAAAGAGACAAAGACAATCATCCAAAATATGAAAACAATAAAAGACCAACCGTCTCTGTTTGTCTTGCTTTAATTTGAAAAGACTGTCCTCAGGTCTGGAACTTTCCAACACGTACGTACTGTAATTCATTAAAGCTGCTGACGCAGAAAAAACTCCAGCTGACACTTTCTCTAAAATGAGGTTCTCTCTTTCCAATCCTACCTGTCAGCATTCATCAGGACGACGTAAGTGAGGGAGCATCTGCCTCGGCGCTGAGCACTTCATTCAAACTGATATTAAGCTGGAAAGTAGTGGTGACTCAGCTAAGTATCGCCGAGGGCGTCGTTTAACATGACAGAAGAATCAGAACGATAACACAGAGGAGCGTGGACGTGGAGCTGGAAGCGGCGAGGAAACCTCTCTTACCCGAAAGACAGAGTGAACCAGACGGCAGCCAGCTTGATGGTGTTGTCTCTCACTGGGTAGTCGAAGCACTTCATAAAAGTCAACCAGATCTAAAAGAAAACAGAAGAGATTTATGGGTCATTCCATGAAATCGGTGCCTTTTGTGTCCCCAAGAAATTATCAGTCATAAAATTACAGTAACAACAAACAAAGATGTAATTTGAAAATATAACATTACCATGTCTTCTCTTCTCAATAAAACATCAAATTAAAATCAATTAAATGTTATTTTAAATAATAAAAATGATTTTTAAGCTGATGAGGGTGAGGTTTTTGGCCTGTCCCTCACTGTTGTTGTTGTTGTACGTCAGCAGGACTTTTAATTTGTAAAATGTTGGCAAAATGTTAAAATGTTCACATTTACATATTGTTTTAAGTATGATCTTATTGTGAAACAGTGTTTTTGGTAAAAATATATATTAATTGTAATAAATATTTACCAATTTATCGGTGTCCCTAATTTTATGTCAACCCTGTTACCCTAACCAAAAAACCCTATCAAAATAATGGTACATTCCAGATTTGACATGATTTACAGGAGGTTGCATCATCTCTGAACCAGGATGCTAACAGCTCAGTGACAAGTAAGTTTTGCTCATCTCTGATGTGCTATTTTTGATGTTTTTTCAAGGTTGAACCAGGGGGACAAGCATACAACGTCAACCCTGTTACCAGTTTTTAACATATAAATCCAAACAATTATTTATTTCTCATAATATAATCAATATGTACATGTAATTTCCTTTCAAAGTACATAGCATGTGCTTTAGCTAACATTTGTTTTAGCTAGCAATGGGCAAATTAGCTTGAAATGGTCAACCCTGTTACTGTCAACCCTGTTACCTTTCCAGTAACAGGACTTGACTAAAACAGTTATAAAATATGAAATTCCATAGCTGAGATGGCACAATATAATTTCTTGTCATTTTAAACTGTCTTTAATTCCTGGCTACTGAAAAAAATAGCAATTAAATATAATTTAAATTTTAACTTTTCAAAGTTGAAAAGGCACCGAGTTCATGGAATGACCCTTATTACACTTCATGTGAATCTTAACAACCATTAAAACGAAGAAAAAAAAACGAGTCGTACTCCTCTGAGCTCGGCCTTGATCTTGAAGAGGACCTTGAGCACCGGGTTGGCTGACTCATTCTGCATCTCCACCAGCTCGTCCAGCTGTTTGGGGATTTTGATCCTGTTCACCTGCAGGGGGAGACACTGAGCTGTCAGCTGCTGACGGCACTGCAGCAGTGTGCAGGCTGCAGGTGTGGAGGCCGACGTGTACTCACAGTGAAGACTCTCTCGGGCTCTCCGCGGGCGCGCATGTTGGTGTCGTGGATGTGTTTGAGCACCATCCAGGCCTCGTCGTGTTTCCCCATCTGACGGAGATTATACACATCATCAGGATTCATCATCCACCACAACGGCTTTATCCTTTCTTTTTCTACTCATCACTCTGGTTTGCTTTTATGTTTCAAAGCACTCTGATTTGATTAATACGTATTCTGAGAATCTGTCGATCACTTTGAGTCATTTGTTTTTTAGGAAAGAAGTTAAAATTCTCTGATTCCAACTTCTTAAATCTGGATATTTTCTGTTTTTTTTGCTCCGCAGTGTCATTAAAAGAACTCAAAAGTCGTACTGGAGTGAAAGTAAAGATGTTCGAATCGTATGACCAAAAGAATCATATCTTAAATCATCTGATATTAAATGTAGTTAAGTAAAAGTAGTCGATTATCAGATCTGATACAAAAACTTCTATGCGATTGCTCATAAAATACTTTTTTCTGAAATGCTCTACCAAATCAAATCCACTTTAATACTGAAGAAAACCTTAATCCCTGATGATCCTCAGGCAGGTTCTGGAGCCAGAAGAAGGGTTTCTTTTCTTTCTGGAATTTCTTTATTCACTGGACGTCTAGGATGAGGATGCATGTTTGGGAAGTTTAAAGGAACAGTTCACCCAACAATTTAAATTCAATCATTATCCTGATGATGTAAATATCGTCTGCTCAGATCAGTTTGTGATCTCGGGCTTCTGGAGTCTCGGATTACAGCAGACCACAGAATACAGGAGCCATCTGATGAACGCTGCGACGCTTTTGATGTTTTGTGGACTACGAGACTTCACCTGACTTTATATCAGCATGGAGGGAGGAGAGGACGAAGTGATGATGTGAACTGTTCCTTTAAATCTCACTGAATCCAACAACTTGTGCTCAGAATTGACTCGAAGAAGAAATGTCAAATTCTGATGCAAAATTGCAGCAACCAGGCGCTTCAGGTGACTCATCACGTAGCGTCCAGGTCACCGCTGGAGCTCCAGCTGCTGCTGATTTGTGGACGAACCAGCAGCCAAACTACATTTATTGACTTCCCCTTGTTGTGTTGGTGCACCTGTCCCCTTCACCTCCCTCTGCATTAACACAAACGACCTCTATGACACAGCGACAACTCACATCGATGTTCTCTGATATCCGTAAGAGTCGTTACCACTAACGACGCCTCCGGTGTCCGGCTCTTACCTCCAGGAAGAAGCGAGGGCTCTCGGGCATAAAAGTGAGAGCGACCACGGCAGAGACGCACGGCAGCGCACACACCACCACGAACACCCTCCAGCTGTGGAACTGGTAGGCTGAACCCATGCTGAAGCTCCAGCCTGCACAGAGAAGCCCAAGATAACAGCATGAAACCGTGAGCAGACGGTAAACTGGACTGGAACAGGCATTCAAAGCTCGTCTGCTCTTTTTTCTTCTTTCAGTCGAGGTTGGACAGTTTTTTGTCTTTTACACTCGTGGACAAACATGCATGATGTTTCTGCAGCCGCACGATGGTGGAATTAATTAACCTGCAGGTCAGCTCCCTCCCCAGTGTCACCGCAGATACACTCTTTATTAATTGCATCCACAAAAAAGAAAAGGAAAGAAAAAGCTCAGACTTTTCCACTGACTTAAATATTAAAACAGCACATTCAGTTTCTAGTTGCTCGACTCTCGACACTGCAGCACAAGCTTTCAGCTGAGAAGTCTGGATGTGGTCAGTCCGTCTCCAGAAGGAATCACAGGCTGATATTCGCACATTGCAGAGGATGAAAAATGTCACACACAGTTCTCCATCTCTGGTTTTACTCCACATGCAGCTCGATATTTTAAAACGCTCGCACACAACATTTTCATCCGACTTCGTTCGGTCCCTGCAGGATTTCTCCGGCCTCTGAGGGACGTCTGTGGCTCTAAATGCCTGATTTCACTGCAGCTTGTCAAATACTCTGTTGAGTCCAATTAGAAAAGAAGACAATAGAAACATACTCAGTTAAAGGCAGCGTTCACAAGCCTTTACGTTTTCCTCTATGAGGAATAAGAAGTCTTAAAAACTTTATTATTACAGCGATCATCAACATGTGACGGAGCTCCTGAATCCAGCCGGCCTGAACTTTACTCATCTACAGTCTGTATCAGAGAATCAGCAGAGGTGTGTGTGTGTGTGTGTGTGTGTGTGTGTGTGGCCTGTGGGGCTGCTCCAGCCTGCACCAGTACAAACCTCATTAGGGGGATTATAGCTTTAATGGACTGCAGGGACGGCTGACTGATTCAGATACTGAGCCAGATTTATGTTCCTGCTGCACACACACACACACACACACACACACGCACACACACACACACACACACACACACACACACACACACACACACTGCGACATACACACACACACACCAATGCACACACACATTGACATGCACACACACAGACTCACATATAAAACACACACTGTAGGATTTTCTCTCTTTTACTGTATCACGTTCTTTACACCTTAAGAAGAAAATTACACACACACACACACACAACACATATACACACACACACACACACACGTGCACACACACACACACACACACACACACACTGCAGAGAGCACTGCGGCGGAACCTATCACCGACACGCGGCTGCGTCTCGGAGAGAAAAGTGTTAAAACGCTGTCGTCTAATCAATCGACCTCCATCAGGAGCCTCCACACGCTCACGTGAGTCGACTCACAGCAGCTTTCAGGTGGAAACTATTTATCTTCAGGTTCGTCGTGGACGGTTAAAACACAGGAGACACAGCTTTGACACAAAACAATAAAACCACAATCCAACATGGTCCTTTTTATTCAAACAAACACTTCTGATTTGTGAATTACAGCCGTGAATGTGACGTATTTCAGTGCTCGTCATCGGGCTGATAGTAGAGCATTTTTCCCATTATCTGAACTTCCAAAGTAATTAGTAAGTAAAGTTACCAAATAAATGGAGCAGAGGGAAACTATTAAGTGGCAGAAAATGGAAATACTGAAGCAAAGTGCCTCCGAACTGTACTTAAGAACAGTATCTGAGTATAATTATACGTTCATATATTATAATTGTAGTCGGTCCATCGCTGGTTATTCTCAGCTTTGAGACGAACAATTTTATTTCTCCCGTCTCCTGGATTACAAATCATCAGTATCAGTACCATTAGTACGCGTCTGTTTATGTAAACGCCATCGTCGACTACTGATGACGTACGAGGGCGGTGAAGGTTTGTGTCATTTAACCACCGCGCCTGGGAAACGAGCAGAAGAAGAAGAAGAAAAAAACAGGAAGAAGAAGAAGTAGGAGAGAAGAAGGAGAAGAGCAAGAAGGAGAGAAGAAGTAAAAGAAATACAAGAAGAAGAAGGAGCAGAAGAAGAAGGAGAGAAGAAGACGAAGAAGACAAAGAAGAAGTAGTAGAAGAAGATGAAGAAGGAGCAGAAGAAGAAGGAGGAGAAGACAAAGAAGAAGAAGAAGAAAAAAACAGGAAGAAGAAGGAGAGAAGAGGAAGGAGTAATAAAAGGAGGAGAAGAAGAAGAAGAAGAAGAAGGAGAAGTAGCAGAAGAAGAAGAAGAAGAGCACGAAGGAGAGAAGAAGTAAAAGAAATAGAAGAAGAAGAAGGAGAGAAGAAGACGAAGAAGACAAAGAAGAAGTAGAAGAAGAAGATGAAGAAGGAGCAGAAGAAGAAGGAGGAGAAGACAAAGAAGAAGTAGAAGAAGATGAAGAAGGAGCAGAAGAAGAAGGAGGAGAAGACAAAAAGAAGAAGAAGAAAAAAACAGGAAGAAGCGGGCGGTGAAGGTTTGTGTCATTTAACCACCGCACCTGGGAAACGGGCAGAAGAAGAAGAAGAAAAAAACAGGCAGAAGAAGAAGTAGGAGAGAAGAGGAAGGAGTAATAAAAGGAGAAGGAGAAAAAGAAGAAGGAGAAGAGCAAGAAGGAGAGAAGAAGTAAAAGAAATAGAAGAAGAAGAAGGAGCAGAAGAAGACGAAGAAGACAAAGAAGAAGTAGTAGAAGAAGATGAAGAAGGAGCAGAAGAAGGAGGAGAAGACAAAGAAGAAGAAGAAGAAGAAGAAGAAAACAGGAAGAAGCGGGCGGTGAAGGTTTGTGTCATTTAACCACCGCGCCTGGGAAACGATAGGTGGGGTTAATTATTGGAAATGAGCCGGAGCCTGATGGACGACGTCACAAACTAGTTTTCTTTACGTGTTGTAGTGAACTCCAGATGAGAACACCACTCGGTGGAGGTGCTTCATCAGCCCGAGGCTCGTTACAGAGACGTCCAAGAAGAGCAAACTTCATTACATCGGATCAACACCGACCCGAAGACGGCAAACAGAGGAGCTCCTCCTCTCCGCTCAGCCTCTCTCTCCTCCTCTCCTTTCATACTTCCTCCCTCCCTCCGTCCTCCTCTTTGTCTCCTCCCGCCGCCTCCCTCCAGCGCTCTGCTGTGTCCCCTCACCTTTCCATTATCCCCGACACGGGACACATAAATCAAGCGCCCCCTCCACCTCTCCTCCCCCCTTTGTCCTCCTAATCTCTTTCTCTGCTCCTCTTTGCCTCGTTCACACCGTTCTGTTCACACACACACACACACACACACACACACACACACTTTATTTTTCCCATGCAGATCGTGTGATACCTGAGTATCTTAATGTGCACACTCACTGTGCAGGCTGACGTATGCTGAGCTGCAGCTTCTCTCCTCCACCTACACCTCCACATCTCCACCTGCTCCGTGTCCGGAGCACCCAGCAGAGTCTTTAGGTCTAAATTAAGCCCCACTGTAGTTATTATCTGCAGTGCTGCATGTTATCTATCAGGCTGTGGTGTGTACACAGCAGCACAGCAGGAGGAACATCAACAGCAGAACCAAAACCACCGGGTCAAAGTCTACTGCAGAAGAAGAAGAGGAGGAGAAGAGGAGGAGGAGGAGGAGGAGGAGAAGAGGAGGAGAGGCAGAGGAGGAGGAGGAAGAGGAGGAGAAGAAGAGGAGGAGAAGAAGAAGAAGAATAAGAAGAAGAGGAGGAGGAGGAGGAGGAGGAGAAGAAGAGAAGGAGGAGGAGGAGGAGGAGGAGGAGGAGAAGAAGAAGAAGAAGAAGAAGAAGAAGAAGAAGAAGAAGAAGAAGAAGAAGAAGAAGAAGAAGAAGAAGAAGAAGAGGAGGAGGAGGAGAAGAAGAAGAAGAAAGAATGAGGAAAGAAGGAGAAGAAGAAGAAGAAAAATAACAGGAAGAAGAAGAAGAGCAAGAAGGAGAGAAGAAGTAAAAGAAATAGAAGAAGAAGAGAAAAAAACAGGAAGAAGAAGAAGAAGTAGGAGAGAAGAGGAAGGAGTAATAAAAGAAGGAGAAAAAGAAGGAGCAGAAGAAGAACGAAGAAGAAGACAAAGAAGAAGTAGTAAAAGAAGATGAAGAAGGAGCAGAAGACAAAGAAGAAGAAGAAGAAGAAAAAAACAGGAAGAAGAAGAAGAGATAGAAGGAGAAATAGAAGAAGACAAAAAAGAAGATGTAGAAGAAGAAGATGAAGAAGAAGAAAAAGAAGACAATGAAGAAGGAGTAGAAGAAGAAGAAGAAGAAGTAGAAGTCACCAGGCTCCCTTTAAAAAAGTCTCAGTTTAGTGAGGTGCTGACTCAGGAGCAAAACACCGTCTATGACTAATTCTTCATTATTCGGACCTTCCTGTAAATTCAGCAGAGGTTCTACATTCAGATCTTTATTTTCTCTGTGTTAAAAACATTGTTTCTGTTCGTCCTCGTACATTTTTGCATATCGAGCGCAGATGAGACAAATGTCCACGCCAACACCTGTCATCAGATCACCTGGCTGCAGGTTCTTAAAGCCTCGTACGGTCAGAAACCTGCTTCTATCTGTGAGCTGGAAACATCCTGCAGACTTCTCTCTGCTCAGGATCCAGACAGTGTTTCTGACTAACATCACATCAGCAGCAACACAAACTGCTCCTCTGGAAAAAACACTGTTCTTTATCCTTCTGTTAAAGTTTATTCAGATTTGTTTCTGTCATTTGTGTTTCTTAAAAGTCCTTCATAAATAAAATCTGACAAAATTCTGTGATTAAGCTTCTGAAAACCTCGGTCCGTTCGCTGAGACGAGGAGAATGTCACAGTTTGTGAGGAACAAAAAGCTCTCGTCGGTCAGTGTGGCATCGTTCTGATCCGAGTCTTCACTCACCGTAGTGTGGGATGATGGCCCAGGCCATGGCCGAGGCGTAAATGCCTCCGATCATCCAGAACATGCACAGCCAGCTCAGGTGCTCTCCTCGCTTCTCCCGGGCCAACACCTCCGCAAAGTACGAGAACACTATCGGTACCGCTCCACCGATCCTGGAAGAAGAAAGTTCACACACTTCAGCCACCAAACTTCATTTAAAATACATGATCGTGTGTTTTAGGTTCATGCACAGTCATGACTTTGTGTTAACGAGAGTCCATCTGTGTCGGAGGACGGGAAAAACTCGAGTGGTTATAAACTGGACGAGTGAATGAAGAGACGAGAGACAAATTAAAAAGGATGTTCGGATGTGAAGCTCTTACGATACGTCCGCTCTGCGTTAGGAGATGTTTTATGTTCCCACTGTTTCATTCTCTGTTTATCTGACGAGCCTCTGGAGCTCGTTCAGCCGGCGTTAGAAAGCATCGTAACACAGTTTGTGTTTTCAGTTTGTGTGCAGCTTTAGAGTCAATGCAGCCTCCTGGTTTATTCAATTAGTTTCTATGAGGAAAGTGAAAGTGAAAGTTTGAGCTTCTGTCAGCTGTTTGGTGCCGAGTGGAGCCAGAACGAGGAGGTCAGAGATGGATCGATGTTCTGTTCACACGTTCGTCATGAAAACATACGTCGGAGAAATGTGTGTGAAATGT
>CM077800.1:1844942-1863692 GCA_039737535.1 Lagodon rhomboides
TGAAGTGAAGACGGTACTGAGTCACAGTGCAGCTCATTATTGAATGAGTAATTATTGGGAATCTGGCTTGACTATGTGATATGTACTGACCTTTGAATACGAATGTAATGTGAATATCCTGGTAACTGGGACAAACAGGACTTTAGCAATGGCGGAGTGGATGACGTCACAGGTTGCATCAGTTGAAGGAGGAATGTAGACACTGATAATGATGGCGGACGTGAATTCCCAGGGCAAATAGTAGGGCCGCATCCCAACAGTCAGCAGTTCAATGTCCGGGCTACAGAGACGTTCCTTCACGTGAACATTTCCGGGATTATACCACCTCTCACTCACATACATTGCAATTCCTCCTCCCTTCTTCTTTCCGCTGCTTATCATGTCCCTGTCTGCCCGAACAGTGCTGAATCCGGGTACCGCTACACTCTGGTCCGGGATGTGTGAGTGGAGCCATGTCTCAGTGGCACAAAACACACTGCACTCACGATATTCCCACTGAGTCTTTATTCGCACGGCCAGCTCGTCCATATTATTCCCCAGAGAACTCATGTTCCACATAGCGATTGCTGGTACGGCCGGTCTATGGCCGTTTTTCCACCGACAGTACCAGTTCGCCTCGCCTCGGCTTAGCCTGGCTCTACTTGGTTTGGTTTCAGACGCGTTGCGTTTCCATCTAGAATTAGTATCTCGTCAACATCGGCGGGTCGTCTTCAACGTGGGCGAGTCGTCATCAACGTGGGCGGGTCGTCATCAGTGATGTACTTATCCACGCGACACATAAACAGGGCTAGCTGTGGGCTACGCAAAACACGTACACCTTTTCATTTCTTGTCACACCATCAAGCTCTTTTTGGATGCGTCTTCAGCGACAACACTCAGGAGCGTCTCCACCTCTGCCACGGTCCACGCCGTGTTCCTGCGTGTTGTTCCTTCCTTGTAATTGTTATGTTGACTGAACGCAGATGCTAGTTTTTAAAGGTAGCGGGTGTCAGGCTCGGACGTTGCGCTCTTCATGAGTCATCAAGTGGCGTCGCTCTCTGTCCAATCAGTGGCCGGCTGCCAGTTTACGTCACACAAAAGCTCAGCTCGGTTGGAACTTATACGGAGGTGATACTAAAAAAGTACCACTTTAGCAGGTACCAGGTACCAGATTTCGGTAATGGGAACGCAAAAAAGGCGAACTAAGTCGAGGCGAGGCGAGCTGGTACTGTCGGTGGAAAAACGGCATATGTCTCCACTTCTTCGCCCTCCGTTTCGCTCCGGCTCTGCAGCCCCCTCGTCTCTCCACAGCTCCTCCCGGACCTCAGGCCTCGCTCCGGGCAGCAGCATCAGGCTGCCACCTAGTACGCTGCCATCTTCATTCTGACTCCACCTGCAGGTGGATCACAGACTTCCTGTCTGACAGGAAGCAGTGCGTGAAGTTGGAGAAACATGTCTCTTAATCCCAGACCATCAGCACCAGATCCTCCCAGGGCTGCATTCTTTTTCCCCTGCTCTTTTCCCTGTACACCAACAGTTGCACCTCCAGTCACCAGTCCGTCAAGCTCCTGAAGTTCGCGGACGACACCACGATCATTGGGCTCATCTCTGGCGGGGAACAGTCCGCCTCCAGGTGGGAGATTGACCATCTGGTGACCTGGTGCAGCAAGAACAACCTGGAGCTTAACGCTTTAAAGACAGTGAAGATCGTGGATTTCAGGAAGAACCCAGCCCCACCCATCTCCGTCATCCTGTGTGGCTCCCCAGTCAACCCTGTGGAGTCCTGCTGCTTCCTGGGCAGCATCATCACCCAGGACCTAAAATGGGAGCTGAACATCAGATCCCTCTCCAAGAAAGCACAAAAGAGGATGTTCTAACTGCAGCAGCTGAAGAAGTTCAACCTGCCTAAGATGATGATGGTGCACTTCTACAATGCCATCATCGAGTCCATCCTAACCTCCTTCATCACCATCTGGTACGCTGCTGCTACTGCTAAGGATAAGAGCAGAATGCAGCGTATCATATGCTCTGCTGAGAAGGTGATTGGCTGCAATCTTCCATCCCTTCAGTACCTGCACACCTCCAGGGCTCTGAGGCGTGCAGGTAAGATTGTGGCCGACCCCTCCCATCCTGGTCACAGACGTTTTGACACTCTCCCCTCTGGCAGGAGGCCGCAGTCCATCAGGATCAAAACCTCCTGCAGGAGGAACAGTTTCTTTTCCTCTGCAGTTGGGATCCTGAACAAGTCCTGGGTCCCCCACCCCTACTGACACTAGCCGTTTTTATACTGGGCAGTAAGCCGCTAATTGGCTGTCCTTTTTGTGGCTAGGTCCGTGGATTTAGACAGAAGGCAGTAAATTGGGGGTCTGTTTTGGTCCGCCAATTTGGCACCTTGGAGGGTACACTTATTTCCACCTCCATTGCTATGTAAATCCGAGACGTCGATGTGCCGGCAATTGCGTGAGATGGGCGAAGGTGTTGATGACGTGCACTGTTGTGCACCCACAGCCAGGGAGTTTTAAAACCAGAAAACAGCTGATGAAAGCAGTCAGTCAATAATTTCATCCACAGACGTCAAGATGAGCAACTGGAAAGCCGGTGAGATCCAGGAGATGCTAGCGTCTCTTCGGTCTCTATCGCTGTCTTGGTTGTCCGCTTGTTGTTGTAGCGATAGGTTACGAACGGTCGCTACTTTCAAATTAAAAGCCCCCTGCTAAGAACCCAGTTCTAGAATCTGATAGGGTGCAATGCAAAGCACTTATTTTGAAGAGAAATTCGACCTGCTTCTCTTCACGCCCAACTTTGTGCATCACGTCACGTCACATGTTTACACCTACCCCAGAGGCGGCCAGGTGGAGGCTGTTTGGAAAAGGAGGAATATTACACCTCCCTTTTAGATAGACAAGGCGTCACATTGCAGCCTTTACCTTGCTGCAAATGTGCCACCTTTTCTATCTAAAAGGGGCTACTGACTTTTGCACTCTTGCCCACCACCACCCCTGAATCTATGCATTACAATAATGCAGCACTTGGACAATTTTTATATTTTTCAACATTCTCTTCTATTTTATATGTTTTTCTTTTGTCTTTTTTAAAAATCTTTTTTTAAAATCTATTTTGGCATTCCTGTACAACTCTTCCATCTTTATTTATCAATCATCCCACACTTTTGTGTCTGTTTGTTTATATTGTCACTTTGTTTGTTTATTGTTTATTGTCTTCAATGCATGCACCAAGACAAATTCCTTTTTGGTGTAAAAATCCTTCTTGGTAATAAATCTGTTTCTGATTCTGATTCTGATTCAGGTGTGGTTTATGAGGTGGTAGTTTGTGTACGTGTTGTTTTGAGATCAGGAATCCAGGTGGCAGTCAGTTGAGGTTACAGCCAAAGAGACACATCCCTGAGAGGGATTTGTATCAGTTTGAGAGCGAGTTCCTGTCTCGTTGGTGGCTGAGAAGTTGTGTTTTGAGCTGCGTCTCTGTTGCCCCTCCCCCTTATGTGGCTCCTCCCCCTTTTTGGCTCCTCACCATCATTGCTCCTCCCCCCTGTGGCTCCTCTCCCCTCTGTGGCACCTCCCAGGGCTTCCTTCACGTCCGGTGTGATAATCCCCCTCCCTTTTTTCTCTCTGAGCGATTTACCTAACTCCTACAGGACATCCATGGGATTTCCAATCAGCAACAAAGTTTCAAGTCCCTCGCCAGTGACCAGCTCTGCGTTATGAGTGATCAAGTTCAGCAGCTGTCCGTCCGAGTGGTCTCTTCTAGAGAGAAAGAGAAAAGTCAAAACCAGCTGTTTTTTCCTCTGTCCAGAGGGGGCAGTCTCCTGCAGCTTTTACTTTGTGGCGTTCCCCTCCTCGTTTCCTTCCAGGGGCCAGATCATTCGTGCCTCCTGCAGCTCAGGAGGAACCCATGCAGCTGGGAAGGACCAGACTCAACCCTGAGGAGAGACAACGACGGCTACAAGAGGGTCGCTGCATCTACTGTTCCCAGATGGGTCACTTCATCGCTTCATGCCCGGTAAAAGACCGGGCTCACCTGTGATAAAGAGGGTGCTGGTGAGCCGTACTTTTTCCTCTGCTGTTCCCTCTCGCCGTCTGGTTCAGGCTAAGCTGATATCTCTGTCTCAAGCATTCTCTTACCCGGTGCTGGTGGACTGATGAGAGCTTTATGGACTGGCGATTGGCTAAAAGATTTGGTCTCAGCCTGTTACCCCTTCCCAAGCCTCTAGGGGCTAGCACGTTAGATGAACGCCTATTGTGTAAGGTAACCTTAGAGCTTTCACCTGTTTAACTTTCCCTCTCATCCTCTCCTGCTGGGCCTTCCCTGGCTCGCCAAGCACAACCCTCAGATTGACTGGTCATCTGGAGAGATTTTGGGTTGGAGTAAGAGTTGCTCTTCCACCTACTTCCCTTCAGAGCCTGTTCCGGCGCCTCCACCTTCCTCACCTCCTTCAGCTTTGTCATACGTAGAATTCCCGGACCTCTCTGGTGTTCCTGCTTGTTACCTGGACCTAAAGGAGGTGTTCAACAAGGCTCGAGCTACTTCATTGCCTCCCCATCGGTCGTACGACTGCTGCATCAATCTGCTTCCTGGTTCGTCTCCTCACAGAGGCCGGCTCTACTCGCTGTCTTTCCCAGAGAAGGAGGTGATGCAGACATACATTCACTCTCCTCTGGACGCTGGGATCATCCAGCCATCTTCCTCTCCTGCTGGGGCAGGATTTTTCTTCGTCGATGAAAAGGATAAGACTCTCCGTCCCTGCATTGACTACAGAGGCCTGAACGGCATCACCATTGGGAACAGGTACTCCCTTCCTCTTATTTCATCCGCTTTTGAACTTTTACAAGATGCTAAGTTTTTCACCAAAGTAGATCTCCGTAATGCTTATCATCTGGTCAGAAAAAGAGAGGGGGATGAGTGAAAGACTGCTTTTAGTACTCCTAGTGGACATTATGAATATCTGGTGATGCCTCTAGGACTCACATATGCTCCAGCTGTTTTCCAGGCGCTAGTAAACGATGTCCTCTGGGATATGCTGGACCAGTTTGTTTTTGTGTATTTAGATGACATTCTTATTTTCTCTTCTGATTGACAGACACACATCCAGCATGTGCGCCAGGTGTTGCAGCATCTCCTTGACCACCCGCTCTTTGTTAAAGCTGAAAAGTGTGAATTTCATGTTCCCACTGTGTCATTTTTGTATTTTGTGGTTTCGGGCGACAGTATCCAGATGGACCCTGCTAAGGTCAGTGTGGTGGTGGATTGGCCCATTCCCAACGCTTCCTGTTGTTTGCAAACTTTTACAGACCATTTATTCACAATTTCAGTGCCATTGCTGCCCATCTGCATGCCTTAACCTCTCCCCAGGTCAAGTTCCAGTGGAATTCCCAGGCGGACCTTGCCTTCCGGAGGCTGAGAGAGCTTCACCTTGGCACCCATCCTCACGCTCTTCAATTTGTGGTGGAGGTGGATGTTTCGGACCGAGGCATTGGGGTGGTTCTCTCTCAGCGGTCACAGGCAGATAACAAACTTCACCCCTGCGCCTTCCTGTCCAGGATCTCTGGCCTGCTGAAAGGAACTACGATGCGGGCAATAGGGAACTCCATGGCTCCATGCTCCGCCATTACTGTGAAAAAACTGAACTATTGTAGTGAATGGAGGTGGCGCCACTCTCTCTTAAGGCACTCTAGTTGTAGCTAACAGACGTTTATGAAATCAAATAGACTCCACAATACACGTTAACATTTGGGGCCTGTGAGATTGAGACAGAAAATAGACTAAATCGGACAAAAAAAAGGCTTAGTTCATTTTTATGATTTTCGAAATAAAATTTTGTGTCACAAATTAGAGGAATCACATAGTTTTGATGCATTTTTATGACTATCAGGCCTTAAATCAAAGATGTTAGAAAGATAGTTATTTGATTTAAAATTATTCTGTCAAGATTAGGTTATATAAAGGGTCGTGTTGTTTTCACTAAATACGCAAATCTTAGATGTAGGAACAAATAACAATGGGACAAAAAGTGTAATGATATGAAACTGAGTACTGGAAGATGTCTCACACAATAACTAAAGAAAAATACCTAGATCTTTACAAGTTTCTAAAGTTTTTAGTGCTTTATAGTTTTTCAGTTCATGTAATGTTTCCACATAATATCTTATTGCTATTTGAATCACTGTATATGTGGAATAATTTCAGCATACCCACTGTTTTATACTTGTAGAAGGAAAATCCACTCTCGCGGACTACAAATCCCATGGGAGGGCACGGACCGGTTTGTCTCATAGCGATGACGTATTTTGTAGCGCGCCTCGCCTGTCCCGAGCTGTTGTGGTTAACGATCCTCTAAACGCTCATCGCGGCTAACTTAACGGTGTGTTTTTATTATTTAGGAGCTGCAGGAGGCTTAGGGCTCTTTCCGGACAACAAAGAGTCCTTCACAGACAAAAATGTCGTGTTGTTTGTGAGTCCTGTTGTGTTTGTGAGTCCGTGCTAACGGTTGGAGAGGAGCTCGGACCGTGTTTTCACTGTGGGCGGGTGACGTTAGCTAACTGTTGGGACATCGCAGCCTGTGTGAGGGAGTTAGGTTTTAATGTGGCTCATGTCTTCTGTTCTGATTCGTCCCCGTCCTCTCAGGTGTCCTCCACCAGTGATGTCTCAACCACCGCAGCAGACGGTGCCCTCCGCCCCGGACTCCCCCGCGCTGGTGGTCACCAGCAACGTGCAGAAATATGCGATAAAGAAGAAGAAAGTGCTCAGTGCTGAGGAGACCGAGCTGTTTGAGCTGACCCAGGCTGCAGGCATCACTGTGGACCAGGAGGTCTTCAAGTAAGTGGAATGTGACTGAGTGCATTGTTTTCGGAGTTGTTCCATTTCATGCTGCTCTATAATTCCCCTCCAGAGAAACACAGGTGGAAGCTATAATCACATCAGGGTTAAAACTCGAGGTGTTAATGATGGAGCGTGGATCGATTAATCACCATTAAGAATTGAACCGGTTAATAATGTCTTGAGGACAATCAGGCCACGTTTATACGTAGCAGGGTATTTAGAGAAACGAATATTTCCCCCCCTTCGTTTTCAAAAAAGTTGTCATTTACATCAACCCGCATAAATACGCCGTCGAGCGCCATTATAACTCTGCCAAACCTCTGGGCGGCAGTGTAGGGAGAAGGATAAAGCCATGCAAGCCAATCAGAATCCTCAGAATCAACAACAACGAATAACACGAGCGACTTCCTGTTCCTTTCAAAACAACGCTCACATGACGTTAAGCATTTTCTGGCGCATAGCCTAATGAGCGTGAGAAGCTAAAACCCGTTTCTCCCAGCTGACACGACAACACATAACCGGAGTTTTCCAAATCCTTCACTTTGCCCGGAGTTTTTAGAAATAATCGTTTTGTGTGATAAAAACTGGGTTTTCGTGTAAATGAGAGGCCAAACCGCCTGGAAATATCTGCGTTTCCCCTTCGTGTAAACGGGGCATCAGAGGCAGGCACAAATGCAATAATGCCCCGTTTACACGAAGGGAAAACGCAGATATTTCCAGGCGGTTTGGCCTCTCATTTACACGAAACCCAGTTTTTATCACACAAAACGATTATTTCTAAAAACTCCGGGCAAAGTGGAGAATTTGGAAAACTCCGGTTATGTGTTGTCGTGTCAGCTGGGAGAAACGGGGTTTTAGCTTCTCACGCTCATTAGGCTATGCGCCAGAAAATGCTTGACGTCATGTGAGCGATGTTTTGAAAGGAACAGGAAGTCGCTCGTGTTATTCGTTGTTGTTGATTCTGAGGATTCTGATTGGCTTGCATGGCTTTATCCTTCTCCCTACACTGCCGCCCAGAGGTTTGGCAGAGTTAGAATGGCGTTCGACGGCGTATTCATGCGGGTTGATGGAAATTGGAGATGGAAGATGGAAACTTTTTGAAAACGATGTTGTGTGCACGATGTTATTTTTGAAAACGAAGGGGGAAATATTCGTTTCTCTAAATACCCTGCTACGTATAAACGTGGCCTAAAAGGCTTTTGCCATCAGGGCCGCTCGACTTTTGAACAACCCAGCTGAGGAGACGAGGCTTTCAGAATCAGTCTCTTCCTTTAAATCACTTCTGAGACTCAGACTTTGTTTCATCTTCGTCTGTTCCTTTGACTTGTGTGTATGAATAGATATTTTGTGTTTCATTTGCCTTCTTGTTTTACTGTCTCCTTTTTTCTGAGCTTGCTTGTGTTTGACTATTTTTTTTCTTTAACCTTGTCTTCCAGAGTTTCCTGCTTTTGCTTTGTCTGTCGGAGCACTTTGTAAACTCTGTTTTGTAGAAGAAATGTTGATGAGAAGAGAGGCTGATTTTTTTTTTATTCTTCTGTCTAAACAAATTAAATAATCAAACTCTCAAGTTACGAGCAGCTACAACTGTAAAATGCTGATAAAACAATGATGCATCAGTTTTACAATGTGATGATAAAAAATAATAATACATCAGTTAAAGGGGCCACTTCTCTGCCTAAGTTTGAATTTAATTCAGGTCTTTTACTTGTAGTAGAGCACTTTTACATTGTTATATTTGTATTTTTACGTCAATAAAAAGTCTTCCAGAATTGCACTGCAGAAATGTGAGTGAAACTCTGACTTCACGCTCTTCCACGTCCTCTTCCTGCCCTCCCAGGATCATAGTGGACCTGTTAAAGATGAACGTGGCTCCTCAAGCTGTCTTCCAGACTCTGAAGGCGATGTGTGCAGGCCAGAGGGTAGCCGAGAGCTGCGGCGGCGTCGAGTCTTCAACCGCCTCCCACGCGACCAGCATCACCACAGCACCGACAGAGGCCAGAGGTTAGTGTCTGCAGCGCCAACAATGAGATTTAAATCACAGATACACATACAGCAGAGGTCTAACAGGCTGTTATTTATCTTTTTAATAACATTAATATTGGTTATGTTGTGTTCAGGTGTCCCCTGACAGCGTGACAGTAAGCTAACACGCACAGTATCAGGACCCTGAATCAGAAGCAGCTAAATGATCTTTCATTGTGTTAATCACAGCTCTGATCTTTCCTGCTGTAACCTGTCAGAATATTTGCTGTGAAAAAGGGTTATCAGCCAAAACCAGTGAAAACTCCTTCAGGGGATTGATCACCACAAGCTCAGCGCCACCCGGTTCCATTATATTGTGTAAAAAAAGGCACACCAGACTGTCTCGGTGGAGAAACAGAACCACAGGTGAAAGGAAAATGATCTGTTTTTGTTTTTGGGATGAACTGTCTCTTTTATACCGGTCAGGCGCTCGAGTGTCAGCTTTAAACCCAAACTTCTTCTGCAGTGATGAGGGAAAATGTCTGGTGTGAGAACATTGCTAGACCTGCTACACCAACGATGTGCAACACTGTGACTTTTGCATTAATTTGGCCAAATAACACTTCTCACCTGGGAACGCCGCGTCAAATAAACCCCGTCGGCTGGCTGTGTCAGAGTTCTGAAATGTTTGGTTGCAAAGATGTGAAAACGCAGCAGATAAAACACAAACTATGGCAGAGATGAAGGTTCGTGTCTGGTCTGAAACGCCACTGGGTTTGTGCTGGAGAGTGTGTGTGTGTGTGTGTGTGTGTGTGTGATTCCTTTCTACAGAGTGAAAGTGCAGAGAGCTCAAGGTCTGCAGAGAACAGGCTCCCAGGTTTTTAGATCGAAGTGTAGAGAAGGCGACGACTTTCAGAATTTTAAAAATGTTCCTTCCCTTTTTTCCGACTGACTTTAGCCTTCAGTCTGTTCTCAGTATTCTCCCCGTGCCCTTGAATTCACACATCCCTTTTAAAGCATGTGAAATCTTCACATTCCTTCAGTTAAGTAAGTGTACAGACTGTGGCAGAGGTTCTTTCCTGCACCGTGCGCCACATAAACCCCTTCACCAACTCTTCACTCCACCCCATAGTGAGGTTTTGGCTCTCAGATGAAGGTGAACTGAAGACCAAGGATATACAGTAGATGATGGAAGCTTATCTTCACTGTGTGCACGTCTCAGTCCTGTCTAATTTCTTCTCTGTCCCCCTTGAAATCATTTTTGTCTGTGAAGAAGAGGACACTTTGGTCTCTGGAAAGAGCCCTAAGCCTCCTGCAGCTCCCCCCTCAGCGTCTGGCCCCAGAGCCACCAGGGTCAGCACCAAGATTGTGGTCTACGGCCCCCAAGACGCTAGCTCTCCTCACTCTCAAGGTCCCCTCTGCTGCACTTCATCCTCACCTCCATCTGTGCACTTGCTTGCGTTCAACTACATTCTGTTCCTCACTCATTTCATGATTACGCAGACTGGAAACTCTGTTCTTTACTATGAAACTAAGGCTAGCTTTACACGACAACGATCTGAACACAATCCGCAAAAGTGGCGTTGCGTTCCCACTTTTTATTTCGCGTTTGGACGAGCGTCTTTGGGTGGAAATCTGCACACGGTGACGCAAAAGTGTGTGAAATTTGATGTAGTGTGCATGCCAGGTGGCTCGGTGGTACTGTGAAGCTCTGCCATACAACAACACCAAGAGCGCGCGCATGCGTTGAAACTTCCTTCTACTTCTCTCCGTAGTAGCGCGAAATAGCTATAAATAAATAACCAATTGGAGCATCCAACAATTGCCGTAGGTAATTAATTCGCCTTCTCTGTTCTGATATATCAGTAATTACTCGGCTTATTTGCTGAAAGGACTCCTGAATAGCTATCAAAGCAGCTAAGGCCACTTGAATGTCTGACTGATGGAAATAATCCGACATGTTTGTTATTGTTTGGCTGTACTGCACGTGGATATGACGTCGACGCGTATGTGAGGATATAGCCAGCGTGAGCAGCTCAGAGCACACTTTTGCGTTTTCAACCCTTCAGACGGGAACGCGACGGTGGAGCGTCTTTAAGATTTCCACTCTGGAGGGTGGGTTCATTTTTTTGCGTTTTTAAGCCCCAAAAACGCCGTCGCCGTCTAAACGAAAGGCACATCTGATAAAATATTTTGTCGGTTTCACCCGGGAGCGTTGTCGTGTAAAGCCAGCCTAAGTGCATGCATGTGTGTGTCGTGCATGTGTGTGTCATGCAAGTGCAATAACCACATCCCAGAAGCTACAAACGGCATTATAATGAAGCGCTGCAGAGCTGCAGAGTGTCCTGACCGAACGAAATCTTCCTCAGACGGAAGAAATCATGTTTGTTTGGTACAGAAACCATCGAATGTCACATCAAATTGATTTTAAGTTTTGAGTCAGTGAAACTGAAGACGGGATGCCAATATGATGAAATAAGAAATGCACAAACTAGATTTTTTATAACCTTTAATAAGCTATAATTACCTGCTTCTCATGACCAATACCGATGAGATAAATGATAATCAGAGCTTTTTAACCTGTCGTCTATGCACACAGGGTAAGAAAGCAAAGATGGATTATTTGATATTTCTTAGCTCTAATAAGATTTGTCTTCTTCTTCTTCTCTCAACATGGTATTAATTGTCTCTTGAGACAGCGTGAGTGATCAGTTCATCATAGTTAACAGCTCTCTCTAGTCACTTTATGGTTCTTGCTTTAGTCGAGTGTGCAGTGCTGTAAACTAATTAAAAGAAGGTAAGTCTGACACCAGGTCTTCTGTTTGTGACTGCTGTCCTTCATCTGTATCCGTCCTTTCTCATGGCCCGTTTCCATTTTTCACGTTTGGAGCATGAGAAGCGACAGTCACAAAAACTGATGGCTGGTCTTTACCTCTGTGTGTTTTCCTGCTCTGTGTCAGCAGTGCGCAGTAAAGCTGGAGCGAGCCACAGCGAGAAGAGCCGGGAGGCCTCCAGCCAGCGAGTGCAGCGGCAGCCCAGCGCCACCAGAGGGCAGAAGACCAAGAGCTCCGGCAGCAGTAGTTCCTCCTCGCAGATCAACTCCACATGAGACTCAGGTCGACATGAGACCATCTGTAAATATGCTGTTTTCATTACAGTTAACTTATCTGTTTGTTTTAAAGGGTTGGTTCACGTAAATTACACACGAAAAAGGTTTTCTCACGGCTGGAATTGGTTTTGAGACTGTTGCTTCTATCTATCGATACAGTGGAGGTGAAGAGAAATGTGTTATTTGTTGGTTCCAGCACTGAAAAACAACATATTAAAAACACAAAAACATGTCGAAGTAAATCTAGATCAGCAGTTTTCAACTGCCACAACCCAGTTTACTCAAAGTGCAAGTTGAAAGAAATATTGTGATATATCTGAGGAGGCGAAAAACAATGCTAGCAATATTATTATTAATAATAATTAACTTTATTTCTGCAGAATTCTTCAGTGCTTTGCATGGTTAAACCTGGATTGAGACAAAAGTGCTCTGTCATACTACTTGAGCCCTTTTTTTTCTGAATTGGCAAAGTTTAAAGTGAGCCGACTTCACTATGAGCACTTCCTGTTCACACTGTTCTCATGGATGTGCAGCCAAGTATTACTGGATTACTTTGAAACTGAGGAAAACATAAAAACATGATGATTCTCAGGCAAGTTCTGGGGTGTTGATAACTTAAGGCAGATTACTGGATGTTCGTCTGATAAGTCAGAGTTTCTTTGGTTCAGCTGACAGTTATTCAACATGAGGTCTGTGATGAGACACAGATATCAAAACTGTGGCAAATAAAATATAAAACCTGTTTGCATGACTGAAGAGATAAAACTGCTGTTAACGTGAGAAAATGTGTGTTTTTTTGGGTAAACACCTTTTAAATTCTAACATGATGTTAGAAAGCTTCTCCTCGTTCTCTGGCGTCACTGTGAGTGAGTGAAGCCTTTTGTTTCGGCGCCATGTTACTTTTACGATGACTACAGAAAAGAAAAAATATAGATTTTTTTACTGGAAAATGGAAATGTCTGTATTCAATGTGCAACTTTTTTATAAAATAATCTTGAATAAATCCAATAACAATAAATCCTTCATGTCTGACTCTTTGTCTTGCTGAACTTTTGTTTGTCAAGGCACGATTGGCTAAAAGTTTGCATAAAAGTGTTTTTTTTTTTCTGTTAAAATAAGGAATGCTCTGTCAGAAGAGAATACGCTGAGTTTACGAGAAATAATGCTGAGTCGCCATGTTTTACAAACTGTTACTGATGAGCAGTGAAATATAAAATTACGCTACTTTTAAAAAGGGAATCAGGCCGAGCAGGCTCCAAACCAAATTCCATTCAAAAATCTGTCACTTTAAAGATGCCTGTGCCTTATCAGCTGATGTGTTTTGGCAGATTAGACGCCGCACAGAGGAATCACTTTACGCATGTCAGAAAAGTTATATTCTGATTAAACTTTATTTAGCCTCCATGTAAACAGTTAAATCTCTTATTCTAATCATTTAAATATGGTTGAAGAAATATTGTCCGTTTAACGACAGCTCACGAGACGGAAAATTCACTCTGATTGGACCTAAATATTTGTCCTACTTGTCATTTTTTGAAATAACCAGGTTTGATTTTCTTTTATTTCCTGACTTCCACGGAGGATCTCAGTCATCCTGCTGCAGTCGATATCACACACAATGATCTTTTAAGATGCTGCAACAGCAAAAGGCGAAGAATGATCGGCTTCTTTCTCTTTTCTCTCTCCCTCTTTGCTGGTTGGCAACAATTACCTGCACAGATCTGAGTGTAGTGGTGGTCTGTGTTCCTTCTTTGTCTGGCGCTTGAAGGAGAACAGCTGTCCTGTCTTTTCTCTCGTTGAATGCTTGATAATACAGCCAGAAACCTTGAGGAGTGCAGGTTACTCTGTGATGGAGATGAAACCCAGATTTGTGAACGTCATTTTCAAGAATGCTCACCGCTATTCATCTCGCTCTAACTGCTATGGTCTAATTGATTTTTTTTCTTTCTCTGTTCCGTCCTGTGATTGTGAGGAGAAGAGCTGGTGTAAGATATATTATTAAAAAAGTTCAGGAATCTGATGCTCATGCCTGTCCTGTTATTCTGAGCCGTTTCGGAGCCATCACATGGGGGCAGTAGAAGCACACAATTAATGTCGTCACCCAGTGAGCCCACTAAGCTTTTTCTTAAATGCTGCTCCCCATCATGAATGGGAAATCTGAAATGAATGCATTCTGTGCGTATTTGAAACAAAGCATCCTCTCATTCACAAGCACCTCGGAGGTGATGCAAGCAGAGCCACCGCGGAGACACACTGTGCGCGTGGAGCCGTCCATGAGGCGAGGCTGCAGGGCTTTATGTAGCCGCAGGCTCTTTTATGTGGCCGTTTGTCCTGTTTATGTGTTCCTGCCTCTCCTCTCCTCTCCTCTGCGCTCTGCATTGATGGCAGCGTGCCTGTAATTGATGGCACCTTATTGCTGTGGTGTAGCAGGTTTAATGGGGCTTGACAGAGCAAGGGAAAGCAGCATGCAACCAGGGAGGGAACTTAACCCTTTCGCTCACAAACCCAGTCCCTCCCCACCCTCGCCTGTTTCCCTGGTCCTCCCGCGCCCTCCCCCCCCAGCATGCAAATACAAATGAGAATACAAATAGGCCCTCGGTGATTAGCTTGTTTACGGCTCCTACTGTTATCACTGGTCATGGTGATGGCAGTTTGGTTCATGATCAAGGAAGCTCAGACACCCCTCTGACTCCACTTCCGAAAATAAATACTCGCCAGCTGTTGGTGCTCTCCACTGTTTTGCTTGGAGGAACCTAAATGTGTTTGACAAAGGTAAACGGCTGGGAATTTATTCCCCTCAAACTTGCTGCCAGGCTGCACTTCCCGAGGTGACCTACAGGGGCCAGTGTGGGTCCAAGGTACCGGCGTGGCCTTCCCTCCACTGCCTTGGATTTCCATAGGCATTCACTCTCAGCGTTTTGGATGTGTTTATTTTGTTATGAGGGAATTTCATAGCCAGTTGCAGACTCCTCCATTAAATAGAGAGTGTTATCCTTCACTCAGGCGCAGCACACACACACTTACACACTCAGGCATGAGAATTCGTGCGCGCGCATGCACACACTATATGCACCATTAATCAATAGAGACGATGAAATGATGCTATTGTGTGCGAGGCAAGGCGAACGGCACATTGAATAATGAGCTAGTCAGAGCTGTTGGCAAATCATTAATGTAAGGTGTTGGTCTAAACCTGGTTCTCACACTCTCTCTGTGCAAGCTGTTCCCAGGTGACAAAAAACTGGGGGGAGACACTATTTTAGGAGCTGATATCACACCTTTCTTTCCTTTTTTTTCTTTTTTTTTACCCCCATCACTTATATTCCGTCCTGAATCTCTCTCTCTGTGCGATCGCCTGGGTGGGGTGTGGAGGAATATCATCCTGTTGTCTTTCCCTTCTCTCCGCCTTTTCCTCGTTCTCTCAGGAATTTGCTACAAATACAACGATCGGGCATAACATTATGACCGGTGACGGGTGAAGTGAATAACGCTGATTGTCTCTTCATCGTGGCACCTGTTAGTGGGCAGCAAGTGAACATGTTGTCCTCAAAGTTGATGTGTTACAAGCAGGAAAAATGGGCAAGCGTAAGGATTTGAGCAAGTTTGACAAGGGCCAAGGGCAGCTCTTGTGGGGTGTTCCCGGTCTGCAGTGGTCAGTATCTTGCAAAAGTTTGTCCAAGGAAGGAACAGTGGTGAACCGGCGACAGGGTCTTTGATGCACGTGGGGAGCGAAGGCTGGCCCGTGTGGTCCGATCCAACAGACGAGCTACTGTTGCTCAAATTACTGAGGAAGTTAATGCTGGTTCTGACAGAAAGGTGTCAGAATACACAGTGCATTGCAGTTTGTTGCGTATTGGGCTGCATAGCTGCCCATTCTGACCCCTGTTCACCGCCGAGAGCGCCAACAATGGGCACGTGAGCATCAGAACTGGACCACGGAGCGATGGAAGAAGGTGGCCTGGTCGGATGAATCACGTTTTCTTTTACATCACGTGGACGGCCGGCCTTACCTGGGGAACACGTGGCACCAGGATGCACTATGGGAAGAAGGCAAGTGCGATGCTTTGGGAAATGTCCTGCTGGGAAACCTCGGGTCCTGCCGTCCATGTGGATGTTAAGGCAGCGTTACACTTCTGCAACTGCGTAACCACGGAGACCCCTCGAGCCCTCGTAGTTCTCCGTCGTGGTGCCGGATACGCAATGCAATTTCCAATCGTAGCCCTTGCCGTCTCCGTTGTTGCTTGACGGAGTGACGGACACTTAAAAAATATTTCGTGCCGCCGGAGAGGCTCTCCGACTACGTAGAGGGCTCTCCGCGACCTACATACAGCGCTTTACTCAGATACGTACCACCTACCTAAGCATTGTTGCAGACCATGTTCATCCTTTCATGGAAACGGTATTCCCTGATGGCTGTGGCCTCTTTCAGCAGGATAATGCACAGCAAAAATGGTTCAGGAATGGTTTGAGGAGCTCAACAACGACTTTGAGGTGTTGACTTGGCCTCCAAATTCTCCAGATCTCAATCCAGTCGAGCATCTGTGGGATGTGCTGGCGATCCATGGAGGCCCCACCTCGCAACTTACAGGACTTTAAGGATCTGCTGCTGACATCTTGGTGCCAGATACCACAGCACACCTTCAGGGGTCTAGTGGAGTCCATGCCTCGACGGGTCAGGGCTGTTTTGGCAGTAAAAGGGGGACCAACACAATATTAGGCAGGTGGTCATAATGTTATGCCTGATCGGTGGTCTGTTTACTTCCTGTGTCGACTCAACGTAACTGCAGTGATCACAGCGTTTTTTCATCCTTAAGTTTGATTTAAGCCCCATTTATGTCGCCTGTTGGTATGAAAATGAATAAATCCATCTCAAATGATGTCGCTGTAACTGCACAAGTGGGCAGACGATCGAGGAGGTTGCGATAATGTTAAGAAAGACGCAAATGCAGAGCAGCGTCGAGATGGCGGGATGTTAAAATACATCGCGACATGTGGACGAAGAATTCTTTTCACTTCACCTATTTAACAAATTGACGACAAACGTCTTTTCTTTGTGGCGTCGGTGGCGTCGTCCAGCTTCAAACTGCCCCTCGTGATTTCTGGAGGTCCTGAAAACATAAAGCACGAATCTGAATGAAATGAACACAGAGGGCTCCGTTCACATGCGTCTACGTATGTGACGAAGAGCATAAATGAGCCTTTATACATTTTGTTAACGTAGAGTTGACTGAACAGTGACGCTACCTTCACCTCCGATCTCATCATCACCTCATATTGTAAAAAGTAACTGGCTGTTTGTTTTAGTATAGTATTTCTGATGATTTTGATCAGTGTATTAGATGTTTTTTAACGCCGTGTGCTAGTCTCTCACTTAAAAGTTAACCAGAGCGTCGGTCTACAGTCACGTTATTTCTTAATGTCCAACCTTACAATCATGTTGTTAATGTACAGTTAGCTTTGTGCATATTGTTAAAAGTATTTGCTATTCGTTTTTAGTATAAACGGATGTCACCTTCGCCTTCACGTTAGCTGAGCTCTGAAAACGAGTTGGTGCTACAGTGACTCGCTAATGTTGTGACAGTTATCACAGACACTATATAATATTAACTATAACTGAGAAGAGACGTAACTGACTTCACTACGGTTGAAGGTAACGATACTTGGAGGTTAAAACAACGTGCGATACGCAAAAAAACGGATTTACGTCACACTCGGCTGTACGAGCAGTGAATTATCCTCGGCTGTGAACCCTCGGTCCACGTTTCTCTCTGCGTTTAGAGGCCACTTTCGCCTCACTTGTTGTCTCTCTACATTCACTCCCTCCTCTAACCCCTTCACACTCCATCATCACGCCCGCCGCCCTCCTCCTCCCCTCTCCACTCCTCGCCATCACCCTCCTTGCCAGGCCCGGCTGCAGATTGGCTATTTCCTGCACGCGCCCAGTAGAGCCCTTATCAGGGGTAGAGTGCTGATTGTTGGTCTGTCTCTCAGGCTGACTGACAGTTCGGGCGGCGCTGCTGAAATGCCTGATTTGGTCAGTGTTTGTCTGTGGGGCCTTATCTCCACACCTTATATTAACTGCCTTGACAGTATGTGCAGGCAGTCTCTCTCCATCTTGTTGCACCCCCTCCTCCTTCCCTCCTTCCCTCCTCCACCTCCTCCACCCTCCCTCCCTCCCTCCATCCTCTGTCTCCATCTCCATTCACTCTCTGCTACACACTGTAGTCTTTCAGCCACCAGGCAGCTAAACACTTTCACGCCGATCCTCCTCCTCCTCCTCCATCATTCTCCCTCGTGGAGCTGCATCAGCATCTCCGACGCCATAACTGTCACTTTATTTCTTATTTGTTATTTCTTTCAGAAGCAATGATAGGAGTGAGCATTTTTTTTAAAGGGTCAGTTCACCCAAATTGCAAAAAATACAGCTGTTTTTCCAAGGTTTTGAAATATCTGTGTGAGATTTCTGACGCCAACAACAGTGACCATCTATTTTAGGAAACGATGTGGCCTATAAAAAAGAAATTATATTTTTATGACCTCGTGTTTAATTAACTGCATCTTCAGTCGGAAACACAAATATAGAATACAACTTTTTTATCTTCAGTAGAGCTGCAACAATTAGTCGATCAAAATAAAATAGGTTGATGCATCGTCTGGTTCCAGATTTGCTGCTTTTCTTTTGTCATTTTTGACAGTAAACGAAGAGTCTTTATGTTTTTGGACCGTTTGTTGGACAGAAGAAGTGATTTGAATCCGTCACTGTGGGTTCGTTAAAGGGTCAGTTCACTAAAATTACAAAATTACTGTTCGTGGTATCAAGCCATTCAGAATTTATCGTTTTTTATCTCGTGAGGTTTTTAAATACC
>CM077800.1:1880051-2098005 GCA_039737535.1 Lagodon rhomboides
AGGTGTGTGTAGATTCACCTCCTCCATGCTGATCTGTGGTTTCCCCTCCATGACTGACAGCCTCTCCCTCCTCTCTCTTCATCGTCTCCTCACTCTCGTCCGAGAATTTCAAAGTCGTGGTTTCGACGTGGATGCAGAACATGACAGAGATCCCTCTCGTGTTGACATTTCATTATTCATGACAGGCTCCTTCATGCAAATGGTCATTAATGTTGACATTCAGAAACCTTTCCGCGCCTTTTGAGCTGCAGAGATAACTCTTTAAAGTCCCGTCCACATGTCCAGCCTCCTTCTGAGGCGACCTATACCACAATTTCACACATACATACATCCTGCTGATACGTGAAGCATACGGACAAACAGGAAGGAATCACACTCCGACCCGCAGCCTTGGCCTTTTTCCTCCCATAAACAGGAAGCTCATATCGTTTATGGCCTTTTATTTCCTTTGTGATGGCGACTCCCCCCTCGCCCTCGCTGTGATGCTGTGATTGGGGTTATTATAACGGCGCCCTTATGATGTGATTTTAGCAATCAGCAAAAAAAAAAGAAGAAATATTCCTGCGAGCTCTGAATCAGCAGTCCACGGAGGGAGGAGAAATGATTTCCTCGCAGTCGTGCTGTCATGGCCCGCTGACGCCGTCCAGCCACGTTCATTAATCACTCACACACACACACACACACACACACACACACACACACACACACACACACACACACACACACACACACACACACACACACACACACACACACACACACACACACTCTGCAGGTGCTGCTCTGGGACCCTGCAGACGAACTGTGCAGGGCGAGATGGAGTAAATGTTTCCTGCAGGACATCAGACTTCCTCTCACACAGATCGTCTTCTTCACCACGGTGACGGCGATCTCAGCAGATTAAGATCCCGATCTGCATGCAACACGCCGATTGACGACATGTAAATGCACGTGGTGTGTGTGTGTGTGTGTGTGTGCGCAGAGGCCTTCGGGCCGTCTGCGGCGCCCACAGATGGCCGCAGTGAGCGTTTGTTAATGCACATCGTGCGAGTGGAACTACACGCCAGAGCTCAGCGGGCAGATGCTCCACGAGGGAGGACTCGGACAGAAATAGAGCAGGAATCACAATAAAGCTTATTGTGACATGAGTTTTAAGATGAATTGATCAGTTGGAGGGCTTCGATCAGCTTTCTGTGGAAGACTGAGGATGAGTTTGAGTTTGTGATTTTGATTAAGATGGAAAGATCTCAGTCAAATACCTGAACAAACACAAAAACTAATGCTTGTAGGGAAGAATAATACAACAGCTGCAGCAGATCATCTTCACCTTTTTTCCCCTCGATTAAACAACTTATCAGAACCTCGAGAGCTCTACAAAGTTCATACTTCACCAAGATTTATTTAGCAAATACGGCCCTTTTTCCAAAAACAATGAAACTAACCGACAACACGTTGAGGACGACTTTAGCTCTGCATGAAAACACGAAGCTTCCTCGTTCAGATTTTAGTTTAAAACATCAGAAATTCTAAAAGTGAATGTGAATGAATGAATAAATAAAAGTTACACCACGTTACGTCAAGAAAACGTTGATGAATTGTCTTGCAGAGGCATGCTTGTGGGGATCCCATAAAGAATAAAGAATAATAAAGGTTACAACAGCTGCAGCAGATCATCTTCACCTTTTTTCCACTCGATTAAACAACTTATCAGAACCTCCAGAGCTCTACAAAGTTCATGCTTCACCAAGATTTATTTAGCAAATACGGCCCTTTTCCCAAAAACAATGAAACTAACCGACAACACGTTGAGAACACGAAGCTTCCTCGTTCAGATTTTAGTTTAAAACATCAGAAATTCTACATGTGAATGAGAATGAATGAATAAATAAAAGTTACATCACGTTACGTCAAGAAAACGTTGAATTGTCTTGCAGAGGCATCAACTGAAGCTAGCATGCTAACCACCTAGCCTCCGACAGCATCTCTCTCCTCTCACACTTCTTACATACTGCACCTTTAAACTGTTATTCGTGTCACGTTTAGTCCGACTCTCCTGGAAGTGACAGCGACAGGCGACCAAACTCATCGTTACACATTTCTCTGGTTTCAACAAGCTGGACACATTAGGGATGATTTGAGAAACATAACTCAACAATAATCTCGTCATTTTGAGACATTTGAATGCAGAAATGTCTAAAGTTGGACCTTTTATTACTCAGCAAAGCTTCAACAAGCATAAAGATCTGCTGATCCAGCCGATGAGAACAGTGGATTCATACGCAGCTCAGTACAGAAAAGTTTAGACGTGTTTGTAGTTATACTAAGAGGGAGAAATATAAACCCAGGATGACTGCAGACATTTGAACACAGAGGTCACAGTTTTCTCTGATTCCCAAACATCTACATGTGAACTCTCGGAAACAAGTCGTCTGCTCTTCCCGAAAAAAAACACCAGCCTGATGAACGAACAAACCCGCAACCTGCGTCCTGAAACTGTCGGAGAGGAGCTTCAGATTAAAGCGACGTATATTCACTGCTGCAGAGGGAACCAGCCGACACACACACACACACACACACACACACACACACACACACACACACACTCTGCTGCCTGATTGCTCGTATATAATGACGGCTGTGGGGGGTTTTACCGACTGCTGGAGTTCGGCCAGCTGCTGTGGGGGTCCCTGTGTGGACGCCCAGACCGCAATGTGATGGAAAGTGTGTGTGTGTGTGTGTGTGTGTGTGTGTGTGTGTCTTTTCTTTGTTTTTGACTTCTTCTTTTTCACTTTGACGGTTATTTTCTTCACTTTCTTGCCAACAGCTGCATCAGAGGATCGTTCTCATGGCTGTACAGTAAATATGCTAATGGTTACGTTAGCTTAGCATAAGGTGTAGCGAGGGGGAATCAGTTGGTCACTGACCACCATCTCTACAGGTGTGATCGGATATTAACGATAAACAGAACCGAACAGTGCCACAGTGAGCGGTGGTACTCATGGATCACCAGACTCTGACAATTCTCCAAATGTTGAACTATCCCTTTAAATCTCCTTTCACTCTTCCTGTTACTCATTAACCGAACACTGAATCCTCTTCAGTCGACACTTCAGGGATCGTAAATCCTCTCCTCTCCGTGTGGTTGCACATTTTTTGATTGGCTCCACCATGTTAACCTCTTTCCAGGCGAGCGATTGGCTGACAGATTGCTTCCTGGCCTTCGTCCTGACATGTGGCGCAGCCAAACCCTCCTCTCTGTGTAGTTTCCTATCGGAGGCCGATGACGCCGCGATAGCTCACAATAGAAGAAGAGGGTTAAAGCGACTGAATGGATCATCGTCTGCAGAGCTAAAGCAAACACTGAGGTATAACCAGGCCCAAAGCAAACATTCATTTACCGACTCGGGTGTTTGACAAATATCTATTCAAAGTGATTTTCTTTCTCTCTGCAGCCTGAGACGCAAACACCTGCTCAGAATCTCTACATGTGTGATCCAATCAGACTCCTCGCTCGGCCTCGCCGTCCGTGCAGCTTTATGCAAAACTCATCAGTCACTTTGCTGCTCTTTGTTCCACACGCAGCGCTCGCCACGCTGCAGCCTGCGCAGACCGCGTCCAGGCAGCAGCATCCATCACCGCCGAGGCTTTTTGACGCAAGTCGCGTCCCATAATTAGATTTCGGGCCGTCCTGCTGCCTGGGAATCAATCGTGCCTGCGCAGCGCTGCACGGTACAGTTAGACGACTCTCCCCTGCACTGCACCGAGCGCTAAACCCTGAGGAATGGATCTGTGTGTGTGTGTGTGTGTGTGTGTGTGTGTGATGTGTGTGTGTGTGTGTGTGTGTGTGAGGCTCACTGCAGAGTCACTCCGCCTGCATGTGCACGCTCAGCGGACGGGAAAGCTCGGGGTTTCCTCCGTCGTGTAACTCATCTCACCGGTGTGCACGCCACCGACACACACACACACACACACACACACACACACATGCACACACACACACACACACACACGTCAGATCTGTCGTTTTACGGTTAACGGTGCAACGTGTGAGAATTTTAGTTGAAAACATTCGAAATTTGTTTTAATTCCAAGCAGAATGTGAAGAAACAGAAACAGTTCCACGTCTCCACAGCCTGTCCTGCTGCAAAGCTCCTGCGCTAGCTGTGTTAGCACTGACACCGCTAACTGCACAGCTAACTGAGCCACGGACGTTACACTGAATCTGGACACGCCGTTGGAGTCTCGACTTTGTGGGTTCAAAGACGCTCCGAACCGGTTCTTCTACAGCAGCCTTTTCTCAAAGTGGACCACCAGCAGTCGGCGAGTAGATTTTATAAAACAGAATTTTGTTTTATTAAGTGTTTCTCGAGCTGTTTGCGACACTGAATGACTGCAAGGCCTCGTAGTGAGAAGGCTAGATGTGTTATCTTCTAATATTAAATCAACTTAAATTCAAACATTAATATTTGAATGGCTGTTTTGTGACACATTCACACCGGTGTTACGATTTCTCCGCCGTTGAGCGCTATGTGAGACTTAAATTCTCCAGTTTGGTGCGTTACATTACAGTGTTGGAGGTGAAAATGCCCAGATCATCCACAGAGCGTGCTCACTGGAGACTGAGCCAGCTAACTTCCAGTTTAGCGCCCAGTTAACTTGAATACAGATCGAATAATTTAATCGTGCGGCTCTTCTAGACTTTCCAAATTTTATTCGACTGAATGGCTCAAATTAAGATCGTGAAACAAGTCATTTTGCAGATGTTGTGACCCTAAAAAATATACATATTCGTAATTTTACAGTTGTTTCTTTCACAATGTTAGCTTAGCTACATGTTTTTTTGGGCCACACTGCATCACGTGATGATGTAACTACACCGTTTGGCCACTGTAGCAGCTGCAGTTAGCGGTTACTCTGGTGAAACGCTGCCCCCTGTTGGTGCGGGTGGCCAAATCTTACATACTGCACCTTTAAATTGTGCCTTTCATTCAAACACTAACTTTCAGGATGGATTAAATGACTCAGGTGTGCTTCTCTTCGTGACTCTCCTGTTGGATCACTCGCAAAAAGTTGCCCAACTTTTCCGTCAATCACGCGGCTGATTCCTGATTCTGCACCGCGTCACTGACGGAGGAGCGTTTTTTAAATCACCTGCTGCATCCGACGTGTCTCATCTCCTCCACACGGGCGGGTGGAGGAGATGAGATCTGCCTCACTACAGAGGAGGTGAAGTTACAGTTTGCATGAGGAGCAGAGGAGAGACTCACCGGCTGCAGAGGACCGGAGGCATCGCACCGAGCTCAGGAGACTCCGGGCGTCTTTACGCAGCGGCGGCGGCGGCGGCAGGAGGGAGAGGAGGCATCGCGCTCAGCTGCTCTTCCTTCTTCTCTTCTTCGATGCAGCAGCGGGTTTTCTCTTCTGCTGCAGTCCGAGGAAGACGAGAGAGGCTGAGGGGAGGTGGGAAGCGTGAGTGCGATGGGGGGAGGAGGAGGGAGGAGGAGGAGGAGGAGGGAGGAGAGGAAGGGAGGAGGGAGTAACAGGCAGACTGAAATCGATAGTTGGCCGATATCCTACAGATAAACATGCATCATATCCGTGTGATGAGCAGTGTGAGGAGGAGAACACAGAGCAGTGAGATCACACGAAGAAGAAGTTTCTGCAGAGAACAGCTGGAGAACCACACTGCCAACATGAATGAAGCCACCCAGAGGCTGTCTTTAAAGGAACAGTCCACCCCAAAACATTTTAATCCAGTCATCATCTCCACCTGAGTTTCTACCAGTTTAGACAGTTCTGGAGCTAAACACCTGAAGCAGCTGGAGACTTGATTTAAATCGTCTCCACACAGCTCGTCCAGGGTTTTACAGGTCTCCTGAAGCCCTGAGACCACAAACTGATTTGCCGCCTCTCTGGATCAAAATGGTTCTTACTGGAACCGTTAGTGTTACCAAGAACCCTTGAAACCCTGTTTCTTCAGGAAAGGGTTTTTCAGAAGCAAATGGTTCCAGGTAGAACCTCAGCCCTTGTAGAAGAACCCTTATTTCTGTAGAAACATCTGAAGAACCTGAACCAGAACAATCCAGCAGTGAGGTTAATAGATTCACACTGGACCTGAGGAGAAGACGGACCAGTTGGAGGTCTGAACATCCCTGAGAACCTCGTTCATTGTTGGTTTCCCAGCCTAACTATTATTCAGTTAATCCAGTTATTGTCAGTAGTTGGTATCAAGTTATTCTCCACAACACGTTCAGCCTGAACAATGCAGCTCTGTCTCGCTGGAAACAAACCTGACAGAACTTCTCTTTATCTTCTCCTCTCGCTGTTTATTCTCCTCCTCCGCCCACTCACCTGCTCACGTCCTGATGATGGGAGCACATTTGTGGCTGATCAAAGACTGACGGCGACGTTTTCATGAAAGGAGAGCGAAGAAGAAAAAAGAGAGAGGATAATTTACAAAGAGAAAGATTCATCAGACGTCTGGAATCAAGAACCGAGCTCATGTTCTGTTAACGGGTCTGCTGCCAGCTCAGCACATGTGTGTCGCAGCGTGTGTGTGTGTGTGTGTGTGTGTGTGCCTGATATGAATAATGAATCATGTGTGTTTCAGCTGCTGGATAGAAATGCAAATGTCTCTGCAGTTCCTCGGTGAGAGGGTCGGCCTCGCAGGCTTCCTTCCTTCCCTCGCTCGCTCCTTGAGATTCCTCCTGTAATGGTTATTTCTGCGAGCGGCGCAGAGGAGTGCTCGTTCGCTGGAGTTCATAATGGCCCTTCTCCAGCCATGCAGAGTGGAATGGCTTTTTAGGGGATTGCTTACTCTCCCTGCCCAGACGCCCGCATTGAACTCTTTTTCTCCTCCGGCGTCTTTAAGGAGGCGTTTGGCGCCGACTGACGCCGCTCAGAAGGTCCAGATACAGACAGCGAGTTCATCTTTACCTCGTATGAGCTACAGTGAATGTGAAATATTAAAGATATGATATGTGAGATCTGTGCATTAAAATGTATTAAAAAACAACTGGATGTTTGTTCTACGTGTTGTTGAGTCGTGTTTCCAACGACGTTCAAACCAGTGAAGTCGAGGTGCGTTTCATTCGGTCGCCAGGAGAGTCTGAAGCCGTTTTTATTCTGGGCAGTAAGCCACCAATCTGCCGTCCTTTTGGCGGCTCGCTCCGCAGATTTAGACAGAAGGCGGCAAACTGGTGGTCTGTTTTGTTCCACCAGTTTTGCCCCTCGGAGGGTAACGTTACACTTATTTGCGCCTCCATTGCTGTAAATCCGAGGCGGCAATGTGGTGGCAAATGCTGAGATGGGCGGAGGTGTGGATGACGTGCACTGCTGCGCACCCACAGCCGGGAGTTTTAAAACCAGGAAACAGCTGATCACAGCAGTCAGTTCGTCACTTCATCCACGAAGATGAGCAGCTGGAAAGCCGCTGAGATCCGGGAGATGCTAGCGTCTCCTCGCTCTCTGTAGCTGTCTTGGTTGTCCGCTTGTTGTTGCTAGCGGCGAGCTAATAGCGGTCGCTACTTTCAAATTAAAAGCCCCCCGCTAAGAACCCAGTTCTAAACTCCGATGGGGTGCAATGTAAAGCTCTTATTTTGAAGAAAAACTGTGAAAAATCGTCCCATAAGGAATGAATGGGACGGGGTCAAAAAAGTCGCAAAATCATCGACGTTTTTCAAACATCTCCTGCTCTGGCAGACTTTGACCTAGAGACACCATTCAAACTTTAAAATGTAGGCACAAGTCTCATCTATTTGAGTTGTATTTGAACTTTCTTTCTACGATGTTTAGTTTTTGAACGGTGACCCTTAATTGATCGTGAGTGATTTCGAAAAATTCAGAAAAATTCAGGATTTTCAATGTGTGTGTATTGCGGAATGTTCGCGCAGCACCAACTGGCAGAGTGGGGGAGCCTGAAAAAAACTCTCCGAAAATGTTTCTTTAGATGACGATCCTAGCCACAGATTTCACACTACAATAGTGATATTTTCCAAGAACGTAGCCACACTTGTCTTCTGTCTGGCAACGTGTCCACTTTATCGGGAGGATGTACGGTTTTTGAATTATCTGCGTCTAACCGACACAAACTCCAGCAACTGCCCCATAAGCCCCAATGTTAAACGGGAAGAGGATTTTGGGAGAAAAGCAGAAACTGCCCTGCTTCTCTTCACGCCCAACTTCCTGCTTCACGTCACGTCACATGTTGACGCCTACCAGAGGAGGAAAAGTGGAGGCTGTTTGGAAAAGGAGGAATATTACACCTCCCTTTTAGACAGACAAGGAGGCACATTGCAGCCTTTACCTTGCTGCACATGTGCCACCTTTTCTATCTGAAAGGGGCTTGAGATACAAGTGATTGTTCTCAGCTGTTGTTTCAGGACCACGGACAGCATCATGTGACAGGGGAGGAACTCTCCGCTGTGATTGGTTGTTAACATAAGCTTATGAGTCAACACACAGTAAATAAAGACGATGGTACAAGTAGAAGTAAGAACCTGGACCTGACTCTCACACAGCATCCAAACACTTCAGCGTCATGACTGTGCTCACTTCCTGTTCAGCACTTATGAATGAACTTGACTTTTTTTTTTTTTTGCAGTCTCCTCTACACCTCTCAGTGTTACAGCCTTCGGGGAGTACACTTAGATAATATACTGCAGAACTGTTTGGAGTAATTTAGTTGGATGTGTGATATGGAGTTTAATTGATTTCTAATTATCCGCCCTGGTGGGCGCATAATTTCATGCGCAAAAAAACAAAGGGGGTTGTTAGCAAGGTCTGCTTCAGAATGCATCAGGACGCGCCGCTTTGTTTTCCCTGTAATTACACACTCCACTCATCTCCCTGCACACACACACACACACACACACACACACACCTTTGAAAAATGTATTTTGAGAGGTAGGTAATTACTTGTTTTCTGCATTACTTCCAAACCACCGAGTAAGTACTTTAAGAGCGACTGATTCGTTCAGACTAAATGGACAAAACTCTATTCAAGGTGGGAACGAACGCGACTGAAGTTCACTCAGATCGTCAGCTTGCTCGTTTTGTTCTCACGATATCGACGACCAATGAGAAAAAAATGAGTTTTCAGATTAAATAAGCGTGTTTTGGATGTTTCACGTGTTAAAATGGGTTCAAATGTGAAATAAACACGTAAAGAGGCAAATTTAATGTGACACGTGGATTTTGGAAGTGTGAAGCGTTCAGGAGTACAAACAGTTTTCAGACTGTTCACATGTGAAAATGTGGAATTTGACTTTGTTTTTCCTGCATGTGGATTCAGGAGGTTTCACATGTGGAGGTTTTTTTCAGGGGTGCAGCTGATTTTTGGACGTTTTGTTTTCCAGATGGGAAAAAATATAAAAATGTAGAAATCAGATGAAGAAGCAAACTGAAGAAGCAGATTTCTATGTGACACATGTGTTTTTCTGGACGTTTGACTTGTGAAAATATGGATTTCACATGTGAAGAAGCGAACGTTGAGGTGATTTTTACGTTCAGTGTTCCAACTGTGACTCTCACATGCAGGAAGGTGAGTTTTACGTGATGTTTTCATGAAGGCTGAGTCATTTTAAACCCTCCACACTCGTGAAGAAGATCCTCGCTCAGCTGGACACACTACAGTGGACAGTGTTTCCCCATAAAGGAGCTCGTGAGGGTTGAGATACTGTCGAGTGGTGTTAAGTAACAAGACAAACGGCCTGTGGAACAGCGGCGGCGGGTTAAAGCAAGGTTAATTACATTTCTTAACACGCAGGGGTGAAGGGTTGCAGAGGAGGAGGAGGACGGTGCAGGAGGATGAGAGGAGGAGTTCATATTATTTCCTGTTGTTGGAGACCAGCAGGATTCATGAAATGTGCAGCCTCTCGCAAATAAGAGCTGTTCCCGAAATGTCTTCATGTTCCGGTCGTGTCACCGTGATCCTCTGTGCAACACCTTAATGTGACACCTTCAGTTTCATAATGAAAGCTCTCCGTCACACCTGAGCTGCAGCGACTATAATGGAGGAGGAGGGGAGATGAAATAAATACAGTGAATGAGCCGGTGGAAAAGCTATTTCTGCCATCTGTTCATCCTCCACCCCGGAGAGGTCCGTGACAACGGCCCGGTCTGCCTTCGCCCTGTGATCTTTGTATGCGTCACGTCTCCGAACCCCACGGAGAGCACACGCTTTTGTCCACAAACCTGCAAATGCCAAAGTGTCGAGTTGTTTTGCTGCTCGGAGACAAAAAAAAAATGACGCAAATGGTTATTTAAAGGCAGATTTGGATTTTTTGCTCTTTTTGTTTCTTATATAACAGTTTGATTTGGTGAAGCTTTGGTGCAAAACAAGGCTAATAACATCAGATTTATGTTGTTGAAAATATGCAAGAACAAAGCAGAGTAAGAAATGATTCCTCTTCCTCTAATATCTCCATTCTGACTGTCTCCTCTCTGCTGAAATATAATTACAGCGTCACACAGAAGCAGCCTGTTTTCTGAGCATTAAAGGACCAAACCGCTCAGCGTGACACGAACCTGACGATGCTGGAAAACGCTTCAGGGCTGTGACCTTCCTCTCTTCTTTCACTTTCTTTTCTCATCACAGGAGCAAATGGAAAAACAGAAGAACAAAACCATCTTTGAAACCGATTACAGGCTCTGTAAATGACACTGTCGCTCTTTAATTAAAATTCAACTTACTCAAGTTACTAAAATTTCCTCCCAGCAAAGAAAACCTCATAATGTCTAAACTGCATCCAGTAGCCGACCCGTACAGTACGACCTAACCCTTTAACACACAACAAATGATGGCACTTGTATGGAAACCAAATAGCTGAATAAATAAATAGAATAAATAAAATGAGTCCTGACCCGTAGGAAGCACAACGGACTGAGTCCTACACTGCAAATAAAAGAAAACACAACCACATTTCTTCACGATAAATTCCCTCAAAGGATCCACGTTTGATCTCGCCGTGCCGCTTAAACTTACCGCTTTTTGGGAATTAACATATTTTGGTCCGTCCATTGTCGGACACACATATTTTTAAATCATGTAAGAAAAGTCGACAGTGGTTACGAGGTGAGATCACATTGGCTGTCGTCCTGATTCAGACCTGGCAACATCAACGTGTCACAAAACTACGGAAGCCCTAAACGGCCATGCATTCATATATTTTTTCCCTCCGTTTTCCCGTGATAACGAGTTAATTTAATTTGTTATCTCGAGATCTCAAGAAAATTAACTCGTCATCACGGGAAAATGGCAGTTGTTGTTTCGAGATAACGGGATAATTTTCTCGAGATCTTGAGAAAACAAATGAAATTAACTCGTTATCACGAGAAAACAGAGGAAAAAAAATATATGAATGCATGGCCGTTTAGGGCTTCTGTACAAAACACAAATCTGTGTCGTCATTTTTATAATTTGTTCAACTGAAGGTTGAAAAAGAGACGAAAGTGATGAGTGTGAAATATTTCTCCAAAAAGTCGCTGGTCTGTGATATTTGGTCTACGTGACGGATGGAATTTCAATTTAACGTTTCATATATTTTATAAATTTTATACATTGACGTTAAAACAGACATGAGCCAGAACCAAGGCCCGCGGAGCAAAGGCTGGAGAACAGTTTCAAAAAGAAGTCCGATTGTATGTAAGCTTATGAGAAAAGGACCTTACCCTCCTTCTCCTTCTCTACCTTCTCGTCCAGAAATGGTCACTCGTGGCTCCAAATGACCAAGATGGTGACGACCCCGAGGCGCCACAAGTCCACAAACCAACGGGGTGACGTCACCGTGGTTTGAACTGGAATCTGTGTGTGTGTGTGGGAGTAAAGATGCTGTCAGGAGCATATATGAGTAAGTGTCATGTGAAAGTTAATGCATTGAGGCACGAGTGGGCGGCAGAGCGGCCAGGACACATCCGTCAAAGCAACATGTAATCACACTCAGGTTATTGAGTTGACCTGTGGACTCGTAGGAGTTTATGTGAAAAACAGACGACAGCTGAATCGGCCTACGAACGGTAATTCATAAAAGTCGGGGGGGGAGAAGGAGTGTTTGTGCGACATCTTCTCTGAGCGAAGATGCTGAATGTTAAGTATGGAGAAGGAGATGGAGGGGAGAGGGGATGGAGGCCTGGAGGCTGATGGTCTCTGAGATGAGAAACAATATTTGTGGTCCGCAACATAAAGCACAGTGTGCCTGAGGTGAAGTAGAGCTGGAGCTTTCTGTGAGAAGAGAAATGAACACTGACTCGGTCCATCCCTCAGGTACAGAACCATCCAGTCCGGTGTCAGAGTGAGGAGATAAATAACCCGACGGCGGTGAACAGAAGTGAGAGGGGGAAGAAAGTGGGTGAGAGGTTCAGCAGCAGAGAGCGTTACAGGACGAGTTCGACCAAAGCCTCTGAAATCACATCATCTCGCCTTCCTGCTGAGATTGAGATAAGAGGATCAATACTTCTCCATCCAGGAGAGTATTAGCTTAGCTTCAGAGATGGGAAGTAATGAAGTACAAATACTTCAGAACATGTTTCATGTCTCTGTCCTGTACCTGAGTATCTGTGTCTTCTCCTCTCTACATCTGAACTTTCTCCTCCTCACAGCTTCAGAACAGCCTTGTTACTTTAGTTTGATGCATCTGAGGTGAATTATGGATTATTGTTATTTGGCGTCATCACACAAATAATGTAAAAGCCGTAAGAAGCCGTGAACAGACAGAGAGGGAGGCTGGAATGTGGAGAAAAGGCGTGTTAGTGTCTCGTATCTGCAGAGAGTTTCTGATTTTCTCTCTTTGTTGCTGCTCGGGACGCTTTACAACCCAACATGTGTCTATGTGACGTCCTGGGAATGAGACTCAACAATCAGCTGTCTTTGTGGTGCGTTCAGGAACAGCTGGGACAAAATCCTACTGATTCTACCTTTAACTTTAATAGTCTTTGAATTATATTAATATGACGTGAGCTTCAGTTAGCTTTGACCACAGATGTCCTTCAGGATACGTCATTTGTAAATCGATCACGCAGCTGCAGTATTGAAAACTAGCGGTCAGTGTGGTAAAAAGGTCGACATGTTATTGATAAAAACCTGCGTGTTGTGATTACCTTTGTGAACACATCAGGGTTTAGAGGTGCTGACAGTGTTTACAAACTGCACTTTCTGCAAAAGTCCTACAGTGAAACCTCGTTCCATAGACAGTATACCTACAGCTCTGCGATCATTTTGGTGAACTAAGCATTTAAATAGTTTGTATGAGCAGCAGTGACAGTACGGCAGCAGCATGTAGTGCAGCTCTCATGAGGACCTCACAGTACAGCAGCTTCACAGTACAGCAGCTTCACAGTACAGCAGCTTCACTCCCGCTGTCATTTTTGACATTCATTCCCTGTCGAGCTCATGTAAACTGGAAGCTCCTGTACGTCCGACTGGTGACATTTGATGTCACGTGACCACTCATGAGGACCTCACAGTACAGCAGCTTCACAGTACAGCAGCTTCACAGTACAGCAGCTTCACAGTACAGCAGCTTCACAGTACAGCAGCTTCACTCCCGCTGTCATTTTTGACATTCATTCCCTGTCGAGCTCACATAAACTGGAAGCTCCTGTACATCCGACTGGTGACATTTGATGTCACGTGACCACTCATGAGGACCTCACAGTACAGCAGCTTCACAGTACAGCAGCTTCACTCCCGCTGTCATTTTTGACATTCATTCCCTGTCGAGCTCACATAAACTGGAAGCTCCTGTACATCCGACTGGTGACATTTGATGTCACGTGACCACTGAAGTGGAAGCTAATGTCGTTCGGTCCCTTTTGATGCCTTCAATACAGTAAAACTAGTTTCTGTGCACATAGTTTACCCCACTCTCTCTATCATCCACCGTCGCACACACACGAGGGTGGAGGAGGTGGGCCATGGTATCCCATATTGCGCTCCACAATTTGTCATCTTCCATTAGGACGGAGGATAATAGATGGATAGTGACAGTGATGTTAATTGCTTTCCCCCCTGCTTGTCAGCCAGAGGTGGGGTGAAGAGACAGCAGGAGCAAGAAAGAAAGAAAGAAAGAAACTTCACTCACTGTACATAACATTTTTCCTCCACCTTTCTTCTTCGTTCATTGAGTCCTCTCCAGCCACATCCACCTGCATCAGTGCTGTGCCTTTGTTTTTAATCTCACTGTCTCATTACCAGCCCTTTGCATGACTCCTCTGCATTTCTACAGAACATATCGTCCCCGTTTTCTATTTCCAGAAAGGTAATTTCAATTAATACAAACTGCACAGAGAGATAAAGTCGCGTCCTGTCTCTCTTTTTGTTCTACCAGCTTTTGTAAGTTCGGTAACAATCTCACATTTCAGCGTTCCTGGTGTTCGTCTCCAATATTCCTGAAAATGGCTCCACTGCAGCAGCTGTTATAAGACACTGACACCTTTGTGATTTTAACAAAGTGATCGTTTTTTCTTCGCTTACCTGCTTCGCCAGAGGAAACAACAGCTTCTGTTGAAAAACTACAAACATCCGTACTTTACCTCATACATCATCCACACATTACCTTATATGTTACTTCACACGTACTGCATATGTTACATTACATTTCCATATCACACAATGTGTTACTGAATAAGTTACCGGTACATTACTCTATACATTGTCTCATATTCTCCGTATATTATCCTTACATTACCTCATACGTTACCTGTGCACTGCACCATATGTACCTCATTTGTTTATCATTCTATATATTATCTCGTACGTTAACCTTACATTGTTCTGTACGTTACTCCACATGTTACTCTATAGATTACCTTATGCGTTAGTCGTTCATTACTGTATAATGACATGACTGGTAAGCTAGCTAGTCTTGTTGTTAAACACACTGTCACATTATATTTACTGTTTGTCAGCCGTACACAATGTTATCGACTTTGAATCTTGCTAGCATAGCGTTAGCTTTCTGGCTCATTGCTGAGCGGACTAGAATATCTCCCGTTGCCAAGTCATATCTAAGGTCCGTCCTATTTACTGGAGAGAGTGAACAACGTTTCCGTTGCATAAGAACCTTACAGGAGGGTAATGATTGTTCCAGGTATTAGTCAAACCCTCAGGCGTTACCAGGGAAACTAAGTTATTGCCTGTGAAAAACTTTATATTTTGATTGTAAAACGCATGAAAATATAAATTAATGGTCTTAATTTATTTTCTTTGGCAAGTGACCGTGGTATAAGCGGGATAATGCCCTTCGAGGTGTCCAAAATCAGGAATTAATGGACACCTCGTCGGGCATTATCCCTTACTTATTCTGCTACATTGCCTCATAGATTACCCAACTGTTGCTCCATAATTAACTCTCTACATTACTCTATATGTTACCTTGAACAGTGCCTGATATGTTTATCTTACATTGTTTACACTGCTCTGTATGTCACCTCATTCTATACTCTGTACATTACTCTGAACAGTATTCCATGTTACTCTAGACATTACTTCATATGTGAGTTACTCCGTACTTTACCTTATACGATACCCCATATGTCACCAGTACATTGCCTGTTCCACAAATCTGTCTACTAACGACTCATCATGTTTCAGAAAAAGGAAAAGTAGGTACCAACATCTATAGCAGCACATTAACAGATGCCATACTCTTACACAAAACATGAAGAAAACTCAGGTGTGACTTTAAACGCTGTCCGCTCACCTCACATTATTACACCTTAATCTGCACACTGATCTCACCTCACAAACACGAGAGCCTCGGTTAATACGACGGCTGCATATCAACGACTATTGCATAGCCTGAATAGAATCAATTTTATGGCGAGATATTATTCAGGAAAGGCGGCGCACCTCAGGGTGAAATATGGAGCGCGGAGTGACAGCGGCACTACGAGGTATTGACCAATCGTCAGAGGGATTCACGTTTGATTGAGCGTCCAAGGGCGTCAAGAGAGCCTAGGGTGAGGGTCAAAGAAGAGACGACGAGTATCGATCAATGATAGCATGGAGGCGGAAAATAGAGTGATAAATAACATCAGGTGAGGAAGCCGGTGCAGAAGGAAGGCGCTCGTCGATCCATTACGTACATTTTCCCGTCAGCCACTCCTTTTGAAACAGGTTGTAGCGGCGGTGGCTCGTGAATATCATATACGGACACACTTTGGTTACAGGTGATATGTAAGTAATTGAATCAATGCACAGGGGCCAGTATTACAGTGCAGAGCTCCTCCAGAAATAACTGTAGATGACAAGGCTAATCCTATTACGCTGCCACTCAGCCTCTCCGCTAACAACCTCACGGTCTGACGATGTCATAAGGCAGCGGCTTAGAGGAACAACGGGCGAAAAGAAATCCGCACTCACATCCTGGAAGCGTCACTGAACAATTTCCTGGTGACTGTCGGGGGTTGTTTTTTTTTTTTTTTTACCTCGTCGGCTGTCGTTGTGACTCAGCGCGAGGTGGATGTAAAAAAGCAGCAGAGTCATCTTTGGAGAAGACAGATAATGTGATCACGAGAGTCATTATCATTCAGCAGTCCTCGTCATCTGTCAGCGGAGAAACGAAGCATCGTAGAGGTGATCTGAGAGACGACTCGTGGCAGAACGTGCCGAGCTTTTCTTTCTCAAGCGGCTCATGATGCAGTTCATGGTGATAAAAGCCTTGTTGTTTGGGTTTAAATAACATTTCTTTGGGGTTGGCGGTGTTGTCAGTGAAGACAGGAAGTGGTCCACATCTTTGCAGTGACTCTCAAATCTTTATGAACATTTCATAGTGTTCCCTGCTCCTTTTTATATCAGCCAGTATAAAATACTGCCAGAGGTCATCCGGGTAGTTAAAAAGTTCCCCAAAGGCAACGAGCTGAGGGCGTCCTTAAACCCTGGAGGAAGCGTTCAGGCCCGGAAACTGAACGGATACATGATCAATGTGCACAAATAGCAGCTGGGCTGTTCAGACCAGAAGTGCGTTTCTACACGGTCCACTAGTCAGCGCACAATATCCCCAAGAAGGCTGCGTTTACAATGTCCTTCAACAGCTGAGGCATCATCATCATCATCATCATGTCTTATCTTTGTAAATAAAAAATTTCATATTTCCAATCGAATCCATCAACTCTTCTATTTCTAGGATGAGGTTTACGAGTGCGGACTGTGAGGAAACAGTGTTGATGTGATGTCATGGACGTCTATGTACTGTGTTAGCATGCTAGTTAGCTAGCTCCTAATACCACTTTGTAGCTCAGAGGTGACAGTCTGACAGCCTGTAGTTTCAGTTCACTACTGAGTCTAATAAGTCAACAACATAAACTCACAAAATGTCAAGAAAGGAAATATTTTGACTCCTATTTTCATTGTAAACAGAAAAATACAACCGTCCACCGTCTGAATTCAAGTTTCTCTCTTCTCAGAAATTAATTAAAGGTGCGATTTGTAAGAATTTAGAATTTAGTAGAATTTAGAAAATATCTAATGAAGTTAGCTGAGCAGGTAGCACGAGCACATGCTAGTCCGAAGCTCCGTTGCTAGCGGGGTAAACACCAACACTTGCCTGGTTCTCCAAGCTTCCAGTCTGGACCGCTAGCTGCACTCTAGCTGAGCTAACTGGCTATCAGCAGCTACACTTAGCAGCAGTTAGCGGTTACTTGTAGTAATATGCTGCACCTATTCGCCAGTTCTTGCCAAACTGGACAGAAGCTGAATCAAAGTCACCAGAAGAGTGTTGGTTTGTCTCCACAGCTAACTGAGCTACGTGCTAACAGCAGCTAGTCGCAACGGCAAAGAGTAAAGCGAGCAGCAGTTAGTGGTTCTGGACAATTCTTACAAATTACACCTTTCAGATGACTTGTGCTGTTAAAATGTTGCACTTCTGTCGAATAAACGTGAAATAAAATACAGATGTTGGCTGTTCAGTTGTTCAGTTGTTCAGCATCAGCGTCAGAACGAGCCTTTAATGTGCTGCTGAGACTTGCAGAGTTAGCAGCTCGTCTCTTCGCTCGCAGGCAAGAACAACAAAGCAGAGAAAGTGGAAAATGAAGACATGAAATCAGGAGGAATGGTTAGAAAAAGCTCGTACCAGCCTGAGAAATTCACATCCAGACACGCGGGAAGATGCATGAGATGGAAATATCTTTGTTTTGTGCCAGCGTGTCTTGGCTGACATTGATCAGAGCTGAATTTGCATTACACAGAGGATCCCTCTGTCAAATAATGAGGCGGATGATCAGTGGAGGGAATCGGAGGCTTTCAGCGAGGCGGCTTCCCCTCCCACTCGCACAGCAGCAGCAGCCGTCCTATGACTCACAGCTGGGAATTCCTCGGATGGTGAGTCTTGCAGCTACAGTGTTTCCTCGGCTCAGCACTTTCATCTGGATCCAGCTGACGGGTTAAAGCCATAAATGAATCCCTCTCTTAACTACTCCCGTAACAAGCAGCCGTTAGTTTGTGCGAGGAGAGGACGCCGCTTCGTCCTATCGTATCCGTCAGGGCTCCTTCTGCTGTAGTTAGTGTACAGATAATGTGCTTCCAGACCCGCTGCAGCCATCAGCAGGCCGCAGACCAGACCTCCAGTCACCGCAGAGAACAGGCAGCACACTATTCAACCTTTCCAATTATATCCAGTGGGGGCAGGAAACCTTCTAAATGAACACAGCTGGATCTCAGCACAACATAAACACTTCGGCAGCACTGTGAGTCGTCTCCCACTTAACCAGCTCGCATCTCAGCCCACACACAACCTAAATATTTAATCAGCCCTCTGTGGATGCTGCTGGAGTCAGGCTCCACTTTTACAGACACCATTTGTGCTTTTTATCTTTTGCAGATAGCAACATAACAGTGCTGCCGACTTACTGAATGGCCAGTGCTCACTCTGACCAGCCGTGTGGGTGAGTTAGTAGGTTACCAACCAAAATAATGCTGTCACAGCAGCATTCATTCATGTTTTTAAAAGGGTGTGACGATGCACTCAGCTCACGAGACGAGGCGATGAACGATATCAGGTTCACGAGAATGAGACGATCTTAAGACTATTTTTAGGAGTGCAGCTTTTGCACATCTTAAAGGGATATTCCGGTGTAAGTTTAATCCATGGTCTAACACACCGTGACACCGAGTAAGACTCCCCCTGGAGAGGTCAAGTTAGCTGACCGCTAGCTTAGCTAGTTTTAGCAACCTCAGAAAAGACCGCACGATAACAATACACTGCAGCTTATGTCTCCAACTAGAAACCGCCATCAAAAAGCCACAATTAATGGTGAGAACAGCAGCAAACTTCAGCAACAGTACATGTACAGTCCCAGCACACAGTACGAAGCATCAAACATCTGCTAGCTTTGCTGGATTTGTATTAAAAACACAGCACAACTCACCCTCTCCTCCAGCAGCCTGCCTGTGTGGGGAAGCCCTGACGAGTCGATTACCGAGTGCAGTAGATTTCTGCAGCTCAAGGATGAAAATGTCTGATTATTACTCCATGGAATGCTCAGTTCTTATTATCGAGAGCTGACAGGGAAAAGAACGGAAGTAATGGAGTAATAATCATCATTTCATCATTTCAATCATCTTTTCTGAGGTTGCTAAAACTAGCTAAGCTAGCGGTCAGCTAACTTGACCTCTCGAGGGGGAGTCTCAAGGTGTGTTAGACCATGGATTAAACTTACACCGGAATATCCCTTTAAGGTCGATCCATCGACCAGTGACACTACATCGAAGGTTTTTTTTGGAGTGGAGAGTCTCTTGGTTGGAGAAGGACGAGTGCACGTCGTACTGCAGCTCTGTGGCAGACAGGATTTCTCTAAAGCTTCTCTAAAGACACATACTGGAGGACGGCAGCACACTTTCATCCTGACACCAGGTTATAAACGGCCTCTGGATTTATGAGCGTCCTGATCCAGCACAGTGCTGTGAAAGTGTCGGCTTCTCCCCCTCAGGCCATTTGTCTTGGTCCTCTATGTAATGTAATTAAGATTAGAGCTGAAAAGGTTTGTCTGCAGAGTGAAGACGAGCCCTGCTCTCCACTGTGAACGCAGTCAGAAACAGAAGCTGTGGGTCTCTGCATCTGAAGTGCAGATCTGTGAACTCAGACGGGGTTTTGTGGAGCTCCTCGTCTGCTCTTACAAACCGTCTGCAGTCCTCTGAAGGTGAAGAGGCTCCTCCAACACAAAGCCTCCTCTGACTGATGAAGTGAGCGACGATGGGAGGGAATCAGACGACGATCAGTGTTCTTATAAACCTCAGACGGTTTCTGTTCTCAGTGAGTCAGCGTTGCTTCCTCAGCAGCAGCAGTGGGCTGAACAGTATTTATATTCACAGTCGGTGGCATCCACAGAGACAGTGAGAGCGGCGAGAACGCTGCTGTCTGAGAACATCTTCAGTCTTCTACCAGAACATACAACGTGTGGGACGCTCCCTCATGATACCTCTTATATAAGCTGTACTCCTTCAGTGAGGTTCAGCAGTTTGTCAGAAGCTTCACCCTCATCTGATAACTTGTTTTTTAATATTTATATTTGAATAAAGTGTTGTGCATTGACGTTTCAGTGGGAAAGGGGGAAACTTAACAATGAATAAATAAAGCACAGAGGTGAGCAGAGAGGAGGCAGCGTCACGTCTGAGCACAGTGCAGCAGTGCAGCCTGCTGGCTGTTACTGTCATCAATACTTTTACACATGTTTATAGATTTAAAGCACATGTATTCATGATTGGTTTATGCAACCCTCAGCAGAGAAGCATTGTGGTTTCATGATGTCTCACCGTCAGAGAAGGTCCACAGATTCATTTTCATCTGAATAATGACGATATATGTTTTCTAGTCGTCACACATGGTCCGATATCTTCACAGTTCAGGACGTTTGAAGCTGCTCTGAGGACAGAAGGTCTTATTAAGAGATCCTGGACACCTTCTGTACTGGATCTCAATGCTTTCACCCTCCGACGGTCCAGTTCTGCAGGGTGTCGGTGTTCAGTTTCCACTGATGCTCACACGAAGCAATATCTCCCCTCCAGCTCTGCCTCGGCTCGTGATTATTGCACTGCTTGTTGTGTGCTGTGTGTGAGAGGAGGAGGAGGAGGAGGAGGGAGGAGGGAGGAGGAGGGGGAGGCGTCCTCACTCATGCGGATGACGACTGTAATTCGGACTAGAAAGGAGAAAGCGCTGAGTCGGCAAAGCCTGGCTGTCTTGGGAAGGTCAAAGCATTCCCGTGTCACTGACAAATGAGCTGAATTTCAGGCTGCCGCTCGCCACCGTTCTGCTCTGCTGTGTTTAGAGAGAGCACACACACACACACACACACACACACACACACACACACACAGTATTGTTGAGTGAAGTTTTAATATGCAGAAATAATCAATAATAACATTAAATATTAAAGTACATCAATCATAAATATAAAGTCGATGAGGTCCTGTATGTTAGAAAGTAAATAGTTAATGGAGGTGATGTATAAATACTGTAGTCTGGGCTTTGATCACTCAACTAAAATGTTTTCCTCGGTGAAAACAGATGAGTTAGTGGGCTGAACCAGAACACCACAGTGCCGTCTGCTGGTCAGACTGGGTACAGACGGGTTCTGCGAGCTGTCCTGCCTGTGATACGGGCTGATTCAAGTAGATTATTTTACAAAAAAAAGGTTCAAATCGAGACAATAAAATGAACAAGAGACTCATCTGACACTTTATCACAGAGCAGTGAGAAGTGCTGAGCTGGACGTGTGATGGATGATGGATGATGCTGCCTCCAGAGGAAATCTGTCTGAAAATGTTCAGAAAGACGAGCATCATCCACTCGATCTGTAACGATGCTCAAAGAGTCCTTTATCCGCTTTACGTATACGTGAAGGACTTTCTGTTCGTCTGAACACTGATGCTGACCCCGAGAGTCTGAGACTGAAACACAGACGATACCTGCTGTTCTGTGTCGATACAGAAACTTACTGCACTTTAAAAATATTAGTATATGTGGAAATATTCAAACACTGACACCGGGTTGTTGTTTCTCCGTTTTAAACCTGATTCACCTGACTTTACATCATCAGGAGGAGGAGAGGAGGACTTTACATCATCAGGAGGAGGAGAGGAGGACTTTATATCATCGGGAGGAGGAGAGGAGGACTTTATATCATCAGGAGGAGGAGAGGAGGACTTTATATCATCGGGAGGAGGAGAGGAGGACTTTATATCATCGGGAGGAGGAGAGGAGGACTTTATATCATCGGGAGGAGGAGAGGAGGACTTTATATCATCAGGAGGAGGAGAGGAGGACTTTATATCATCAGGAGGAGGAGAGGAGGACTTTATATCATCGGGAGGAGGAGAGGAGGACTTTATATCATCAGGAGGAGGAGAGGAGGACTTTATATCATCAGGAGGAGGAGAGGAGGACTTTATATCATCAGGAGGAGGAGAGGAGGACTTTATATCATCAGGAGGAGGAGAGGAGGACTTTATATCATCAGGAGGAGAGGAGGACTTTATATCATCAGGAGGAGGAGAGGAGGACTTTATATCATCAGGAGGAGGAGAGGAGGACTTTATATCATCAGGAGGAGGAGAGGAGGACTTTATATCATCAGGAGGAGGAGAGGAGGACTTTATATCATCGGGAGGAGGAGAGGAGGACTTTATATCATCGGGAGGAGGAGAGGAGGACTTTATATCATCGGGAGGAGGAGAGGAGGACTTTATATCATCAGGAGGAGGAGAGGAGGACTTTATATCATCAGGAGGAGGAGAGGAGGACTTTATATCATCGGGAGGAGGAGAGGAGGACTTTATATCATCATCAGGAGGAGGAGAGGAGGACTTTATATCATCAGGAGGAGGAGAGGAGGACTTTATATCATCGGGAGGAGGAGAGGAGGACTGAAGTTTAATTTTTGGGTGGACTGTTCCTTTACAAGTGTGATCTTCTTCACAATCTTCTCAGCACTTCATTTGATTTCACACTTTTCTGTGTTTCAGCAGAGCTTCTGGTTCATTTTATCTCGAGAGACGTGAATGTGAGGATGAACATCACAGAAGAGAAGAACAGCAAACTCTCAGCTCGTCGTTCAGCAGCTGTGTGACACCGTTAATAATGTAAGAACAACCCAGTATTCAAATGAACACTGTTCGAGGTATAATATCAAACAGTTTTGCATTAATGCTTTAAACCTTTAGTGTAGTTTTTTGCCAGTTGCCATGGTAACAGTTTACTAAATGGACAGGAATATTAACAGAAGTCTAATCAAATCAATCACTGGACAAGATTAAATTCTAATAACCAAAAGTGCATAAATCAATATATCACCACAGTTAACTAGGTAGAGAAAACAAAGCCAGCTGACATCATTAATGCACCTGCTGAAGTTAAAGTGATAAACAGAACAGGGTGGAGCTTCTCACAGGTGAGCAGGTATCAGCTCAGAGCAACTCACCTTTGTTCTGTCTGGTGGGAAGACAAATACTCTTCATCACTACTCACTCATTGGATGCATGTAGACACAACTGGAAGGAAAAAGACACGAGGAGCAAACGTTCTGGTGTCAGCCAGGTGTCAGACTGAGGAGCAGTCTGAACAGGACACACCTGGCTCCTATCAGCACCTCCTCACTGAGCTCCTCCCCCGAGGCCGGCCAGGTGGATCCATCCCTCCACCCTCAGCCTCACAGAGAGCTTTTAACACTCACAGAGCTTTAACACAGAATCGTGCTGTTTAAACAGAGCTGCTGTTCTGTTGTCCAGGAGGAAGCTGGAGCCGCCTGAGGCAAATACTTCTCCTCAACTGTCCAGACAGCATCCATAATGCATGAAGTCCACACTGATCCGTCTGAGGGGAAACACTGCTCTTGTTCCTCGGCCAGAATCACTGGAACAACTCATGTGACCACAAACCAACCAGCACGATGACAGAGAGATGTTTAGACAGCATCAGAAATTAATCTGAGGCGTCCAGCAGGTGTGAGGCTTTAAAACAGAGCTGCAGCGATCAGCTGATTCATCGATTCAGTCATTTTTCAAGCAAACATTTTAAACATTTTCTGGTTCCAGCTCGAGGATTTGCTGTTTTTCTTTGTCATTTATGACAATAAATGAAGAGTCTTTGGGTTTTTGGACAAAAAAGCAAACTGGAGACGTCACTTTGAGCTCTATGAAGAAATTTAAAAAGATTTTTGTTTTATTATTGCAGCAGGATGAAGGTTTACACTGTATGTGTTGCTGTCGGCCAACAGAGGGGGCTGTTTTCTATCATCTGTCACTCTGTTTATTCTCTAAAGCATTTTATAACGTTGTTGTCCAAAGGTGCTGTACACATTTTTAATTGTCTTTTGAAATCAATGTGTGATCTTGGGGCTTTCGGAGGCTTGGATTACACCAGACAAGCTGTATTTATGTATAAAATTTTAAATCAAGTCTCCAGCTGCTTCAGTTGTTAAGCAGAACGCTGCAACTCTGTTTTACTGTGAAGCTCCAGAACTGTTCTGTGGACTACGACACTTCACCTGACTTTATATCAACAGCATGGAGGGAGGAGATGATGATGTAAGAACATTTTATTTTCATGTATATTTTGTTTAAGATTCACAGCACAATATGGAAGCAGTCTTTATACCAAATGTACCATAACAAGTTCTACACAGTTGTATACAGTTGAACATGTGGCACGGCCTCCTGAAGCCAAAATGATTTTGATGTCAGTGTTTTAAATGTGTTTAAATGATGCTCTGTAAAAGATTCATATTCATATGATCGCTGTTTGTATCATGTTGGTGGAAGGAATCAGTTTTGAGTGCAGTGTTTTTATTTTGCAAGAGATTTGTGGAAGTTTTAAATGATAGTTTCAGGAAAACATGTCACGAAATATGAGCGAGGATTTAAATTTGAATCACATCTGCAAAATGAAATCATGTCGTAAAGGCTCACCAGGAGATGAACTATTACAGAGTTCATGGTGTTGGTGTGGAAAATGCTGGAGGTTTTTATAGAGTGATCAGCTGGTAACATCTGGTTCTCCTCCAGTGAAGCCACACAGGAACACATGCAACACTTCCACACGTCCTCCTGGTCTCCTGGAGACGCTCTCCAGGTCTGCTGTGAGGGTTGTCATGGTGTCAGGGTTAGTGTCGCAGCTGTCGGACCTTGATGAGATAAAACCACACACACACACACACACACACACACACACACACACTTCTATTAAAGCCACCAGCAGAGGGCACACGAGCTTACAGAGAGCAGGTCGCAGCTCCTCTGGGGTTTCTTGTGTAAGACTTTTTCCTGAGACTGTCCTCCCTGTCTGAGTCACGTCCACATTCAGCTGCTGTGAAATATTCTGTTACTCAATAAATATCCTTTAAAAAAAACTCACCAATCAGAGACGGCAGCAGTATCAGTGCAGCCAAACAAGAAATTAGAACTGAGAATCTTAATATTTACAATGTTAATGAGGTATTAATACAAAATCAGAAATATGTCTGTATGCTTTTTCCATCAGTGAATAAACGAGCTGTTCTCAGAGGAAAACAAGCTCCCAGAACACTGTCTGAAGATAGAAAGGTGGCAGGGTCCGCCACATGTAAACAAAGTAAAACAGTTGTTTATTATTCAGTGAAGATCTTCCTCTTCTCATTAACACAATTACACACTGCACCTTGAAACTGAACCCAGGTCAGCTGACCGTGTGACACCAGCATGTAAGAAAATAATCCGTCCAGCTGCTTCCTTCACTTTTACCCACTTGGATCCGCTGACCGATGAGGAAAGCTGGAAAGAGGATGTGATTTAATCACATTACTGCTTGATCAGCCCTGCCTGAGTCATGCTCCTTGACTCCTGGCCGCTAAATGAATCACAGATCCACTAAATTAGGGACGATTTGAATGTCAACATGATTAAATCAGCTGCTTGAGTCCCCGTCCAGTCAGACGGCAGGTTGTGTCTGAGCCCTTCCCGTCCGGGCAGGACCACCGTGTTGCCGAGAGACTGTCGGGATTTTTCAGGGATTTAATGTGAAGTGAAGGGATCGGCTGCGGGGGCTGAACCACAGCTGATTTCACAAGTGAAGTCTGGGAGATAAGGCCCTCGTCTTGTTTCCTCGCTCACTCTGATCACCGTCTCAGCCTGGAAATAACCAGTCAGTATTACCAGAAACCACTTATACAGTTCCTCTGAACATCTTCTCTCATGTACGGTTTGGATCAGTGCGTTCACTACGTTGTGGTGGCTGTTAACATCCCGGCTTCCTGCCACTCAGGCTCTTCCTTTTAATGGAGGAGAGGAGCTGGATTGTGCAGCTAATAGAAGTCTTGTGGTTTCCTTTCGTTTGTAGGTCTCATGACTTCATGGAACTGCATCAGACCCTCTGAACCCATGACATGGCTGAAAGCTCTGCTCTCCTGCTGGGTGTGTGTGTGTGTGTGTGTGTGTGTGTGTGTGTGTGTGTGTGTGTGTGCGTGTGCTAAACCGTTCAAGGATTATCACATGACTCATGGTTAACAGAAGAGGCCTGGTACAGCAGGATTATGTCAAGAGAGGAAAGGAGAACGAGGATCCTTCAAGAATGGTCGTGACTCGTGTGTGTTATGTCACTGAGTGCTGCGACGTTAAATATTTTAAAGTGTGTTGCCGTCCAATGCACCTGAGTTATTTTATTATGCCTGTCTGTTTACTGAGCGGTTTATTATGGCAGTATAAAACAATTATAAACCCAGACTGAACCCTCATAAAAGCACTGATGCTGTAATTATTTTTACCCAGTTTGCTGCATTGGGATCATAAACAGCGAGTCAACCTGAAATTAATACTGTAGGAAACAAAAAACTGAGGTTTGGACAGTTTGTAAGCATTAGTTTACCTGTCATTTATTTTTTGGGGTATTTTGATTCATTTAAACCAACCTTAAACCAGGTCCTGCATTATTTCCCATCTTGTAAAAATGTACATGGTGCCAAAGTTGGTCCCACATTTTTTTGTGCCAACTGTTGGGTCGACATGTCAAAGTGTCTCCGGGCAGAAACCTCAGCAAAACAAACAGGGGGCTTAATAATAAACTTTATTTAAACAGTACTTTTAAGGTGCTTTACACAACTGAACGAGGATTAAAACATTTCAGGAAAATAGAATCAGACAATTAAAAGAACACAAAAATGACTGATAGTGGATAAGATCTAGACTCAGTTAAAGTGGAAGTCAACCAAATTAATTGTACCTGACTGATATTAAAAGTACTTCAGCATCACATGTAATTTTCTCGCAATAAATGTACTTGAGTATAAAAAAAGGTAAAATGATACATATATCTACATGTATACTGTATATTATGGGCAACCCTTTTAAATTATAGAAGGTGTAGGTCAGCTGTGTTTCATATGACTGAGCCTACAATTAAAAATATTTATTCCTATCTCATAATATATCAGACTGTGATAGTAACTAAAAAGTAGTGTAATAAATAATTTACTACTCTATGTATACAATAATATTGTAACGTATTATATTACTTTGAAATGAAGGTAACCAGTAATATGTAATATATTGCATTTTGAAAGTGACTTGCCCCACACTGGTGGTAAACAGTAAAGATGGAGGTTTTTACCCATGAGTCCACTGGCTGGATGAATATAAATCAAATGTAGCTGAAAGAATGAATAATAGTTTGTTTTGCTGTGTTTTAAAGCTAAATCAGGTCAATAATGATCCTCATGTTCTGCTGGTTTATTTAGCCGCTCTCTGCAGTCTATTTACAGAGCTTTAAATAGGGGGCGGGGCCTGTTGCTATACACCGGGGGCGGGGCCTGCTTTTTTAGAAGCTGGGGGAGTGGATTTGGTGACGTCACCCGAGCCAGCGCCCCTGCGCAGCACACAAGTCGGAGCACGCGCCCTCCTCCGAGAAGAAGAAGCAGCAGCTACGCAGGCGTCAGACGAACATGGCGCTGAGCCGGAGAGCTGTCACCAGTCCACAGAGGAGCACCGCGGCCGCAGCGCTCATCTGAGAGTCCGCCACGGATTACCGCTGCCAGCCGGAGCTCGTTTATCCGCGTGTCATCCTTTTTCTTCCCGCCTCTCCTGGGATTCAACGTCCCGCCGAGGCGAAGGGGTCCGAGCTGACCGTTACCGTCCCGGCCAGGCTTAGCTAACGTTCACCTGGACAGTGAGAGCACAACATATGTCAGCCTCCTCAGCTAGCGACGGTGAGCTGCTGCCTATCGATCCGCTCACCAGCTCGGCCGTTAGGGTTAACTCCTCCGGAGCTGTCCGGTCCAGTCGACACGAACTCAACATGACCCAGTGAACTGTTGCTCCGCGTCCGCTCGTCACTCAGGTTCACCCGGACCGCTTCATCACAGCGCCGCTGAGCGTCACGTGCCAAGTTTCTACTGTTTTTATACTCGACTGTTAGAGAAATGTCAGACAATCAGAGCTGGAACTCCTCCGGGTCCGAGGAGGACATGGAGCCCAGAGAGGAGCCCGGACATCTGGTCGGTGTGGTCGACCTGAGCGGGGTCCTCAGCAAGGTGAGTCCGCTCAATTCACCTCTCAGCTCCGTCAATGTCACTGCCGAGAGCCGGGGGCGAAACTGCCAGGGAGGCGCCTGTCTGCATACCGGGCTGATGTTTACAACGAATCATAGCATGTCGGGTACTGGGTGGTCAGGTTTATCCACAGCTTCAACATGTCACCATCTCAGACAGACAGGCAGACAGACAGACAGACAGGTGATCCCCAGTGAAGCAGGAGGAACAGTGATGATCTGGAGCTCAGATAGCTTCACCAGGTCCCTCTGAGATAGTTATAAGTGGAGGTAACTGTGTAATACCTGTATATCAACTGATTCATGTTCTACACAAAGTTGGTCATGGCAGTGTTTACTAGAGCTGCAACGACTAGTCGATTAGTTGTCAAATATTCAATTAATCGTCAACTATCACAGACAGACACTCTCTTGATTTGTAATTTCTTCCCCAGTTTCATGTTTATACAAATCAGAGTGTCTCAGTTTCTTGTGAGATGCTCAATTTGCCAGAATCCAATCACATTCTATTTTGTAGGGATGCACAATGTACATTTTTATTATTTATTATATCATTTAAATGAATGGTTATCAGGCTGGGCAACATATGATATAGATTGTGATGTAAGACTTTACATCGTCTTCGATTCTGGATGTCGTAATATCATGTTATGACACAAGTGTTGTCTTTTCCTGGTTTTACAGGCTATATTACAGGAAAGTGAAAGTCATTTTCTCAATTAAACAGACTTTTCTTTACCCACTTATTCATTATATCCACATTACTTCTGATTATTGATCAGAAATCTCATGCCTGTGATATCGATCCCTACTTTTTTGATTAACGATTAATTGGTTTGATTACATTTTTAATTCTCTGAACTGAGTATCTATGGGTCGTGGACAAATCAATCATCATTTGAGGACATTAGGCTCAAGGGAAACACCAAACACGCAATTTATACACCAAGCAACTCATCGTGTAATGGAGAAAACGATTAATATGTATAATAAAATAACTGGTGATGACCCTAGTTGTTGGCGTACTCGCCAAACTTGACACCTCAAAAACAGGAAGGATCTCAAAACCAAAGTGCAGTTCCTGACTTCCTGAGGCGTTTCTAAAGAATTAAACTAGTTAAATAATAGCTACACGTAGATATTACGGAATACCTGTCCTTTAAATCATAGTTTCATTTCTCTGCTCGCCTTTACTCAGTGAGGTGCAGCAGACTACATTCTGCACAGAGCCTGAAAGAGGCTGCGATGACTAAAAGGGGAAAAGGTGTGACCATTTGTCATAAATTGGGTGAACAGGAGAGTTGGGACCCTGGGAGGAAACGCTGAGCCTTCTGGGAAAGTGCAGAGTGTTGGCCGGTGTGATTGTTACCAGTATAAATCAAGAGGCCTGCTCTTTTTTTTTGCCTCGTGTACATTAGTGCAGACATTAGTGCCTCGCTATCAGAAAGGCCGAGATGTCTTTGTGCTGATCTGGTAATTAATTGACTGCTGATGGGCTGATTCAAAAGTTAAGGCTCTTTCCTATTCCAGGTCCTGTGATAACAAAGTGGATACGGCAAATGCTGTTAGTGTTACAGGCACATGTCCAGTCACACTGTAAATATAGCTCTGACAGCAGAGTGTGAGCTGCTGGGAAACAACTCGACTGCACTGTGTCGGTCACAGCGTCACCGTGAGCTATTGTTGTTGTGTGGTTCCTTGATAAACAGACAGTTAAGTCGACGGCCAGACTAAGTCCTGCTAACCTATTTGGCCATATGCTTCTGCCCAGTTGTTCAAGACTCTTGTTTTGGACGAAATGACCACAGTTTTAATTACTTAAGCTGCTGGCGAGCTAACGTGGTATTAATCTCGCTGTACAGTGGCCGCCTGTAAACAGATTGCACGCTGACCCGCTAACCAAGCATATTGTGAGATTAAGCAGATCGGCACTGAGAACAGCTCACCTGTTCCATCATACTAAGTCCGATACGCGTCATCGATCCAGCGAGGATTAATGAGTCAACTCTGTACATAAAATCTCACGTGTGTCCAAGGATGTATCTCAGAGTAGACGCGTACAATTTATGTTTGTAATATGGAAACTATTCTCTAATTTCACAATCCAGTCCAACAGTCCCTTAAAGACTCTGTGTAACTCTGTGGTTGTTGGTTCGAACTCTGTGGTGATCGTTGAGGTTTTAGTTTTTTGTTTATCTATTTTTCTACAACCCAATCGGATTGTAAAGTGGTTTTCCGTATGCACAGTCGAGGTCAGAAGTTTAAATGTGTGACCATCGTTATCTCTGGAGATGAAAGGGGGAGGGGCTTGCAAGCTGAACATCATCCCAACTGAGGAATTTAAGTTTTTGGCTGCAAACAAAGATATTAATAAAAGTGCTTTTGCTTTCCAGTGGACAAATTACATCCATGGATGGCAGGACCGTTGGGTGGTCCTGAAGAACAACACGCTGAGCTACTACAAGTCTCAGGATGAGACCGAGTATGGCTGCCGGGGTTCCCTCTGCCTGAGCAAGGCCGTCATCACTGTGAGTATCAATGAGAGTCTTCACTACAAAGCAGCACTCTGCCTTTCTGTTCCTCAGTACGTCTTTCATCTGTCAGCTGAACATCGTTGACCTGAGTTCTTTGTTCTTGAATGCAGCCGTGAGTTTGTGCAACATCGGCCCTTTCAAAATCTCTTACAAGAATGAACACTGTTGTTTGTGCAAGAGGAACTTACTGCGTCACACATCCACTGCTCTGCTCGACCTGAGAGGACACTCTGTGAATCTTTATTTAAATTGCAAATGTAGCCACAGACGGCCTGTGTGGCGCTTCACCTGCAGCTTCAGCCCGTTTTCTGCGTCGCTCCCGTTTAACCCTCCGTTTGGAACGAGCCGAGCAGCCGGGCGCTGTGGCGTTCAGGCGTTTTGATTGCATGCTCGTTCTAACCACAGTGGGTATATTTCACCACAACCAATACTGTGCTTTGTTGCTTATGAATGGAGGAGAAGTGACTGGCAGACTGAAGCGAGGCCTAACCCTAACCCTTCATACTGTGTGAGCAGCTACAGAGTGCGGGCTAATCAGAGCAGTCGGACTCAATCATGTTGTTATTCAGAGTTGGTGTAGCTTTGTAAACCTTCTAATAATCTGGCCAACAATTCAGGGAATGAGATTAAATCGACAAAACAACTCAAACTGAGGACTAACTGTTGCCATCAGCTGACGAACTTGCTGGTAAACCCGTCCTGACGCATTATTCAGGCAGATTTCAGACTGTTTTTATCGTTAATGGTGATCTCAGCGTGGATGAAGGCTGGTAGAAGAATTGTGAAATATATACACTTAGTCTGTTTTGGCCTGAAAGACTGGGTTCACCTTTCACCCACTTTTAACCTCACTGCTTGTTTTGTTCAGTTCTCAAGCAATAACGACAGGCGCTGCAAAGAAAATGAGTTTTAGTTTGGCGTTGCACAAAATCCTCCAAATCCACGATTTCATTTTCATTTGAAAACAGCATTTTTTTTTTCTTTTCTACATGCTGCTGCTGCTGAGCTAGCTGCTCTTAGGCTCTTAACAGTCAGTAGGTTGGAGAGAAAACAGCATATTGGGAGAATCACCAGTCCTGCTTTTGATTTTGATGATCGAAACTCAAAGCTTATTACAGCTGATTTTCGATGTAGGATCAAAATGGTGACGCCCCTTCTGCATTTAATTTGACTTGCTCGTGGAGACAACTTTCATTTTCATGTCAAAGTGTCTCCACGTCTTGCAGCGCTGTCTTGATCTTGTAAATGCTACTTCAGTTTACTGTACCTGATCGAAGTTTTTCAGTTCCCTCTTTATCACTGCTGATCACATGAGGAGAAATCTAAAGAACAGAGTCTCTCCCCTCCTCCCTCACTTTCTCCCTCAGCCTCACATAGTTTAGAGAAATTTGGCGTGTGATATACTAGATGTGATTCAGATGTCAGGCATCCACCATATGTTTCTCTTTAATTCACGACGGAAACGCTCCGCTCCCTCCTACACTCCTATGTTGGCCTAAAGCTCGACTCCTTTAATCATGAGGACCTTCACCCTGGAGTTTCTTAAACTTCTTCTTCAGGTGACAAACTATTTTTACAAATAACTCCTGATTATGTCCCAAGTTATGCTTCAGGGTAACTGGCCTGTCAGGTGACTGTGAGAGTTTCACAACAGCATGCTATGTGGTAACGCTTCAGCAGGAACCTCATCATGAGACCAGAAATGCTGCGTCACTGTATAGAACAGACGAAGGAAGGCAGCTCAGAGCTGCAGCAGCAGCAGCAGCATCGTGCTTCATGTATTTACAGTAGAAGCAGAATCAGACGTCTGACACCATCCTGTCTCACAGAGCTGCCACACTCAGTTAGGCGACGACGCGAATAAATCCAAATGTGCCAACAGTGTTTAACGCTGGACGTTCACACCTCCCGTCATGTTTCAGAGGGAGCTCGGGTCAGTCATTGACTCTCTCTCTCTCCAAACAGCAACAAGGGAAATGAATAAGTTACTGTTCCCAGGCAGCAGAGACGCCGGCTTCACTATTAGCTGTATTTGTTCAGCTTCTCCGTTCCCAGCCTGTGTAAATATTAACCTGCATGTGGTGCTCTGCTGCAGTCATCTTTCATCCCACTGGAAATCTGCCTCCCAAGTCTGCTTCGTAAATAACAGCGAGCTATCGAACAGCTATTGAACTGAAATATTTTTACTTTTGCTGGCAGTATTTCTCTCTTTGATTTCCCTTCATTATTTCCCCTGATGGCTCTCACATTTAGCCTCGTACAGTATTCTCTCACACATACCACTTAGGACTTCTGCTGCTTTATACTCTACATGTCAGCTCGGCATACATCCTACTTGTCATCCTGTTTCAGATAAAGCTGGGGTATGTAAGACTGTAGAAACCAGAAGAGCATTGAAAATGGCCAACTGAATAAAAATCCCACCTCTTCCTTCCAGGCCACATGAACGTGCACAGACACTGTTTGCTGGCCAGATGTGTTCGCGGTTCATTTGCGACGTTCAACAGGCTCTCTGAGCTGTTTTTAGTGTAATGATAAAATGAACAACTCTGTTAAATTCCAAGCTAAACAGTCTCACTATGTGCTACTGAGTTAGCTGCTGAGCGACGTGCTCACTGTGAAAGCAGCTGAGCGTTGTCATCACAAACCGTAACCAAGTAGTGATAAGCATCACTCATCAGTGGTCTGATGACGGTCCAGAACAACACGTATGAATGTACTAGAATATGACAGTGAAAAGCAAATGTTTAGATTATCTGTGTACATTTTCTGTCGGCTCGATTGTGCATGCTGTGTGCACACATGCATTTAGGTCAGAGGAAGGTCGTGGTCGTTTCACTCTGAGTCACCCACAGATTTTGGTTTGGTCGATAAAGTTGAGAAAAGTTTAGTAGATGTGTGAGAACTCGTGTGATATCTTTGCAGCAAGTGCACAGAAGAGCGAGAGGGTCAACCCTCATCGTAGAATAAAGTTAAAGAGACTCCAGCAGCTCGCGGCTAACAGGCCCGCCTTTATCTCTGGTGTCAGGTTCAGCCCTGATAACAACCTATCCGTTAGTTGTTGGATTAATCTAACTAACAACGAATTTAACCACTTGTCATTTGTATTTAAATAGTTTATTCAGTCTTCAATCATCTACAAAGGTTGCACCGCTGGGCGTTATTCCCCAACAACAAACAGCTCTAATCTCTAATCTGAACTCTTGATCTCTATAATCTAAACATATATTTCCTGGTTTCTGTCAGACCCAGCACACCCAGCAAGATCACAGTTAGTGGGTGAGATGTTTCACACATCAACATATCAGCCACAACAACAGCTGAAGATAAATAATGCAGTCAGGCCGAGCCGCGCTGTCGTCTGGAAACAGCATCTGTCTGACGCGGTCTCAATCAAAATTGGACACCGTCGGCTTCACAAAGGGAGTTTTCTCTGCAGAGCTGCTGGGTTGGGTTGCATTATACCCCGTTATTCATTGTGTCCACCTCCTGTCTACATAATGGTACAGGTAGCATCCTCTTTGTGTTCAAACCATCAGATCGACACCCCTCTCTGTACCCAGATGGTATTTTTAGGCCGTACTCAGGACTCCCTCGTAGCGTTACCGTAGACCTCTCCAGCATGCATTAGCTCTAAATTTAGATCCCTCTCTGCAGGTCTGCTATCGACCTGCGAACGATGCCCTTCTTGTTTCCCTGCTTTACATCTGACAAAGGTAAAACTGCAGATCGTTTGTTATTACACACTCAACGGGTTTACAGGACTCAAATCCCGTAAACGTTCAGTAGATTCATTGCTAGAAGTACGATAGCAAACAATCATCCAGCCGTCATGCTGCTCCAGGTGTTTCGGGGCACATTGTGAACGTGAAATCGTTTCTCGGCTGCTTCTGCAACTGCCAAGGCCGTTTTTAGATCCACGGTCAGTTAATAAGAGCACACTGGCCTACTTTTAATTCCTCCTCTCTCCGGAATTGGTGAGTAGTGCAGACTGGATGTGTTAGTCTGCCGCTGGACTGTGGACGCAATATCTGTCACAACGAAACAGAAAATGTGGAAGGACGAAGGGACGAAGTGGATGTTGAAGAGATGAGTGACGTCAGGCTTGACGGAAACTCTAAAGTGTCTTCAGTCAGGAAATGAGACTCTTCCTCGCGTCATGTGACTTCCTGTACGTTGGGGGTCATCAGGAGGGTCAAGAACCACATGCACAAGTCTTTAGGAGTGTGTGTGGTGTGTGTGTGGGAGTATTTCAGTAATGAATGCTGTTCTTACTGTCAGCCTTGTCCATTTAGCCTTCCCTTTCCTTGGGTTTCACTCTGACCACTTGCTGGTGAGTCAGTGTTTCTGGACGCCGGCTGGAGGGATCCCGGACTCTACAGAAAGATGTTCCTGGCTCCAGGCCTCTAGTAGTAACGCTGAAGGAACAAGAAACTATATTTGAGGCATAATTATGATGTTTAACTTACATGAGTAATGAGGGATTCTCTGCGTTTGCATTGGCTTCAGTTTCCCTCCATGTTTGTTGGGTGGTGAACATCACGAGGTCTTTTGAGGGGAAGCTCTCGTCCATCCAGCTCTGTGACTGCGAACACGTACGCCGGCTCGGAGAAGGGAGAGGACAGACAGGGAGGCTTTTTGAAGCTGGAGAGGAAGTTTATGTTTGAAGAGAACAGGGACAGACAAAAGCTGTTTTGTCTCATCATTTTAGATTTTGGCATTCACGTCACTTGTTGCACGGCACTACTGGGAAATCACTAAAGCTAATATCTCACGCTGTAACGCTCTCATAAAGCTCTGTGTCCCGACCTCCCGCTGACGTCTTCCTTTGTGCGAGCGTACGGCTGAAAATGATCCAAGTCCCAAAATATGAGCCCCGAGATTCAAAGCCTCTGATTATCTGGGATGTAACGATGGTTGAGCCTCAGCTGGGCTCTCGCTAAACCGGGCTGATCGACGCCAGAGATCGTCTGATCGTCACATGGCGTCTCAGTGGGCGACACTTACATTTGTGTCATCTGCACTGGTTGATTGTGTTGTGGTTGTTTTGCTACACATATTGGGAATCTTAAAGAAGTCTTTTACTGCCTTTGTATAAAAAGCTGGGCTGCGTCTGTAGTCGAATAAACTTGAAATTGAGGATATATGACAACAGAACAAACCCTCAGAGATGGGTCTTGGTGTTTCTTGTGTCCAGTTGCCTTTTGTCAAATATTTGAGTGTTATTTCTGTACACATAACACAAAATTATGCCAACAGACTCTCTTCACCTTCGTACACATAAAGAGGATGAATTTGGTCGCTAGCGTTTCTGTTTTTTCTTTCTCAAACGTGTGTAGATATCGTAATAATAATATCTACTGACAGCCCGAACTGATCTGAGTCAGATCTGAAAGTAATTAGTCACTAAAGTTTTCAAATAGATGGAAGGTTAACGCAGCAGAAAACAGTCGAACTTAAGCAACATCGCTGCTGATGTGTCTCCTCGCGGTCACCGTCTATTATTGCTCCCTGGTAGTTTTCTGAATTTATTGTGAGGTAACAGCGAGGGCTCTCACGGCACGATAAAGACTTACTGCCTCTTTGATTTGTTCCCGTTCCAGCAAGATAATCGAATATAGATCGCTCCTGGTCTCTAAAGTGCTTCGCTGCAATCATATCTATAATATCCATCACGTTCTTTAAACCTGCGCGGTCACAGGAGGCTGGACGGCGTTCCACTTTCAGCCGGCACAAACTTGAATCTCCACATTTTGTCTGCTTGCCTTTCACATGGCGCTCAGGCTGAGGCCAGCGTCAGCATGTCAGGTCATGTGGTGAAGTGCGAGGCCGCTGAGATGACCTTCCCGTGATGGATTATTGTTTACTGTAGCCTTGGATCCCAGTCACGTTCTCAGAGCCGGTGCTTACCAGCCAGCGTACCCATGACCCCTTAAGTCCAGAGGTGATCCAGAGGAATCCATCTTCTCTTTCCTAGCAACCGAAGGACACGAGAGTCCCAGGCATTTTCTCTGATTTGACTCAAGTATAGTTTCCATTTCTACAGTTGTTATCTTTCTCTGATTGTTTCCAGATCTGAGGGGTTGTACTCTGAATCTCGTCTATACGATATAAAAGAGAAAGAAGCTTATCTTCTGTCTTCCTTCTAACAAATGGAGAAGCGTCACGCTCGTTTCCTTCCCTTCTTCTGCTTCCTCTTGTTGTCCGTCTCTGTCGCCGGTGTTGATCTTGTCTTCCTGCTGCTGGCAGCTTTCGAGTGAGCATCTGATCTGGAAAGCCTTCAGCGCTCAGCCGCACGCTGTGCATTATTGACAGCGAGCATCTGGTCTTGGCTTCAGCGCCGTCCAGGTGTCGGGCAGCAAAACTCAGACACACAGCGGCCGTTTATCTCTCTGAAGTGGTGTCATTTTCAGTTTGAGCTCAGCTGGTCTCATCTGATGTTGTGTTAATCTCGTATAGATTAAACAGAGTTGGTAGACAGGAATAATCAATAAGGTATAATTATAACGCTTAACTCTAACAGCGCTGTATTGATTAACGGACCCAAAGCTTTCCTGAATGTGCTCATTAAACAAACACCGCAGCTGTTTCAGTTCATCCTGACAGTGCTGATGAGAGAAGTCTGCAGTGTCGGTGTGCAGGGCAGCCGTTTAGATATTACACCGGGCAGTATTACAGTTAGATAATATTTCTATTAGCTGTGGCGTCCCTGTTGAGCCGTGCCCTCGGCGACACCTGAACGAGTCCGACTCTCTGATATCAGCCGGCTCGTTCTGTCGTCAGACCTGAGAGTGGTTCAGCTTCAGGCTCGCTGCTGCTGCCGTCCTTTCAGAAGCCTCATGCATTCAGTAAATACTACACAGGTAAATACCACGGCTGTCAGCGGTGTTCCCTCCACCTCCGCCCTCCTCCAGCACACACACACACACACACACACACACACACACACACACACACACACACACACACACACACACAGTCCCTGGTTGCTGCTGATGCCAGTGCAGCAGTTTTACAGGCCTGTCGGTGCTCTGTGGGGCCATTAGGCTCCATCCTGCAAGACTCCTTAAAAGGCCAGTTATCTGCTGCGTCTCCTGAGGGACTGAGTCTGGAGGTGGAGGCTGTGGTGTTCTGCTCTTCTTTGTCCTCCGTCTCTGAGAGTCACATGCAGGAGAGCTGCACGATTGGTTGATAAGTTCGTCTCCAGCTGTTCTTAATAATCATCAGTTCATCACTGGGAGGAGTTTCTAAAGAGACTGAGGCCACGTTTATACGTAGCAGGGTATTTAGAGAAACGAATATTTCCCCCCTCCGTTTTCAAAAATAGCATCGTGCACACAACATCGTTTTCAAAAAAGTTGTCATTTACATCAACCCACATAAATACGCCGTCGAGCGCCATTCTAACTCTGCCAAACCTCTGGGCGGCAGTGTAGGGAGAAGGATGAAGCCATGCAAGCCAATCACAATCCTCAGAATCAACAACAACGAATAACACGAGCGACTTCCTGTTCCTGTCAAAACAACGCTCACGTGACGTTAAGCATTTTCTGGTGCATAGCCTAATGAGCGTGAGAAGCTAAAACCCCGTTTCTCCCAGCTGACACGACAACACGTAACCGGAGTTTTCCAAATTCTCCACTTTGCCCGGAGTTTTTTAGAAATGATCGTTTTCTGTGATAAAAACGGGGTTTTCGTGTAAATGAGAGGCCAAACCGCCTGAAATATCTGCGTCTTCCCTTCATGTAAACGTGGCCTGAGAGTCACATGCAGGAGAGCTGCACGATTGGTTGATAAGTTCGTCTCCAGCTGTTCTTAATAATCATCAGTTCATCACTGGGAGGAGTTTCTTAAGAAACAAAATAAAAGATTCTCTGATTCCAGCTCGTTAAACGTGAACATTTTCTGGTTTCTGTCCTCTGTGACAGTAAACTTAACAACTTCTCTATGAATCAAGATATGAATCGACAATTAAAAAAGAGTTATTTGTTGAAGCTCTGATCTTCAGCAGGTAGTCCTACAGTGGGAGTAATTCACCCGACATCTCTGGGACTGTTGCCGTGTTCCTGGTCGTAAGTCGACTCATATCATCGCCTACAGGATGGAGATGAGCTGTTTGCTGGTTTACTGCCACTTTAACAGCCATCTCCAGGGAAGGCCACCTCACACATGCATCCCTCCGCTCTTCCTGAGCAGGAAAAGAGATGTGTGTTTCCCGTCGCTATGAAAAGAACATGACAGCGGGCTTAGAAATGTATGACATCATCGTGACAGATAGCGAGCCAGCTGGGTCCCCAGAACTGGCCTCATTACAGCCCGTCCTCCAGGATCCCATCCTCCCCGCCTCTGTCTGACGTCCAGAGACGATCTGATCATAATATAGAAATTCATGAAACTGCCTTTCACTACATTTTTTACAGAAAAAATATAATAAGCACATTAAAGCGGCAGCTATCCTTCCCCCTGCTCCCTCAGTAACTTTGAACTCTGCAGTAGAAATGATCCGTAAGCATCTGAGCTTATTGTGATGTTCAAATGCTTCATATCTCTGAAATCTGCACAACTGAAGCCAAAAGGTTCAGTAAGTCAATCCACTAAAATATAATAAAAGGGCCATCAGCGGGAGGTTCGTGTTCATAGCTTTCAGACTATATAACTAAGAAGAGGAGAGACAGCAGCGTATGTTCAGCACACACTGACTAACTTCACTTTTCTGTGTTTGTCTTCCAGCCTCACGAGTTTGACGAGTGCCGGCTGGACATCAGCGTGAACGACAGCGTGTGGTACCTGCGAGCTCAGGACCCGGAGCACCGGCACCAGTGGATCGACTCCATCGAGCTGCACCGGGTGAGTCAGAGGAAACCAGATCCCTCTCAGACCTGCTGCTCACAAATATGATCTTTTTGCACCGTTGAAGTTGTGTACGTGTGTGTGCTTATTGTGTGCATGTGTGTGTGTCTCTATCAGAGTATCAGAGAGGGGAGGAGAGAGAATGGAGGCGTCCAGGGGACGATAATCATCCCTCCACCACTGGTGCGTCTGTTAGACCGTCTGTAGGACTTAACGAGTGCTTCATCTGTCTGTAGCACTGTAGTACAAGTGTGTGTTTGTGTTAACCTGTGTGTGTTTGTGTAGTCCAAAGCAGATTGGAGCACAAACACTGTGTGTGCTGTGTGGATATTTGATCCTACGTGACGTGTCCTTTCACAGAGGGCACGCTCAGCTGAAAGTTATCTTAACCGTGGACCAGCAGTGGGTTCGGGGTCGAGATAATCCTGTTTCGTACACACACATTTAACGCACGGGCGGCGCTGAAAAGCGTCAGACTGGCTGAGAATGCAACAGATGGCTCGCAGCCCGGCTGTGATGATTCTCTGGGTTCAGCTGAAACACTGAGGTGAACCCGGACTGCTCAGGACGCTCCTCGCTGTGCTGTTTGCCTCCAGTATCAGCACAGTGTGGATTCACTCCGTTAACCTTTACAGGGTGATTGTGTTCAGGCAGTGTGACGGACAAAGGACGCAGGTTTCAATCTCTACTGTTGACTGTTGAGTAGAAGACGACGGAGGAAGGGAAGACCTTCGTGTGGACACAGTCACCAGCCGTCAGCATGACATCAGCATGTAAATGATGTTCTGCTTCGTCCCATGTGACGTCTGCAGATCGAGTCCTCGATGCCGTCACTGTCGGGTTTTCTCGCTCTACACATCCATCCAACAGGAAAACGCTTCAAAACTAGATTTAAGGCAACGCAGCTAGCTTAGCATGGCCTTCATTTACACTTTCAGATACTTATCCTGTGTGCAAGAAGACGATCAGCTGATTGGTAACAGCATGGAGACGTTGGTTTATTTTCTTTTTTTTCAGAGATCCTTTATCGATTTGTTCCAGAGGAGGGTTCACTCTGGACATTGAACGTCAGAATCAAAAGCAGGATTGACGATTCTCGCAGTACTTTTTTCTCTTTGCCCGCCTACTTGTGCACATCTGAAGGAAAAAAAACAACCCTCAAAGATAACAAAGCTAGCTTAGCGTTAGCCTGGAGCTGCATGAAGAGATCCTTCACTGATTTGTTTAGGAAGAGGGTTCACTCTGGACAGATTTGAGAAACTGAACTTAAACTGAATTCTATCTTTTGTTGTTTGTTGTTGAATCACTGAAGGCTGGTGGTTTTATTTTTGGAGAATAGTATCTGACCTTGTGAATCTGAATCTATTGAGGAGACAAGTTTAGAAGTGTAAATGCCCGTTCTCAGGATATTGAGCCAGCGATCAGTGGATCTTTACAGCTCCAGATGCGTTCATCTGACCCTGACCCTGTTCCAGAACAAAAGCTAAATGGTGGATTTGGAGAGTGAGTGACATCTGCTAGCCAGAGAGGAAAGAGAAGCGGAACTCCTTTTCCTTTCTGATCGAAGGCAGAAACAATGCAGAGTGGAGTTCTGAGTTGGTCTGACAGATGAGGAGAAGTCAGCGACCACACCTTCAGTCCGTCTGCCAAAACATGCTCACTACGAACTCAGGGAAATCCCCTCCTCCCTCCTCCCTCCTCCTCCCTCCCCCCCAGCTCCAGCATCAGGGAGCCTCCGTGACTCATACGAGCGGGAGGAACATACATCTACATGCACTCACAGCGGGTCTCCACCACACCCACCGTGAGTCACCGCTGAAAACTCTTCCCCCTAGAAAGTCCCGCTTCCTCTTCCAGCCCACATTACTCACAGCACTCAGCAGCCGGGCATCTCCAGGGAGACCAAACACTCGCAGCGAACACTTCAGTCTCCTCCTCGCTCGGAACGTCTCCATGTGAAAACAACACTTGTTTCTAGGAGACAGTGTGAAGACGACGTCCTCAAACGTCTCGGTTACTGTCACAGAAGAAAGAAACCAGAAAACATGCATCAACACATCGAGAGAGACGCTCAGTGAATCAGATAAAGTTCAGATTGTTTATTAACCCTTTAAGACACTTACAGGTTTCTTCCTTTAAAGCCTGCTGTCACTTCCAAGACAAGTGATTAAAGAAATGCCTCGTGTGATTTGTTAAAGCTCCCGTCTGCTCCTGAAGCTGAGAAATAAAGGTTTTAGTAAACGTTGACAATTCTTAATGGGTCAAAGGTCAAAGGTGCAGATGCTGACAATCAGACGGATCAATCAGTAATAATTACAGTCAGTTAAACAATTACTCACATTTAATATGCTGGATTCAGAGAATTTCACTTCTACTGATTCATCAATGATCATAATAGATGAGGCAGAGATGAATAAGCAGCAACAACCGTCAGTCTTCATGTCTCTTGTTGTCTACAGCCCTGGTGCACACACATATTAATCACATGACACATGAACAGATGAACACAGGAGCAGTCGGTGAGTGTTCGTCGTGCTGCCTGCATCCTCAGCAGGTGTTCCTGTGCAGGTGAGGCTGCTGACAGGAGGATGTGTTCCCTTTAATTTCTCAGATTTAATCAGTCAACACATCGTCAGCCTGCATGTTTGAATGTGTCGTGGTGCAGCCGGCGGCAGAGCAGAGCGATCTGTCAGTGGGGCAGCTCCATGTGAACGCAGCCGGAGTTACTCCTGGTCGATGACCGACAGTTACCCCGGGCTCCTGCAAACGCCAGTCACGTGCGTGTGCACGTCGCGCCCTCTGGTGGATGAAACGGGAAACGCATCCTGTGTGTGTGTGTGTGTGTGTGTGTGTGTGTGTGTAGTTAAGCCTTCCTCTCTGCTGTCACGAGCGTCTATTCTGAGAGCCGGAGCGAGCGTTATGTAAGAGGAGGAGAGGGGAACCGGGCAGGTTTACAGGAAGTCTGCTGGAGTTTCAGTTGGTGTGCGACGCTCGGTCACTGAGCGCTGATGATGTCACTCTGTCAGAGTGTTTCATCTCAGAAGGCCGAACAGGTCGACGCCTTCTTCATCGTGTTGAAGGACGGCTGAAATATCAGACACATAAATATGAATATAATGAACATCAGTGTGACTTTATATGCTACATTTTCTGTTTTAGTTGACTTGCTTCCTTCACTCTTCCATCATCAGTCTGTTGTTTGTCTCTGAGTTTTGGCGTCACAGTCAGCTCTGTCTCGTGCACAGCCTTAAATATTTAGCTTGAATAAATTCTAAGTGATTTGTATTCACTCACTTGTCTCCTGTGTTCGTCTCCACACTGTGTCTCTTCGCAGGCTGATTCTGGTTACGGCTCCGAGTCCAGCCTGCGGAGACACGGCTCCATGCTGTCGCTCACGTCAGCCACCAGCAGCTTCTCCGCCACCTCCACCTCCTCCTTCAAGGTGAGCTTTCTGAGAACTGTTGACCGTGGCTCAGGAGGACGCCGGCTTCAGTACGCCGTCTGCATACCTGAGGGATTCCTGGAGTTTGTAGGAGCACACAAACTGTTCCTTCAGTCTGCATACCGTGTAGAATATTGACTCGTTTGCTTTCTTGTCTCTGCAGAAGGGCCACCGGCTGAGAGAGAAGCTGGCGGAGATGGAGACCTTCAGAGACATCCTGTGCAGGCAGGTGGACACGCTGCAGAAATACTTTGATGGCTGCGCAGACAACGTGTCCAAGGACGAGCTGCAGAGGGACAAAAGTAAGACCGCCACACGTCCACATGGCTGAGTTTTAAAGATGATTTAACTAAAAACTCACAGGTTCATGAGTGATTAAAGACTATTTCTGGTTCTGGCTTCTCAAACACGAGGATTTGATGCTTTTCTTTCTCATACAGGACAGTAAGATGAATATGTTCATGTTTCAGATGACTGCTCTGATAAAACAGTTTGAAGACGGCTCATGTAGAAGATTTCTCTCCGTATTTAGCACAAATTTAATGTGTTTCACCAACTTCAGTTGAACTTTTATGTTAGCTTTATGTTTTGATCAATGAAATGAAATAGGAGGATCACAGATTCTCAGTATTCTCACATCTGAAGACTAATGCTGAATATTATCTGAACTTGTCGAACACCCACCTGCAACAAACCTCCGGGGGAAAGTGCAGCTGCTGCTGTAAAAATACCCCGATCTTTTCAGAGAAGGATCTGAAAGTGTAAATGAAAAGCTGTCAGAACAGAAAACCAACGACGTGTTGATCTTAACAGATCCAGATGTGACTGTCTAACAGAGTCAGTGCTGAACTGATAACGGAGGAAATAACCGATTTATTAATACAGTTTCTGTCACACATTGTTGTATCAGGTGTAGTAATGTGACGCCACGTTCACACGTCTGAGAGAATCTTTATGTGTAAAACAACATTTAGCGCTGAGAGGAAACATGTGGAATGTGTTTGTGTGCGCTGTGACTCAGACGGCGGTGGTTCTCCGGCCTCTCGCCCTCCGCTGAACGTTCGCTCGTGGTGAATGAAGCCCTGCTTTTGTTCTCCTCGCCTCCCTCTCTCCTCTCTCGCTCTCTCTCTCTCGCCCTCTGTCCATTCTGAAGATGAAACCGGACCATTGTCATGTTGTCCAGCAGCTCAGCAGCGTTCTGTCAGTCTGATGGTGCCGGGCCGGAGCTCGGCTGGTGAACGGGCCGCAGGGCGCCACCCTGCTCTGGATCACTGACTGTAGCAGCGACCTGTGTTCGTCTTCCCTCCTCTGAAACCTTCTGTCTTTCTTTTTGTTCCAGTCGTGGAGGACGATGAAGACGACTTCCCCAACACCCGGACAGAAGGAGAGTTTGTGCACAACAACAACGGCAGCAAAGAAAAATGTGAGTTTTTTCTATAACCTTCAGTACTTGTGAGCAAAAGTTCATAAATCAAGCTGAACATTTTATTTATACGAAGTCTGACTCTCAGATCCTTTATGTAAACTGCATCATCAGAACTGTTGATGTGGTTTGATCAGATTTGATGTATAAAGTCCTGGAATATATATAAAAAAACAACAACTGGCATCACATCTGTACTCGAGCGTTTGTTTGACCTGGGCTGCTGCTCGTCTGCAGTGTTCCAGTCCTCCAGTCCGAAGGGAATCAACGGCATAGACTTCAAGGGCGAGGCCATCACGTTCAAGGCCACCACAGCCGGGATCCTCGCCACGCTGTCCCACTGCATCGATCTCATGGTGAAGAGGGAGGACAGCTGGCAGAAGAGGCTGGACAAGGTGCGTAACATCTCTAACATCTCATCTGCTCGCTCGGAGGAGGAGAAATGAGCAGCGATTTAAAGAAAAACATCGTTATAAATTCCTCAGCATCAGTGTGGTTGTTCAGTGACTGTCTGTGTGTGTGCAGGAGATGGAGAAGAGAAGAAGAATAGAGGAGGGTTATAAATCAGCGCTCAACGAGCTGAAGAAGAAGTCTCACTTCGGAGGTCCAGATTATGAGGTGAAGTTCTGTTCAGGTTCATCCATGAAGCAGCGTGAACTCTGGGACGTCTCAGAGCTTTGTGAAGTAACGTTCTCTCTCCTCTTCGCGGTCAGGAGGGTCCGAACAGCCTCATCAACGAGGACGAGTTCTTCGATGCGGTCGAAGCCGCTCTGGACCGACAGGACAAGATGGAGGAGCAGGTCAGCAGAAGATCAGAAGTTATTCTGTCAGGAAATGTACTGTTCATCATCCTGTTCATGTTGGTGATTTAATTTGTGTCTGTGTTGGTCCAGTGTCAGACTGAGAAGACGAGGATCCAGAGGTCCAGCCCCGTCCCTCCTGGAGACGTCTACTCCACCACCGGCACTCACAGGTTCTCCGGCAAGGTAACCGACGTTCTCCTCTGACACTGAACAGAGCTGCTCCCATCGTTCCTCCTCCGGTTCTCCCTGTTCCTGACTTCTCTCATCCTTTCTCTCTTCCTCTCCATCATCCTGTCGGTTCTCATCGTCCTCGTAGCCTCATAGTCAGTCCTCCCCCGCTCTGATAGTCATGGCCCCTCCTCATGACGTCCACAGGTTCAGCACAGAGGTAACTCACTGACCCAGTCCACCCACCTCCCCCGTCCCTCACCTGTCCCTCACCTGTACCTGGACTAAACACCACGTCTGCATGACTGCTGAGCATAACTGCATGTATGAAGACTCACTGAGGCGTCACGTCCTGCTGAACACGGCGGTCTGACCTCTCTGTAGCTTGTTTGGCGCTCTGCATGTCGGACTCCGAGCTCGCTGTGGCCCAACAGGTTAACTGGGTGTTAAACTTCACCCAGGTCATGTGACCCAGCTGTTCTCCACCCCTGGCTCTCTGTGATGTCAGCAGAACAGACACTGTGTTTGTGCTCGGTGCTGTCAGACTCGCTCTCCTCACTGAGTTCAGCTCACTGACGTCAGCCACGGCTCGTTATAACTTCAGATTAACTCTGTCTGTGTGGTGACCTGCCTGTTTTCACGCTTCGTCTCAGCTGCTTTGAACTCCTGATGCATGAACTTGATGATGTCATATGTTGCTGACAGAGACATGACCTCACTGTGTTCGTGCAGCTTCCTGCAGGAGATGATCCGGGTCAAACAGGCGACTGTGGTTTCAAACATCTTTGTTGATGAGAATAGTTTGACCTTTTTGTCCTCAGTTTTTAGTCTCGGTGTCGTTTTGTTGTGAAAAAGGCCGTCAGCGATGTTCTTATAGTTAAAACGAGCCCCGTCCTCCTCAGAGGAAACAACAGTCGGTTCAGTGTCACTTCTCTGCACACAGCGACTCCATCACACCATGTTTACATCTGAGGACTTTCTTCAAGCTGCCATCACATAATCGATATCACATCCTCTGCCTCTCTGTCCTCGCCTCGTGTTACAGGTGGAGGAGATGGTGCAGAATCACATGACCTACTCCCTGCAGGACGTCGGCGGAGACGCCAACTGGCAGCTGGTGGTGGAGGAAGGAGAGATGAAGGTACGAGGAGGATCATCTGATGTTTACTGGACCACAGTGTTTTCTTAAATCTCAATCAAAGCTGAATATATATCTGTAACGTGTGTGTGTGTGTGTGTGTGTGCAGGTGTACAGGAGAGAGGTGGAGGAGAACGGGATTGTTCTGGACCCTCTGAAGGCGACCCACTCGGTGAAGGGGGTGACGGGTCACGAGGTCTGCCACTACTTCTGGGACACCACCTACCGCAACGACTGGGAGAGTACGTCCTTTAACTCTGAATCAGTGCCGGCTTTAACACGTTGTTCGGACTGAGACGACTTCACTCTAACACTCCGACGTTCTCTCTCATTTTTTTAGCGACTATCGAAAACTTCAACGTTGTGGAGACGCTGTCGGAAAACGCCGCGATCGTTTATCAAACTCACAAGGTAAGAAAATCGTCACACTCTGTCGACAGTGAGATGGATCTGCTGCTGTGAATCACTGAATCTGATGTCTCAAGGAAATTGAATCGAATGCAACTGGATTTGGTTTTTGTCTTTGAAGACATTTCACCTCTCATCCAAGAGGCTTCATCAGTTCCTGCTCCCTTGACTAGGCTGGGACTAGCGAGCAGGAACTGATGAAGCCTCTCGGATGAGAGGTGAAATGTCTTCAAAGACAAAAACCAAATCCAGTTGCTTTCGATTCAATTTCCTTGAGATAACTATGACCTGGATGAATGAGAATATCCACAGGCTTATTGAATCTGATGGTGTCTGATCTGCGTTGCAGCGGGTGTGGCCTGCGTCTCAGAGGGACGTCCTGTATCTGTCCGCCATGAGGAAGATCCTGGCCAACAACGAGAACGACCCCGACACCTGGCTGGTCTGCAACTTCTCCGTGGATCATGACGAAGCTCAGGTGAGTCCACCTCGGATCTGCTTCAGGGGGGATTTTATTAAGTTCTGACTGTTCATCTTCTTTAACCCTCTGTCCTGTGGTCTCGCAGCCGTCCAGCAGGTGTGTCCGTGCCAAAATCAACATCGCCATGATCTGCCAGACGCTGGTCAGCCCACCAGAGGGAGATAAAGAGATCAGCAGAGACAACATCCTCTGCAAAATCACCTACGTCGCCAACGGTGAGTTGAAACTGACTCTAGCCCCTTTCAGATAGAAAAGGCTGCAATGTGCCTCCTTGTCTGTCTAAAAGGGAGGTGTAATATTCCTCCTTTTCCAAACAGCCTCCACTTTTCCTCCTCTGGTCGGCGTCAACATGTGACGTGACGTGAAGCAGGAAGTTGGGCGTGAAGAGAAGCAGGGCAGTTTCTGCTTTTCTCCCAGAATCCTCTTCCCGTTTAACATTGGGGCTTATGGGGCAGTTGCTGGAGTTTGTGTCGGTTAGACGCAGATAATTCAAAAACCGTACATCCTCCCGATAAAGTGGACACGTTGCCAGACAGAAGACAAGTGTGGCTACGTTCTTGGAAAATATCACTATTGTAGTGTGAAATCTGTGGCTAGGATCGTCATCTAAAGAAACATTTTCGGAGAGTTTTTTTCAGGCTCCCCCACTCTGCCAGTTGGTGCTGCGCGAACATTCCGCAATACACACTCATTGAAAATCCTGAATTTTTTCGAAATCACTCACGATCAATTAAGGGTCACCGTTCAAAAACTAAACATCGTAGAAAGAAAGTTCAAATACAACTCAAATAGATAAGACTTGTGCCTACATTTTAAAGTTTGAATGGTGTCTCTAGGTCAAAGTCTGCCAGAGCAGGAGATGTTTGAAACACGTTGATGATTTTGCGACTTTTTTGACCCCGTCCCATTCATTCCTTATGGGACGATTTTTCACAGTTTTTCTTCAAAATAAGAGCTTTACATTGCACCCCATCGGAGTTTAGAACTGGGTTCTTAGCGGGGGGCTTTTAATTTGAAAGTAGCGACCGCTATTAGCTCGCCGCTACAACAACAAGCGGACAACCAAGACAGCTACAGAGAGCGAGGAGACGCTAGCATCTCCCGGATCTCAGCGGCTTTCCAGCTGCTCATCTTCGTGGATGAAGTGACGAACTGACTGCTGTGATCAGCTGTTTCCTGGTTTTAAAACTCCCGGCTGTGGGTGCGCAGCAGTGCACGTCATCCACACCTCCGCCCATCTCAGCATCTGCCACCACATTGCCGCCTCGGATTTACAGCAATGGAGGCGCAAATAAGTGTAACGTTACCCTCCGAGGGGCAAAACTGGCGGAACAAAACAGACCACCAATTTGCCGCCTTCTGTCTAAATCCGCAGAGCGAGCCACCAAAAGGACGGCAGATTGGTGGCTTACTGCCCAGAATAAAAACGGCTAGTATGTGCTGTTGACGGTGTGAAGACATTCTAACTATACGGAGGCTTCTTGTGGTTGCAGTGAATCCTGGAGGCTGGGCTCCGGCCTCGGTGCTCAGGGCCGTGGCCAAGAGGGAATACCCCAAGTTCCTCAAACGCTTCACCTCCTACGTCCAGGAGAAGACGGCAGGCAAACCCATCTTGTTCTGAGGTAACGCAGGAGCTCACTCACCAGGTGTGATAATGTTTTCACCTGTAACATGATAATAAAGAGCTTCTTCTTCTTCTTCATCTTCGCAGTGTGGAGACGTGAGGATCTTCAGCTGCTGCTGCTGCTGCGTCAGGACCAGTTCGTCCGAGTGGTTTCTGCCTCCCAGCTCATAGATCCGTCAGGTCCTGTAGGGGAGGACGGGGCGCAGCGCTGCCCTCTGCTGGCTGCATTCAAACAGACCTTTATCACATCAGTTCAAGAAAAATTACCACTTGTTTCCCCTGTTTTTGTGATTTAATTGCTAAAATATTAAAGAAAAGTGCAGATAAAGAGGCTGATGAAAGCCTGAATCAGTCACACACTGACAGATTCCTCCAGAGATTAAAAAATGGTTCAGATTATGTTGAATGCAGCCAGCAGAGACTCCGTCGACCTTCCCTCCTCGCGCTCCCGTAGAGAACCGACCTGTCCGAGTAGCCAACACATCAGCTCGTGTCTCTTTTCTTACAGATATATTAATATATAAATGTACGTATGTTCTATAAGAGGTTTGTAAAAAAGAAACAGATCTTTGCTAATAGACTTTTATTCTCATGTCTAGTTTCTACTTTGTGTTGATTTTTTTCATCATTAGTCTTTTTAAGCTGTTTAACTTTTTGCTAGTAGAACATCAGATTGATTTAAGATGAGTGTCATCTTATCCACGTCGAGTCCAGAGGGCCGTCACTGAACTCGTGACCCCGATGATGTAAGACTCGACCTCCCTGACCGCGTCGCTCTCATGAAGACGCCTCGGCGGCGCCGGAGGAGCGGCGAGCTGACGGGAGCGTGTCGTATATATTTCATGTACAGAAGCGGTTTGTGTTACACGTTCGCTCGGCTTCATATTTGTGTCCTAGCACATGTTCCGAATGTTGTAAATAGAGTCGCTAACATTTCTCTGAAGGTCTGAAAGTTTGTTTTTGTGATCGAGTCGCGCCCAAATGCCTTAGAGTTCCAGGAAATGTAGATAGAGACGACGCGATGCAGGGCGCCGTTAGTGCTCCTGACAAATCACTAGTCAAGTGCCTCTCGGCTAAACTCCCTCACTGTCAGCTCCCATCCTTCAGGAAGCAAATTAAAACCTGTCCTGCAGTGTGTATCTACTGAGTGAATAAACCAGGTGATGCTCGCAGTTCTAGAAGTTTCCCCACATTGACCTTCTTCAGATAAAGTACTGAAACTGTCTGTGACCACAGTCCAGCTTGGATCTGTGTGATGGAAGTGAAGTCCAGAGTTCAGTGAGGATGTTCGATACTCGAGTAGATTTACAGAGAAGAACTTTAAAGCGGAAGTAGACAACTTTTTACCGTCCAAAACAAAAAAACAACCATAAGAATCACCAGTTTGATCTCAGAGCTGCAGGCGGGTTTTGTTACTTACTGATCCAGTTGAAGGAGGCCGGTTTCTCCGGTCTGGTCGGTTTCCATCACTCTTCAGCTCCTCTTCCTCCATCAGCGGCTTGTTTCAGTCGCCACGGTTACCTGTGGATGGTGACCGGGGAAAACAGTGACTCTTCCTGTTTTCTCCTGATGCTGTGACATCAGTATTTACAACTCAACAAGTTGTCTACTGCCGGTTTATGATTTATCCTCCGTATACTTTTCCTAAAGTTGAACTCTGGACTTTAGACTCCTCTCCCTTTCATGCATGTTGTCCACTACAGATATTTTAGAAGTCATATTGAACCGGATCAGAACCACATCTCAGCCCCCAGAAGATTTATCTCTAACTCCAGACTGTTATTGTGTTCGTTTCCCTTTTCTCTTGGAATATTGGAAGATTTTTATTCTGAGAAAAACAGACGGGTTAAAAATATCTTCCACACAAACCTGGTGCCAGAAATACTTTTGTTCAGATTTAATAATAATCTTCTTGTACTTGTGGACATTTCACGCCTTTATTTACATTCCTTAAAATGATCTAATTTACACTTGAATAGTTTTATTAAAGAGAAATGTTGAAGTTTTGAAGAATAAACCCTTTGATCCTCCAGAGGGGACGGGTGTCTTTCAGTCACAGACAAAAAAGAAATAATATTTTATTCAAATCTGATTAAATCTTATTTAGTAGAAAAAGGTTTGTTTATTTTAACCGACCCGTCTGGTTTTCTGAAAATAAAAGACTCATGTCATGTGTGTAACTTCAAACATTAACAACAAGAAAAGACCTGACGTGATTCTTCGCTTGTTTAAAGGTCAAAATAAACATTTAAACAATTTGATTTGATTCAGGCATGAAAGGGAGAGGAAGAGTTTTCTTTCCCTTCATCATTTCAACAACAGTTTTCAAAGTAAAGCGTCCGAACTTTTACTTGAACACATCTGAGTTTCATCTCCGCCTGAGGACGGCAGCACAAAATGTTTTTCTCTGTGTGTCACATCACGAAACATCTGCAGCTTCTTTGGTTTGTGACGTCCGAGCTGAGAGCAGAACGACGTGAAGCTCAGCCTGACGGACGTCTCGTTCTAACACACCCTGTTAAAGCTGAATGTAATTAGAGTTCCAGTTTTTGTAAATAGTTTGTTCATACTAACGCTGTGGGATCAACGTACAGATGTGCTGTGGCAGCGTCACACTTCTTCTCCCCTCAAGTGAAATAAATCAGTTCATCCTCCCGTTTGTGTCCCGTGTGGAGTCATTGCAGACGATTCAGAGGGAACATAGTGCCGTTTATTCTTTTTAAATAAAACAAAGTACAATCATTTTCAACTGAATAGCTTAAAATTTATTATTCTATTATTCGAGAACATGCTACAGCTCAACTTCTCCAAGACATGTGAGGTGTGTAAGGCCACTTCTGAGCAGGACGAGACGCCTCAAACGCTTTAAACGCTTCCATCATGCTAATTAATCCTGCCGTCGTTCCACATGTGTGATAATGTACCATTAAAGTGTATTAAGTCAGTTAATATGGCTTTGATTCTCCAGTCTTCCTACTGGCCTTCACACAAAGATCTGTCGAGTTGGAGTCCGAACGAGTCTCTTCGTCGGTTGTTTTCCACCCTGGAGCCAGCAGCTCTGCAGTATACACAGTATACAGGAGCACCGCGATTCTGTTCAATCCTACAACACTGATTTGAGCACGACATACATTCAGGCAGGAGGGTCGGCGTTTTAAACGTCGCCGACAGCAGCGACAGCGTCATCTCAGGCAAGCTTTGGCAAGTGCAACGATCAGACGTGACGATCTGACTTCATGCAGGTTAGATGAGATGAACATGGACGTCGTGTCGCCGTCAGACGACAGGAAAGCCGTTTTCCTTTTGGCCTTTACAACTCTTTCAGGCACAGCACGGTGGGTTTCACCCCATCAGCGCTCCACAGACTGTCTGACGGATCAGCGCCGACGACAGCGAAGGCTTCCAGAACACTGCTGCAGACAAATGGCACAAATAAATAACCGCAACATAACATCTCAACCCAAAAAAGTCTTAATGCGATGACACGCGAAGCGAGCACACGTCGGCTGTGGTCTTCAGCAGGAGCTGGTCCGGTCGTCAGTCTTTAGACCCACAGAACTCCCGTCAGAAGCTCGTCATCAGGACACGGTTCTGTTCTCACTGTGAAGTGTTCACTCGTTAGCCGGAGAGCTCCTTCAGTCCGACTCGGAAGTGTTTTCACGTCATGCCGTCGTCTCCGACTTCGACACGTTTGTTAGTGTTAAGTTGGCTTTAGATCTGAGGGGAGAGACAGAACAGAGTGAGGAATCACCGTGAAAAGCTAGAACTTTTACAAACACAGAGCACACGAGTGAAAGGTGTCTCACCTGTTGTGGGTCATGTGGCTCTTGACGAGGTGTCCTGCAGCCAGAGCCGCCATCAGGGAGAGCTCGCCCGCCAGCACCGTGCCGCAGACCACACGGGCCAGCTGACGGGCGTTCTCACCCGGCTCGCTGGAGCTGGAGCCCTGAACACCGAGCATCTGCAGACGCAGACGGAGTTTAACATCAGAAGGAAGGAGACAGATCATTCTCCGTCACATTATGAAGGTTTGACTACATTAAAGTCATCAGAAACATCTCATCAGGATCTATTCTGAGTATTTGCCGTCTTAAAAAGGAGAGAGCTTCCTACTTCTGGAGAAATAAACCCTGACCCCGGCTGATGCTACTGTAAATCTATCAATCTATCTGATGTGACTCACTAACGAGATGAAGTTAAGTTTCATTCATGTTACGTTTCCGTCCTCTCTGACTCTCTCCTGGAAGTTACAGCAGCAGGTGACTAAATGAAACGCACCGTTAGCTCGAGTAAAACGACAGATTCCTCTGGTTTGGACATTGTTGGAAACATTTGTGATAATATAAGTACACAAGCAGAAATGTTACATAAATTATCTTTAACTCTCTTGTCCACTTGTAAAAAGTGAATTAAACGGAGCATGAGGTGAGGTTACCTGCAGACAGGCCTGCTGTGGCCGCAGGTTGGTGCCTCCTCCCACAGTGCCCAGCTCGATGGAGGGCATGCTGCAGCTGATGTAGAGATCCTCCCCGTCTGGACCGGCCGCCTCCATCTGAGTGATACAGTTGGAGCTGCCTATAGTCTGAGCCGGGTCCTGAAACAAAAGCCAACAGGATGACTCCGTGGTTCTGATGAATGAAGACACACCTGAATCGTCTGTAAGCTGTCATTATTAAAGACGTGAACGTGGCGGATGGTTACCTGTCCACAGGCGATGTAGATCGCTGCTACGATGTTTGCAGCGTGAGCATTAAAGCCCCCGATGCTGCCGGCCATCGCCGAGCCCACCAAGTTCTTGTTGATGTTGAGCTCCACCAGAGCAGCCGTGCTGCTTTTCAACACCTGCACCGACACGATGACACGTGATTCAAATACATTCACAGACAGATCTGATGCCTTAAAGGGATATTCCGGTGTAAGTTTAATCCATGGTCTAACACACCGTGACACCGAGTAAGACTCCCCCTCGAGAGGTCAAGTTAGCTGACCGCTAGCTTAGCTAGTTTTAGCAACCTCAGAAAAGACCGCACGATAACAACACACTGCAGCTTATGTCTCCAACTAGAAACCGCCATCAAAAAGCCACAATTAATGGTGAGAACAGCAGCAAACTTCAGCAACAGTACATGTACAGTCCCAGCACACAGTACGAAGCATCAAACATCTGCTAGCTTTGCTGGATTTGTATTAAAAACACAGCTCAACTCACCCTCTCCTCCAGCAGCCTGCCTGTGTGGGGAAGCCCTGACGAGTCGATTACCGAGTGCAGTAGATTTCTGCAGCTCAAGGATGAAAATGTCTGATTATTACTCCATGGAACGCTCAGTTCTTATTATCGAGAGCTGACAGGGAAAAGAACGGAAGTAATGGAGTAATAATCAGACATTTTCACAGTTGTGCTGTGTTTTTAATACAAATCCAGCAAAGCTAGCAGATGTTTGATGCTTCGTACTGTGTGCTGGGACTGTACATGTACTGTTGCTGAAGTTTGCTGCTGTTCTCACCATTAATTGTGGCTTTTTGATGGCGGTTTCTAGTTGGAGACATAAGCTGCAGTGTATTGTTATCGTGCGGTCTTTTCTGAGGTTGCTAAAACTAGCTAAGCTAGCGGTCAGCTAACTTGACCTCTCGAGGGGGAGTCTTACTCGGTGTCACAGTGTGTTAGACCATGGATTAAACTTACACCGGAATATCCCTTTAAGTTTGGTCTGAGTGGTCGTTACCTCTCTGACCACCTTGGCGGGGACGGTGGCCTCGCACACGGCCGACTTCCCCCGGCCCATGATCCAGTTGATGGCGGCGGACTTCTTGTCGGTGCAGTAGTTCCCGCTGACCGCCAGCACCTGCACATCTGGATACTGCTGCTGCAGTCTGTGCAGAGCCTGCTCGGTGCCCTGAGGAGGACAGAGTGGTGTCAGTTCATCTGTCAGTTATGTTCTCAATCGATTAGTAGTTTGGTCTCTGAAATGTCTGATAATGTGTAAAAAAAATTAAGTTTCATCAGCCAAAGATGACGTCCTCAGATGTTTTGTTTTGTTATATTCTGTTCACCGTCACAGAGGAACGAAACCAGAAAATATTCACATTTGACCTTCAAAGACAGCTCAGAGCAAATTGCTTTAAAATGTTTTATAACTTTTGATTCCCTAATCTTCTCCAGGACCCCGTAGTGAACGTGATTACACCATCATGTTCTGCAGAATTGATTTGTTAAGGAAACCCACGTAGTTTTTTCCTCTGACGGTTGTAGTCGAGCTGCTTTTGTTCTTCATGTTCTGATTAAGAAACCTCTCTGTTTACTGGTCAATAAATTAAAATAACACTGAGAATAACATTATAATAAAAGGCTGAAGCTTGATTAGGAAAAGATCAGATGTAGACCAAAGCTCTTTTTAAATAAATGACTTCAGGTCTTGAGGTTTTGTCTGAGGTCACAGTAAGAATAAAAACAAATAAAAGATCAATTTTCAGACAAAGTAAATGTCGAACTGAAACTTGAAGTGTGACACACTGACACTGGATTGTTTCTATTTCTTTGAACAATCATAATCTTCTTGTTCAGTGACGATAATCCTGTAAATTAGTGTCGGGGGGGAACTTGTTCTGAATGAGGGGAGGCACCTGGGCATCAACGTGGTTTAGTCAGAGCTGCTTTCTGGTTTCACATCGTTAACGACGCGGTTAGAGGTCGGTGGTTTGTTATTGTTAGCGTGTCGGTTGCTAACCCTGAGGTTTTTGTTGTGGTTTCCCGTAGCAACAGGGATTCAGAAAACAGAAAACACACAGGTAGCAGGAGACAAACGACCTACATCTGCCGCGTCAGGCTGAAAGAGCTCGGTCGTACCTTGGAGATCATGTTCATGCCCATGGCGTCTCCGGTCTGAGACTGGAAGCGGATGTACAAGTTCCTCCCAGCGATGCTCACCAGCAGCTTCTCCAGACGAGCAAACCTACAGAGACGAGATTCTATCGTGATCTGGAACATTTTACAGACGAGAATAAAGGAAAAGGTTCGGCCTCAGCCAGGGCTCCAGACTAACTTTTTTGACCACCGTCCCGAAATCGTCCCCAAATACATTTTGAACCGTCCCAAAGTGATTGTATGTCGTCCCAAAAAAATAAATGTTTGTCCCAATAATTTTGTTTTTTTCTTCGGCTTTGTCATCTATAATTATTGCCATAAAAACACTACTCAGAGGATTAGGAAAGAAATAATTGTATTTTTATTTAATACAATTCATTTTATAGAGTATACAAGAAAAAAACAAACAAAATTGAACATTGAACACAAACTGTGAGTGAGTGAGGGAGGGAGGCTCAGTCATTGTACTGAGGTCTCCGTGACCTGCAGCCACTACTACTACTACTACTTTGTTTCTGTAGATAAAGAGAAAATACACAGATTTAGTCAAAATGCTCCCAAGTGGAATGTTTTCATTAGGGTTGGACAATATAAAAAAAACAATATATTGATAGAAAACATTCATATTGATCAATATTGATAATTATTGATAATTCTCTTTCTTTTAATATATTGTAGCAACTCTGCTGTTAGGTTTATGTTAAATGCTGTGCTGTGCAGATGTTCTGTAGTTTCCTACTCTTGTTGTTACCTTAAATGTGTCTTGAGGCTGAGTTAGGCATGTGAGTGGCTGAGAGTGGCAGGGGGGCGGGACGCGTCTGTACCGACCTGCTGGTGCGGTCGAACGCCTCTTTGATCGTTCTGAACCCGTCCGAGGTCTCGAGCCAGACTTTGACCTCCGCAGCCCGGCAGGCCGAGGGCAGCCTCACCACAGGACCCCTCGTCATGCTGTCAGCCAGGATCCTGCTGCGGCAGCCTCCGCTCATCTGGACCGGAACCACAACACAATCAGCACACACACACACACACACACACAGTGTACAACAGCTCGATGATCACTTACAGAAAGAGCTCTGCATCCTCTGTTGGTGCTCGCTACCAGGCAACCCTCCGTGGTCGCCATGGGAACGTGAAACTGCTTCTCATCCAGCAGAAGAGGACCAGCCACTCCCACCGGCACCGGCATGTAGCCAATCACGTTCTCACAGCAGGTGCCCATCACCTGCAGCCACACAAACAACACGGACTGAATAAAAACACTCACACAGAAACATTTCATCCGTTTGTTTGTGTCACATCTTGATTTGATGCATTCGAAGACACTTAAGATCATTTTTTAAGACTAAATTATTTGACCAATAATCCTTTTTTCCTTCTGCAGGTAAGTAGAATATAAAAAGTCCGGTGCAGACGTTGATTTTATGTAGGAATGTGTTTATGTGAGTTACGTTTATCTACATTTTGCCAACAGAAACAGGTTCAGTGTTCGGTTTAAAGATATGCAACATCCAGAATGTGGACTTGTGATGCACAGAAGCTCATTTTGACACAAAGAAATCAAAGGATGGATGAATTAATTTCATGTATTTCATATCTCCACTGAATATTTTCTCTTAATGGTTTATTATTATCTCCTCTAACAGCAGAAGAGTTTGTAATGAAAATGACAGCTGTCGGTGCAGAAAACCAACGATGTGCAGATCTTTACAAATCCAGACGTCTGATAGCCGTTTCCACCGACAGTACCAGCTCGCCTCGCCTCAGCTCAGCGTGGCTCTACTTGGTTTGGTTTCAGACGCGTTTCCATCTAGAATTAGTTTCTCTTCAACGTGGGCGGGTCGTCATCAACGTGGGCGGGTCGTCATCAACGTGGGCGGGTCGTCATCAACGTGGGCGGGTCGTCATCAACGTGGGCGGGTCGTCATCAACGTGGGCGGGTCGTCATCGACGTGGGCGGGTCGTCATCAGTGACGTACTTATCCACGCGACACATAAACAGGGCTAGCTGTGGGCGACGCAAAACACGTCCACCTTTTCATTTCCTGTCGCAGCATCAAGCTCGTTCTGGATGCGTCTTCAGCGACAACACTCAGGAGCGTCTCCACCTCTGCCACGGTCCACGCCGTGTTCCTGCGCGTTGTTCCTTCCATGTAATCGCTATGTTGACTGAACGCAGATGCTAGTTTTTAAAGGTAGCGGGTGTCAGGCTCGGACGTCGCGCTCGTCACGAGTCGTCAAGTGGCGTCGCTCTCTGTCCAATCAGTGGCCGGCTGCCAGCTTACGTCACACAGAAGTATCAGCTCAGCTCGGTTGGAACTTATACGGAGGTGATACTAAAAAAGCTCCACTTTAGCAGGTACCAGGTACCAGATTTCAGTAATGGGAACGCAAAAAAGGCGAGCTGAGGCGAGGCGAGGCGAGCTGGTGCTGTCGGTGGGAAAACAGCAAATCGAAAATCAAATTGATTTTTTTTCAATAAAAAGGACTATATACACACACATGTTGCCTTTACCTTAGAATAGTCGTAGTCCTTATAAGGCAGAGAAGCCAGGGCAGAGTGAACGGGCAGTTTGGGCGACAGCATCTTCCTCCGGATGGCCACGCCCCTCTCCGGAGTGTCGAGAACGGCTTCCAGTTTATAGTTGAGGATGTTACGAGAGGTCACGAGGTTCATCACCTCTTTGTCGCTCAGGAAACTGGCGCCTCTCTGGAGAGCAACAAGAGGAAACCGGTGACGTCTTAAGGCTTCAGATAAAAATATAAAATATCTGGACCCAGAGAGGACTTCCACCTGCTCGGGCAGCTTACCTGAGGGTCTGACAGGATGGCCATGCATTCCTCCAGCGTCCGGGCCTCTGGACAGCCGCTGCTCTGAGGAGGACAAGGTGTCGGAGCGAGAGACTCTGCAGCAGATGAAAGACGGTGGCTGTTGTCCACCGAGTCTGCTGGAGGTGGAAAGAAGACAAACTCAACGTTACATCAGAGTTTTTGTTTCTTCATGAGTGAGCACAGATAAAATAAAGCAGGCAGGACCGATTCAAAGTCTCACCCGTCTCTCTGAGCGCCGCGTCAGCCTCGGGGGAAGGTCTGGAGTCGGAGACAGCTGAGGAGGCTGGGCTGGTTGCTAAGATACCGTTCATCATGTTGTGAGGCTTCGGGGCCGGGAGGTCCCTCCTGCAGCAGTCTGCTGCCACCCGGGGCTTCTGGGGGGGAGGAGAGCTGATAATGGGACTCTTGAGGGACAGCGACGACTCCGTCTCCGTTTGCTCGAAGAAGACGTACTTCACAGCCAGGAGCAGGGCCAGACCGAGAGTTATCACCTGCTCCAGGTCCATGCTGGAACAGATAAAGTCAGAGGACAGAGGCTTACTACACCAGAGTCAACACAAACATGTGTTCTGGGACAGATCTGGATTCAGGCCTGGAGCCTCCTCACCAACCAGACAGAACATAACTGCTTATAATACATGATGTTAAACATACATTTTAAAATATCTAAAAGAATCTATCTAATCTATATTTTTATTGTCCAATTTTGTATTTCCTGTTTATTCTTCCTGACTTGCAGCGCGTCCTTAAATCATATGTCTAGATTTTCTCGAGCCATATTGACAGTTAAGTGCTGATATAACATGCTACATGTCAATAAACCCAAATTTGGTTCTGATTTGAGTTTTTACCTGGTGAGCTTCAGAGGCAACATGGTTCCTCCAGACTCCAGTCTCCTAGCGACGGGCCCCTCCACCGTGCGGTTCTGACCCGGATGTTCAGCTGCTAGTCGAGTGTGAGCGTGAACCAGGGCCAGGCCCAGAGACTGAGGACGACATCATGTTACGTTAGACTGTTTTTAAAAAGTCACCTGTAAGCTGATGATTTGAAACACACAGATTACTGATCAGCTAAACACCAGCCCCTTTCAGATAGAAAAGGTGGCACATCTGCAGCAAGGTAAAGGCTGCAATGTGCCTCCTTGTCTGTCTAAAAGGGAGGTGTAATATTCCTCCTTTTCCAAACAGCCTCCACTTTTCCTCCTCTGGTAGGCGTCAACATGTGACGTGACGTGAAGCAGGAAGTTGGGCGTGAAGAGAAGCAGGGCAGTTTCTGCTTTTCTCCCAAAATCCTCTTCCCGTTTAACATTGGGGCTTATGGGGCAGTTGCTGGAGTTTGTGTCGGTTAGACGCAGATAATTCAAAAACCGTACATCCTCCCGATAAAGTGGACACGTTGCCAGACAGAAGACAAGTGTGGCTACGTTCTTGGAAAATATCACTATTGTAGTGTGAAATCTGTGGCTAGGATCGTCATCTAAAGAAACATTTTCGGAGAGTTTTTTTCAGGCTCCCCCACTCTGCCAGTTGGTGCTGCGCGAACATTCCGCAATACACACTCATTGAAAATCCTGAATTTTTCTGAGTTTTCGAAATCACTCACGATCAATTAAGGGTCACCGTTCAAAAACTAAACATCGTAGAAAGAAAGTTCAAATACAACTCAAATAGATGAGACTTGTGCCTACATTTTAAAGTTTGAATGGTGTCTCTAGGTCAAAGTCTGCCAGAGCAGGAGATGTTTGAAAAACGACGATGATTTTGCAACTTTTTTGACCCCGTCCCATTCATTCCTTATGGGACAACTTTTCACAGTTTTTCTTCAAAATAAGAGCTTTACATTGCACCCCATCGGAGTTTAGAACTGGGTTCTTAGCGGGGGGCTTTTAATTTGAAAGTAGCGACCGCTATTAGCTCGCCGCTACAACAACAAGCGGACAACCAAGACAGCTACAGAGAGCGAGGAGACGCTAGCATCTCCCGGATCTCAGCGGCTTTCCAGCTGCTCATCTTGGTGGATGAAGTGACGAACTGACTGCTGTGATCAGCTGTTTCCTGGTTTTAAAACTCCCGGCTGTGGGTGCGCAGCAGTGCACGTCATCCACACCTCCGCCCATCTCAGCATTTGCCGCCACATTGCCGCCTCGGATTTACAGCAATGGAGGCGCAAATAAGTGTAACGTTACCCTCCGAGGGGCAAAACTGGTGGAACAAAACAGACCACCAGTTTGCCGCCTTCTGTCTAAATCCGCGGAGCGAGCCGCCAAAAGGACGGCAGATTGGTGGCTTACTGCCCAGAATAAAAACGGCTAGAGTTTCTCACCATGATGATCTTCACCCTCTGGGTCACAGGATTGGGTTTGTTGTCCTCTTCTTCAGCCAGCACCCGGGCAAAGTGGCTCAGCTGCCAGATTGGTCGGCCCTCGCGACTCTCCCTGGACAGCTGTGCACACAGATATTCACCGTGAGATGTCAGGAGCTCGTTTCCACATCTTATCGAGACTGTAACTGTCACAGATTTCATAATCGTTCTTACCTCCAGGACGAGTGAGACACACGCAGGGAAGAAGGTCATGAAGACAAAGTAGTTGGCCAGGACAGACATACAGCCAAAACAGCACATGATCTCTAACTGAGGCACACCTGGAAAACACGTGAAAACAGTACAAAATTTAATTTTCCACATGATTCAATATTCACTCACAGTAAGAAAATTATTTTTGTGCAACAGCTTTTATTTTTTCTCCTGAAATTGGATGTTTCAACACGCAAAAGAGCCATTATCTCATTAAAGACGCACTAATTTGTAAACATTTCCAGAACTGAAATGTGAAACCTGGTTTACAATTCTTATTTTATGTTGTAGACATATTAAAGTCAAAGTTTGTTTTTTTTACAGTAGGCCATAATTGAGATTAGTATTGTCATCAGCCACTATAAAAAGGAATTTTCTCTATGTTTTAGTAATAAAATGTTCTATATATCAGGCTGTGAATGATTATATGAACAAAGGCCTCTGCAAAAACCACAGAAAGGAAGAAAACTGGAAAGTTTGGTGTCTGTAAGCGCTGCTGAAGTCTGAGATTTCTGACTCAGAGTCTGAGAGGTGAGTTCTTACATTTCTGTTTTTTAAATTACAAGTTTTCTAGCATCATATAAGCTGATGTACATACTTCTCAAACTTTCTTACTTTCTCAGACAGAAACAGAAACACCTTACATGTGGCTTTTTTTCTTTCCACAAGTGTGACAGAAGATGTGTTACAAAAGCAAAATAGCCCAAAGTCTCAAAAAAAATGAAAACGGGCAACCACCGACAACCTCTGTAGTCTCATTTAGACACTTGTTAGCAACCGTTAACTGTTTTTAAACACACGGAAGAGCTATATAATTAAACTTTGGGACATTTAATGATATGTTTTATGTTGTAGAATAATAAAACGTATATTATCTTCAGCCTGTGGGAACAAAATACATTATTTAAGACATTTAATTGAAAACCAAATTTTAAAAAAATGAAGATTTTGAGACAAGGGAACCGGATGAGCAAAAAAACCTACTGATTTTCGGAGTTTAAAGGTTATGTTTGTCAGAAAAGTTGATTTTTTTGTTCTCTCCATACAGATCATTACTGTCCTTGTATTTCCCAGTAGAAGACATAAAGGTGCTCCTCACCTGACATGGTGCCAACACCAATGACCAGACACTCCACCAGAGCATCCAGGGTGAAGGTGGGCCCGAGGATGGCCATGCCCTGCGAGATGTTCACCCTCACCTCCTCCTACACAAGGCACAGGGCCGAAGCACGAGTCAGTGACGCCTCAACTACCATCCTTCATGTGAATCGACAGGTTTCATTTCAGTTACAGCACTAACAAGGCGTGTGACTTTACCTGGGAGTTTGAGCTGAGGGCAAATTTGGCCAACGCACAGGCTTTCGACAGGTCGATGAGAAGGAGGAAGAACGGCAGCGCTTCACTGCAGAGAAAGAGACGGGTCGTAAATAAGGGAAGGACGGGGTCGTATTTCACTGCAGCGTTTGTCCACGACGTTGTTAAAAAGACAAACTGTTCCAGACGTGACAATGAAATTCTTATTGGTCAACGATTAAAATAACTGATGACTAATCATTAAGAACAGCACAGCTCTGACCGGTGCACAAAATCTTTCATCATGTGTCTTTGACGTTCATACTGAAGGAAACGTTCACCCGACTGTTATTACGTCACGAGTGGGTGTTTCTTTGCACCGAACCGTTTTCTCTCACGTTTTCAGTCCGTGTTTACAGATCAGGGGTTTCAAAAAAGGAATTGCGTGCTGACAAAGACATATTCTGCCAGTGTTTGATACTGCTGACAACAAAATAAATCCACCAAGGCCGGTGACGTCTTTCATTGGACTGTGATTCAGTCAAAATCATGAACTCCATCACGGACTATCCCAGTGACAAATAAGCCACATTTTCGCACCTTGAAACCACCAGACACGGTCTAACTGTGCACTTTGTTTTGACCTGGTCTTGTTTGAACTGAAATCTTCTCTGTAGCTGCTGAAGATTTCAGTTCAACTCTTTAACAGTTTGATCTCACCGTCTTATCTCCCATCTTTTGTGCATGCATTCAATCCAAACTGTGGTGAAAGGGCTGTCTAGCAATAGCAATCTCAACTACAAACGAGTGAATTATTAGTGTTCAGCAGACAGATCATCGACCAATAAACTAAGTATGTGTTTGTGTATTTGGAGACTTACTTCAGACCTGTCAGCTCTTTCCCAAAGAAGTGGATGACCACTGTGCTGAAAACAAAGCTGGAAAATACTGTGAATAATCCTGCAATACCTGTGGGAAGAGGGAAAAACTGTTAACTACCCAACATGTGTAGCATTTTCATCATTAAGCTGGAGACAAGTTAACATCCCGTCATACTGACCCAGTATATATTTGGATCCCAGTTGTCGCAGATTCTTGAACTGGAAATAGATGTAAACGATGGCCATGCAGCGTGTGACCGTCAGGATGATTATATCGCTGCTGTGGACTTTCTGGAAGAAGACAAGACACAGACATGTCCTCCTGTTACCTCCTGACCTGCCACACCCACACCAGCCTCCTCTCAGGAGCAGAGACTCACCTCCTCCACTTTGGGGCACTCGTTCCACCTGCACATCTGGCTGCTGGTTGCCAGGCTGTTCATGGACATCAGGCACACGGTGAGAGCCAGTGTGCCCACTATTACCTCCCATGGATGGGAGGCCACCAGCAGGCCGTGGAGCCTGAACAGACGAGCCAACATGGTCGCAGGATGTCGTCCGGCTACCTCGGATCACTGCCTCAACTATAAAAAGGAAACGATCATCACATCATTTCCAATCAACGAGACAAGATGTCAGTTGCATGAATTGTTTTTTAACAGATCTACCAGCGTCCAGCTTATTTTTACCAGCATTTGACTGACAGCTGATGCTAATTCAGTGCCCAGAAGATGTCAACCAGTTACTCAGCAAGACTGTGAAGCAGAGGATGATGTAACCAGGAGTCGCTGCTGTGAATTAGCCGATGAAGGCAAACCAACGCCTAAAAACGACTGTCTGCTTGTTCAGCTTACAGCTGTTGCAGCTAGCACCTCAAACTAGCTTCTTCTTGACAGCTAACTAAGCTAACATACCGTTAAAAAAACAACAAGCTAACGTTCAGTGAATGATACGCTTTAGGTTAAAATGTGCGGGACTCGATCAGGTTTTCTCTTTCACATTTATAAAGACTGACGACATGTGTGAGACAGTTTTCATTTTCGTTTGTTAGCATTAGCTCCATGTTTAGCAGTTGTCCACAGAGGACACCGCTAGCATTGGCTCGCATTAGCTACATTAGCTGTCACTCCCGGACTAACATACACAGCCTGTCACGAACGTCATTACGTCACTCCTTGTTAAAACACTTCCATAGTTACTGTCTAGTAAAGATATTAAAGTCACGTACTTCCAAATATAAGCTTCACGGTGGTCAGAGAGTCTTCACCATGGTGAGTATCTTCCAGAAACTGCTTCGCTAGCTACTTCCCGTCTGATGTAACGAGACCAACATGGCGGTGCGGAAATCCCGACGTCACGATAACGTCATGTGAAAGACGTCACCGAGTATGAAAGGTGAAGCAGAGGTGAAGCTGCGAACGTGATATATTATTTTTTTTATTGTTTTAATATTTTGATATGACATGTTTGTTCAAATACAAGTGATTTATATACTATTACAATAATATAGATTATGTTTACTGTTATTTATAGAGCAGCGTAGAGATGACGTATTTTGTAGCTAACCCGGAAGTTAGCATCACCCGGGTTTTTGTTTTGTTTTGTTTTTTTTTGTTTTTTTGAAATTGTATTTTGGACTATTGCTGAATATAACCTCTGACAAACACAAGTTTATGGTACTTACAGGTTTATTTAATCAAGATACTCCTCACAGATGAACACCACTTTGTGACTGAAGCATAAATTAAATGTGTAGCAGTATAAAGCTAATGTTAGGCTACAAACAGACGACGTCACGGTCACATGACTTAAACGTCACCACTACTGAGCCTCCTACTACACAATTACTATAAACTGATCAATGTACAAGTTGTAAAGTCAGAGTTAGAACAGTGTGTAACTAAAGTGGGCCTGTAAAGACGGACTAGTGAGGAGACGAGTCTCCGTGTTCGCTGTGAGGACGTTTAATGTCGCCGACAACCTCTGTAGTCTCATTCAGACACTTGTTAGCAACCGCTAACTGTTTTTAAACACACGGAAGAGCTTCATAATTAAACTTTGGGACATTTAATGATGTGTTTTATATTGTAGGACACAATTTATATTATCTTCAGCCTGTGGTAACAAAATACATTATTTAAGACATTTAATTGAAAACCAAATTTTAAAAAATGAAGATTTTGAGACGAGGGAACCGGATGTGCAAAAAAACCTGCTGATTTCTGGAGTTTAAAGGTTCTGTTTGTCAGAAAAGTTGATTTTTGAGTCTCATTCCCAACTCATCATTTGGCAAGTTGTTAATGACACTCAAAAATCAACTTTTCTTACAAACAGCACCTTTAAGAAATGAAATGGATAGACAGGAGCCTGGTGTCTATTGGCCAATTAGGCTTTTTGATTGACAAACACAAGGTTCAAGGTAGATTTATCAACTTTTACAAAACTAGATTTCAAAAACAAAACTAAGTTTGAGTTCTTTTATGCTACATTCACAGAAAAAGATGCACAACCAGGAAGTAAAAAGCTAGAAAACGTTGTCATCATATGCACCATGCGAGCTCTTTGGACTGAATAGATGCCATCTTTGGTTTTGGTATCTTTCTCTTAGAAGCCCTTTGGTTTCTGTAGGTTCTGTAGTTTTTAGGAAATGTTAATGAAACAGGAAGGAATAGTGCAATTGTTGAAGACTACGACAGGATGGTGTTGGAACTATCGAGTCAAAATAAACTACAGTGTGTGTTAATAAAGTCATTTTTAACAACTCACTCAAGAATTCACATTACCTGCCCAGGATCATTATAAATCTCTACAAGTCAGACAATATATTTAGAATAATAAGGAATGGAAAAAGCTACTAGGGGAACGAAAACAATAACTGAAGAAAGGAATTATTTAAAGTGTCTGTAGAACATTGCAGCATGATCATGAGAGTAAAGATTTGGAAACTAAAAGAAGGTTAGATTAAACTTTACCCAGCTCAGACTGGAGGGACAAGACGGTCAAAAGCAGTTAATTCAGGACTCCAGTCATAATGGCTGAATATGGAAAAAACAAGGAAACTTATCATATGTCTCTGCAGGGGTACTGAGTGGATGTGAAAATAGAAGCTAGTCTTGGATGTAAGATTAAACCTTGACCCAAAATTATTTATCATATCATCTCTTTTGGAGAAACGCCATGTAAAACACAAAGAGCTGCAGCTGCAGACATAGAAAAATGTGCAATCTGCTTTTTTCTGTCTTTTAAAAATATTTGTTTAGTATCAGTACATTTATTTTTGCTGTTACTTCAGTCTTGTTGTTGTTGCTGTATCTGTCATCCATCAATTTCATATGTAGAGCTACAGACTGAAACACAATGTTTGTTTACAATAACTTCCAAATAAAATCTTGTATAAATAAAAGTAAAAAAAATAAATACATCTAGTCTTTCTTCTATATTCTTGCATTGCATTATTTGTATTAGTGCACTATGTGATCAACTTCCTCATACACCTCTCTTCATGTCTAGAAGAACGTCATGCAGCCTTCCTGCAGGTAGAATTTTCATATTTCAGATTAATGCAATGGACATGTCAATAAGCTCTGTGTTTCTTACATGGCATGGTCGCCTCTCTCCCTACAGTTTAATCAAAGTAGATATGCCTGTAAGTAGAAAGTGGATAACGTTGACTAAATAATACACTGGCTCCACGGTATCACTTTTTTTTTCTTGGCAGTAAAACTACCGTACATGGCTGGGAAAGTTGTCACAGTGGTTATATCTCTAACAGTTGCATGTGCCATTCACTGTTCTGAAGTCACTGAGCTCTCGACATGCAGTAAATGTCACGGTAGTCTGAGGTGAAAAAAAAAATTCATAATAAAACTTTAATAAGTCAGTAGGTTGAATTATATTAGGTGTATTTTGATACATAAACTAAATAATGTTAGCATGTGGTACATTAACCTTAAACTCTTAAATAAGTTGACATTGTAACACTTCCACTTCCTTGTCTCGAAGTCAGTGGGTTTTTGGTTAAAAAAAAAGTTAAAGTAAAAAGTATTTATGTGCCTAAAAATGGTGATTGTTAAGAAGTGGCTAAAGTCTATAGAGGTTGTCGGGGACAATATATGACCTAAGTGTTTTTTCCTGGATTTAAAGGATCATTACAGTAAAGTGATATAATTTTTTTTAACATACCAAACTGCTACCCATTCCTGTCTTCACTAAGTTATTATAGAAACATTACTGATTATTACTTTTCCCATTGTGGTCATCACTCAGTGCGTCCTGAAGCATGGCCTCTGATTGGGTGGACAAGGGTCTGACCTCTTGTGTTGCCGGAGCAACTTGCCGGTGCTTCTGTCTGTATACCGGCGTGAGGAAGATAGCGGCATGGTCGGCCTTCCCAAAAGCCGGGAGAGATGATGCTTTATAACCAGTAGGTAACAGGTACCCAGCCCAAACTCTCTAAGAAGATGAGGAACAACTCCCCATGAACCTCAGAACAACCTTCAGAGGACACAGGAAGAAACCTCGGGAAAGGCAATTCAGAGAGAGATCCCCTGTCCCTGGTCGGCTGGGTGTGTATGCACATTTGTTCTTGTATTTTTGTGATGGGTCAGTTTTACACACCTGAATTAATTAAACTTTTTTCATTAATTGAAGAATTTCTTCTTCAATTAAAGTTGGTTAACCGGAACACCCGGAGAAAACCAGTGTGACAGTGGGCCTTGCAGATCAAGATCAGGAACAGGTACCCAGCCCAAGCCTCAAAAAAACAATACAGGGGGGAGGTACTAATGGAAAAGGACAGGACGCCGGTTATGGGTAGGGGAGGTCATAGGCTTAGCAGAAGAGATATGTTTTGAGATGGGACTTGAATGTGGGGAGAGAGGGGGAGTTGCGGACAGGTTGGGAAGAGAGTTCCAGAGTCGGGGTGCTGTACGAGAGAAGGCTCTGTCACCGAAGGATTTGAGTTTGGATGTGGGTGTTGACAGTGAGAGAGTGGAAGAGGATCGGAGGGCACGGGTGGGGCGGTGGGGGATTAGGAGGTCAGACAGGTAAGGGGGAGCCAGGTGGTGGAGGGCTTTGAAGGTGAGGAGGAGTATCTTGAAGCTGATGCACTGTTTAATGGGGAGCCAGTGGAGAGAGTGGAGAACGGGAGTGATATGTTCGTGGGACCGGGTGTGGGTAAGGAGGCGGGCAGCAGAGTTTTGGACCAGTTGGAGTCTGTGGAGGGAACGGGAAGTGATGCCAGTGAGGAGGGAGTTGCAGTAGTCGAGATGGGAGGAGATGAAGGCGTGGATGAGGGATTCGGCAGCAGGGGGAGAGAGGCAGTGTCTAATTTTTGCGATGCGGCGGAGGTGGAAGTAGGAGGTCTTGACGACGGAGCTGACGTGAGGATCAAAGGAGAGGGTGGGGTCCAGGATAACACCAAGATTGCGTGCCAGGGGGGAGGGAGTGATGGTCGAGGAGTCGATGGTGAGTGAGATGGGTCCGGTATTGTTTAGGGTGGATTTGGTGCCAATGAGGAGGAGCTCTGTTTTTATCACTGTTGAGTTTGAGGAAGTTGTGTGTTAGCCATGATTTTATTGTAGAGATGCAGGTTTCGATGTGGGTGAGGGGAGGGTTTTGGGTGGGTTTGGTGCTGATGTAGATCTGAGTGTCATCGGCGTAACAGTGGAAGTCCAGGTTGAGTTGGCGGATGATGTGACCAAGGGGGAAGAGGTAGCAGATGAAGAGGAGGGGTCCGAGGACTGAGCCTTGAGGGACTCCCTGCTTGACTGGAGAGAGGGAGGAAGTGTGGCCGGAGAGGGAGACGAACTGTTGCCTGTTGGTGAGGTACGAAGTGAGCCAGTCAAGTGCAGTGCCCTCAACACCCTGATGGCGCAGCCTTTGAAGGAGGATGGAGTGGTTCACAGTGTCAAAGGCTGCGCTAAGGTCTAGAAGCTAGAAGTAACAGGATGTTGAGGGCACCGGAGTCTGCAGAGGTGAGGAGATCGTTGATGACTTTGACCAGGGCGGTTTTGGTGCTGTGAAGTGGGCGGAATCCAGACTGGAGGGGTTCATAGAGATTGTTGGATTGGAGATGGGTGTGGAGTTGGGTACGTTCGAGGGTTTTGGAGAGGAACGGGAGGTTGGAGATAGGGCGGTAGTTAGAGAGGTTGGCTGGGTCCAGGGTAGGCTTTTTGAGGATAGGGGTGATGGAGGCGAGTTTGTAGACTGTGGGGAAGTGACCAAGGGACAAAGACTGGTTGAAGAGCGTGGTGAGGTGAGGGAGGAGGACAGGGAGGCAGGCCTTGGTTAGGGTCGTTGGGAGGGGGTCGAGGGAGCAGGTGGTTGTGTTAGATGTGGTTATGATGTCCAGGATGTAGGTGGAGTCGACAGGGGAGAAAGCAGTGAGAGGCGGGAGGTCCGGGAGGGGGGGCGGGGGTGGTGGAGGGGGAGTGAACTGTGAAATGAGGAACAACTCCCCATGAACCTCAGAACAACCTTCAGAGGACACAGGAAGAAACCTGGGGAAAGGCAATTCAGAGAGAGATCCCCTCTCCTCGGTCGGCTGGGTGTGTACGTACATTTGTTCTTGTATTTTTGTGATGGGTCAGTTTTACATGCCTGAACTAATTCAACTTTTTTCATTAATTGAAGAATTTCTTCTTCAATTAAAGTTGGTTAACCGGAGCACCCGGAGAAAACCAGTGTGACAGTGGGCCTTGCAGATCAAGATCAGGAACAGGTACCCAGCCCAAGCCTCCTTAGAAAATGAGGAACAACTCCCCATGAACCTCAGAACAACCTTCAGAGGACACAGGAATAAAACCTCGGGAAAGGCAATTGAGAGAGAGGCCATCTCCTCGGTCGGCTGGGTGTGTACGTACATTTGTGATGGGTCAGTTTTAGATGGAGTGGTTCACAGTGTCAAAGGCTGGTGGTATCTGCTATGGTCTAGAAGTAACAGGATGTTGAGGGTCTCCTCATGAAGAGAGGTTTTCTCTTGCTGCCAGCAGAGTCGCTCAGTTTCCAGCTGATCCTTTGCTTTTTCTAGGGCAGAAGTGATCTTCCTGATCTCCTCTCTGTGCTCCTCAAGCTTGGCTTGATGGGAAGCTTCGGATCTTTCCAAAGCCTCCTTTGCTTCCTGTTGCACAGCCTGCACAGTCTTCTCTAAGCCTTGTGTGGCCTGAATGAGGGAAGTCTTTTCATCATGCCACTCCACCTGTTGAGTCTCCAGCTTCTGCTCAACATTCCTCAGAGCAGCAACAAGGGTGTTGTTCTTGTGTTTGTGCTCGTCCAGCTGATCCTCATAGAGAGCTCTGGATTGATCCATCTGCTTCAGCAGGGAGGTTTTCTCTTGCTGCCAGCAGAGGTGCTCTTTGTCCAGCCGATCCTTTGCTTTTTCTAGGGCAGAAGTGATCTTCCAGATATCCTCTCTGTGCTCCTCAAGCTTGGCTCGATAGGAAGCTTTGGATCTTTCCAAACCCTCCTTTGCTACCTGTTGCACAGCCTGCACAGTCTTCTCTAAGCCTTGTGTAGCCTGAATGAGGGAAGTCTTTTCATCATGCCACTCCACCTGTTGAGTCTCCAGCTTCTGCTCAACATTCCTCAGAGCAGCAACAAGGCTGTTGTTCTTGTGTTTCTGCTCGTCCAGCTGATCCTCATAGAGAGCTCTGGATTGATCCATCTCCTCATGAAGGGAGGTTTTCTCTTGCTGCCAGCAGAGGTGCTCTTTGTCCAGCCGATCCTTTGCCTTTTCTAGGGCAGAAGAGATCTTCCTGATCTCCTCTCTGTGCTCCTCAAGCTTGGCTTGATGGGAAGCTTCGGATTTTTCTACAGTCTTCTTAGCCTCTTCGACTTCCTTGGCCAGTTTTTCCTCCAGGTTTTTAACTTGAGCCCTCTCAAATACAAGATTGGCCTCCAGCTGCTCAGATTTTGTGCGAGCCTCAAGCTCTGCTCTCTCTAACTCAAAGAGCTGCCCCTTAAGCCCTCGAGTAGCGTCCTCCATTTCCTTTTTAAGGCCCGCGTTCTCGGCCTTCACTTTCTCCAGTTCGATCTGAAGTTCCGTGTTCTTGGCAGTCTTCCACTGAAGCCCCTCCACCGTTTCAGAGAACAGTGTCAGTTGCAAGTTCAGATTCTCCATCTCATTCATCTCCTGCGATGTGTCTTGAGAGGACTCGCTGGGAGAAGTCTGCACTTCAGTCTGCTCTTCAGGTTCACTGCAGAGCAAGTGTCCATAATGGGAAAACGATGCAGCTGAAGGGTTAGAGTTGTTCTCCATGTCCTCAGAGTTGTTTTCCATGTCTTTCAGCTCTGTGTTCTCTCTTCCCTGAGAATGATCTCTCCTCTTGTGTTTTCCTCCTTTCTTATCCTGTGAACTATCTTCCTTCTTGCTTTTATTCCCTCTCCTACCTTGTCTTCTGTTATTCTGTGTACGTTCTATTGCGACAAAGAAATATGTGTCTGTTCTCAACTGGAGTCTGAACACAAACAACAGTTATAAATAAAGTCACCTACCACCTATAACATTTTAGAATGTCTGACATCACTGTGTCTGATATATTGCCTTTGATCTTCCTTTGATCTTCCTCATGTATCGCAATTGTAACTGTTGTAACAATTGTGTTATAACTGGTGTTATTGTTGCAATACATGAAGAAGATCAAAGGAAGATCAAAGCCAATGTATCAAAGACACAGGCTGAAACATTGTTATTGTTGTTTTACAAAAAACTCAATACTCAATACACATCAACTGAAAGTCAGCTGGAAGAGACCAGAGTGACGTCATGACATCGGGTCTATTGGATACCAGCTGTTTGAATATATGAATGAAATGATTCTGAAAATAAAATGAACTCAAGTATCAGAAGTCATTTTCTGGCTATAAATGTACCTAAGTAAAAGTAAAATGATACTTACATGGCTGTGGGTCGACTGATTATTGGATCCGATATTAAACGCTGTAGTTTTGAGGAAGAAATATTAACTTTTAATTATTATCTGCTGTAAATGTGTAAATCTGTTTTTCAATCTTCAGAATTTTTGTATTAGTTTTAAAAAATGCTTTATATCACATTGTCGTTACTTAGGATTTTAACGATACATCAGTCCTGATTGATATATTGATTCAGTGATCAACGATCCAATGACACAAAGTGAAAACATCGATTCACATTGCCGCCATCGTTAAGATGAGCCTTTATTTTGAAATTCCCATTGTACTATTGTGTCACCCTGTCTACCCATGTGCAGCTCCTTTCTAAACAGTGCTTTGTTTTTATTAAAAGTCACAGATTGTTTTCCATTAAAATGTCAAACCATTGATGAAATAATATTTCCACTTAAGAGTTCAGTAATAAAATTGTCAAATCAAGTTTTAGAGTTTGTGATATCGGCACAAATCGCGTGGTTGTCCAAAGAACTGATATAATATCATATGGTGGTGAAACCGTTTGTACGGAAGCCCTAAACGGCCATGAATTCATATATTTTTCCCTCCGTTTTCCAGTGATAACGAGTTAATTTTATTTGTTTTCTCGAGATCTCAAGAAAATTATCCCGTTATCTCGAAATAACAAAACTTTGTTTTCCCGAGATAACGATATAATTAATTCGAGGTTGAGATAATGACTGTAATATGACACACACACACTAATTTTACTGTAATCTCATTATTACTTAACGCTTTGGCAACACTGTTTCTGTTACATTCATGCCAATAAAGCAGATTGAATTGAATTGATTGGGCTGATCTGCATCTCTCAGTCATCATCCGGTATCCATGGAGACGCCCGGGACCTCGTAGCTGGTCAGCTGTGTAGTTAACGACGACATCAGGCTCACTTAGATTGCGCCGCCGATATAGGTGAAGTCTTGGTAACTGTCTTTTCTCACACTAATGTGTATATTATCTCTAATAGCAAGGCATGATGCTATTTCAGCCTGTGTCAGGACCTGATTGGAAAGATATGTGACGCCGTGATCGATCTGTTCCTCTGACATCACTACACTGAATGATTTAATATACTACACTATCGTTTTGTTTTCTCAAGATCTCGAATTAATTATATCGTTATCTCAGGAAAACAAAGTTTTGTTATCTTGAGATCTTGAGAAAATTAACTCATTATCTCGGGAAAACAGGGGAGAAAATGTATGAATGCATGGCCGTTTAGGGCTTCCGTACATTTGTACTTCTGAGCGTACTTTCCCTGCATTTTCTAAATGTTGTCTCTTTGTTTAACTGTTTTGTATCTCGACACCATTGTTAATGAGGATACGTCCTCAGTCGAGGTTTAAATAAAATAAAACTACCTCATTAATACTGTAAATATTAGACTTGTAGTTCTCGAGACCGGTCTCGGTCTCAAGACCACTTTTCCGTGGTCTTGGTCTTGTCACGGCCTCGACAGTCTTTGGTCTTGGTCTTGGTCTTGATACTCTCTGGTCTTGGTAGTGTCTTGGTCTCGGTTTAGGCGGTCTTGACTACAAGTCTACTCAAGACATAAATGCATTCATGATGTAGTAGCCTTTTGTTCTACAGTTTGAATGTATATGTTTATGTATCTGTTCTTTGTGATGTCTGTGTTATATTGTTCTTGTCCCACTGAACTACAGCTACAACTACAACTTGATAAAGTGTGTTATAATTGAGATGCCATTGCACACATCAAGGTGACCAGTTCTTCCTCTTGTTAATGTACAATTTGAAGTACAATTTTGTACTATTTGTACTATAAACTATTTGTATTTTGTATTTAATTTAATGCATTTTTTGGTGCACCTGCGTGCGGGTTCTCCAACTCATGCAAAATGGCAAAAAACTAGTCTCTTTTTGGTCTCGATTGGTCTCGAGCTGAACAAGTCTTGGTCTTGACTTGATCTGTCTTGGTCTTGGTCTTGGTCTTGATACTCTCTGGTCTTGGTAGTGTCTTGGTCTTGGTCTTGGTCTTGATACTCTCTGGTCTTGGTAGTGTCTTGGTCTCGGTCTTGGTCTTGATACTCTCTGGTCTTGGTAGTGTCTTGGTCTCGGTCTTGGTCTTGATACTCTCTGGTCTTGGTAGTGTCTTGGTCTCGGTCTTGGTCTTGATACTCTCTGGTCTTGGTAGTGTCTTGGTCTCGGTCTTGGTCTTGATACTCTCTGGTCTTGGTAGTGTCTTGGTCTTGGTCTTGGTCTTGATACTCTCTGGTCTTGGTAGTGTCTTGGTCTCGGTTTAGGCGGTCTTGACTACAAGTCTAGTAAATATTATTATAAATAAATTATGGATTTGAACTGCTTCTCCAAAAGCTCCTTTATCAAAACAGGGGAAAATATTAAAAGACTTTGAGAGAAAAAAAAGAAAGAGGTTACCTTAACCCTAATGATAAGATAACACACACTGGCAGACATCATGTATACACACACACACAAGTACACAAAGTAATGAAATTAAAGCGTGTGTCTGTTCTGTTAGTGAGTTCAGGTGACTCCAGCCACGAGCTTCTCATTCCTCCCCTTTAATCAGCTGCAGGATCTCTGTCATTTACGCACAGCTCCACTCCTGTGTCCACTCTCACACTGCTGCACAGGTAACACATGAGCCCGGTTGGTGACATATGAAACGGAAAAACAACATTTTTGCAGCGGCGATCTAATTAGTGCAAGTCGGTCCATTTCTGAGCCCCTCCCTCTTTCCGGGTTACGCATCAGAGCGCAGCGCTGCAGCCTGCGGTCCTCTTCCTCTCTCTCTCTCTCTTTCTCAGCCTGCAGGCTCAAAGAAAGCGCCTTCCACTTTCTTCAACCTTTTTCTTCATGTGTTACCAGAACCATGTGGCGCATTCAGTGGACTCATGGAGAGCGAGGTTCGAGTAGGTTGTTGGATGTCGCGCCGGTCGTGCGTAAAAAACATGTAACGACGCAGAAGATCAATGTCCAGCAGCCCTCCTCTCTCTCCCCCTCACGTCGGTGAGTTGCTCTCTTTGCCCAAAGAAAGAAAAGACCCATTATGAGATGAGGACAGAAGCAGGTGAGTGTGTCTGAACTTCTCTTCTCTTCTCGCTTTGATAACTTTCAGGGTGTGACTTGGTGAAGCGAGGCGCGAGGCTGCTCTACCTGCGTGTGGAGCAAGGTGAGAATTACACTGTTGTTCATGTGTCAGTCTGTTATACTTTATATTAAAAGTAGAATAAAATGTGAGGGTAACAATCTGGAAACAATTTAAACTCTTTCTTTTAATTTATATTTGTTTTTACCTCCCGTGTTCCTACAATATGAGCTGCTGAGCTCCAGAGCCAGAAGTCTGGAGGAAGATTTCTTTTGAATCTGCTTTAATTTATTTCAAAGCAACCACACAGACCTCCACTGAGCGCCCAAAGGTCTCATCTGCTGCCAGGAAACGTAGACACGCTTATAATCCGAGGCCAGGCAGTGTAGGTGTCTCCAGCTCTCAGCTCTGTGTCAGCGCCTGATGAGACTTTTGGTGTAGAGAGAGTATTTATTTTATTTATTTGTGTTATTTATACTGTTTTTGTCTTGTATTTTCAAAGTGTGGAGAGGAGAAAGTCTCACATTAGGTCTTAAGAGCCTCACGAGAGAAGAAGAAGAAGAAGAAGTGAAACCTTTTACAGCGCTCACATGTTTTGCATTTTGTTGTGACTTTCGATCAAATAACATTTTTTAGAAGTTTTTTTAAGATAGTGTAAAAACATGCGTCTCGCTCTCGTGAACCTAATATCATGTATCAAGTCTCCACTGCAGAAATGGTTAATAGGAATTAGTAAATAAAATGTAGGGGAGACCGGGGATGGTTGTAACACTTTTTGTCTCAGCTCCTATAACTTGCAGAGTGTTCATGGTTGGGCTCTCGAATTTTGACACAAAGTACCCTCATTTGTCCTCTACAAGTAGAAATGCCTCCAACTCCTCCAACTGTATCACAGGAATAATTATTTAATGTCAAATGCAAGAAGTGCCGCTGTTACAACCTACCCCACTACCGGGGTAGAACATCTTCCAGTGATTTACTAAGACCAAAAAGAACTTATCACTGATGGGTAAATGAAAAACATCCTCAGTGGCATTGATCCTAAGACTCAAAGAACATTATTTGAAAAAATGTACAATAATACATATGAATGGACGACTCATGAGAACAGAAAACTGCAGTGGGAGGTCAGAAACAGCTCCCAAATCACAAAAATAATTCAAGGAAGATGTTTGCCACTTCAAGAAACAACAACCATGTGCACAAATGATAAAACGTGGATGTGAGTGTGTTTATCTGTATGTGCTTTGAGTACATGTGCAGACACACCCCTATTCGTTTTCCGCACCCAGCGTCTTGGCATACTTAAAAGAGGGAGTAGGATAGAGAAAATATATGAGATGCCCTTACAGGGATGGTTGTAACATTTTTTTGGAAGGTGTTACAACCCTCCCCACCCCAGTCAGCCATTGTTTAGCTAGCTGTACTAGCACGATAGCTTAAAATTAGTGTTGATGAAATGACTCATATTTTAGCTTAGAACCTGCTCTTCAATCCAATATAAGTTTCATAATTCAAACTTCAACAGTGTCAGTACTAACCAAAATATACACTTGGTACAAAAGATTAGTTCTTACCTGATTTTTTCTTTTTTGGCTTTAAAGCCCACACACTTCTTTCCACAGACATGCAATCTGGAGCTTCACAGTAAAACAGAGTTGCAGCATTTTGCTAAACGACTGAAGCAGCTGGAGACTTGATTTGAAAATAAAAAAAGTCTCCAAACAGTTTGTCTGGTGTAGACGAAGCTCTGAGATCCAAACTGATTTGTAAAGACGTTATTTATTCCCTTTTCACTGTAGCTGCCGAGCTAAAAGTGTTAGCATGCACCTCGTCTGACGTAACGTAAATAACGTCTTTTTTAAATCAGTTTGGGAGTTTCAAGGGTTTCTGGAGACTTGGATTACACCGGATGAAGACATTTTTTTAGTCGATTAAATGTTGAGTTGAAAGTTTAATCACCAACTATTTTGATAATCAATCATTTCAGTTTTGGATTCACTGCTTCCAGCTTCTTAAATGTGAGAATTTAGCAGCTTTTCTGAATGAAGAGTCTCTCTGTTGAACACGTCGTACCGGACGTTGGGGAGCTTTTTTCACATTTTTTGACATTTAATAGTATTAACGAGTAATTGTGAAATCAATCAGCGGAGTAATGAAACTAGTGTGTAGCCGCAGCGCTAACTGTCGCCAACAACAAAAGACACAAACACCTCAGTCACCACAAAACTTTATTGAGTCACTGCCCAACTGACATAAAAATCTATTCCGAACGTGCCGTTAAACTTCCCCCGATTCTCAGCACAGAAGTTCACAGGCGAGGTCGTGTTTTTAAAGTTTTAATCACGTTCTGTTTGGTCTCGTTCTCTGACTTCCTTCCTCACCGTCTCTCCTGGAAGTCACAGCAACAGGCGTCCAGAGTAAAACAACGGGACCTTCAGTCAACTTGTGGATTTGTGGGATAATGTGCTCGACAAAACACAGAACAAAGGGTCTCGTTGTTTTAAGACATTTCACTTTATCTTTCCAGATTGTTTCCTTCTTGTTCTGCTTGTACAAACTCAAACTGTAAGGCTGGAACTCAATCCACACACACGTGGCGTTCAGGGTCACCAGGTTTAGTGGTTATGTTAATGAAAATCCAGTGATAGTTTTGGTTTCTGTTCCCTCTCACCACAGGATGAGGACAAGATGTTCTTTCCTGATACCGAGAAGAAGGTCCGTGTCATCACTCCTCCTCCCACTGCTCACGTTGATTTGTGCTGTGCTGTTAATCAGCCTGAAGTACAACTACATCTCTGAATCTTCACCTCCACCTCCGCCGGCCGATTTAAACGACATTCAGACAGTTCACAAATACAAAACTAGCTGTTCGGCTGTGTACGACATGGACCCGGTGGAGGTGGGTAGATCGCTGATCATGAGAAGGAAGGAAGCTGTGGAGGACACGGATCAAAGTCTGGTTAACCTCACCACAAACTGTTCGTTATTCATCCAGGCCAGAGGTTACGATGACGTGTGCGTCTCAGACGAGGAGGAAGACTTTCCTATCGCTTACTCGCTGGTGGTGCATAAATCTGCGTGGATGGTGGAGAGACTCATCAAGGCGCTGTACTCTCCCAGCAACATCTACTGCATCCACTACGACCAGAAGTCTCCACCCCAGTTCATCGCCGCCATGGAGGGCATGGCTCGATGTTTGCCCAACGTCTTCATCGCCTCCGAGCGGGAGTCTGTCTTTTACGCGAGCATCAGTCGACTGAGAGCCGACCTCCACTGTCTGTCCGACCTCCTGAGGTCGGAGGTCAAGTGGAAGTACGTCATCAACCTCTGCGGCCAGGACTTCCCGCTCAAGTCCAACATCGAGCTGGTGTCGGAGCTGAAGAAGCTGAACGGGACGAACATGCTGGAGACAAGCCGACCCACTAACTACAAGAAGGAGAGGTTCACCTTCCACTACGAGCTGGCGACCGTCAGCTATGAATATAATAAACTGCCGGTGAAAACGCAGCGGGTCAAGGAGCCGCCGCCGCACGGGATCGAGATGTTCATCGGCAACGCCTACTTCGTCTTGTCGCGGGAGTTCATCGTGTTCATGGACGACTCGGAGGTGGTGAAGGATTTCCTGGCCTGGTCGGAGGACACCTACTCGCCGGACGAGCACTTCTGGGCCACGCTCGTGCGGATGAAAGGCGTTCCCGGGGAGGTGCCGCGATCCGAGCCCGACGTCACCGACCTGAAGAGCAAAACCCGGCTGGTGAAGTGGCAGTACCTGGAGGACAACCTGTACCCGCCGTGCACGGGGGGCACACGTGCGGAGCGTTTGCATTTACGGCGCGGCTGAATTGCGTTGGCTGCTCAATTACGGACACTGGTTCGCCAATAAGTTCGACCCCAAAGTGGACCCCATCGTCATCCAGTGCCTCGAGGAGAAGCTGGAGGAGAAACTGAAGCTGTTCCGGTCGGCGGCCTCCAGTCGCTGTCGCAAGGGTTAACCACGGGATTACAAGTGGACTGTGGAGCTGCGGTGATTAGTCGATTAATCGCTTGTTTGATCAGAGAATTAATCTGCTACAATGTTGATTGTCTTTCTTTTTTTTAAATGGGGTTTTCGGAGTTAAACGTTCAGCTGGAGATAGTAGAAAAAGTGAAAGTTCTGTCAGTGCTCAGAATAATCAGGACTGAAACCAGAAGTCATGGTGTTCAAACAGAAGTGGTTGATCGGCGGCTGAATTTGGTGAGTGTGATATTTACAGGAAACGCCTCAGACTTCAGCTTCACATCAACGTTTTTGACCAAAAGACCGTAAGATAACTTTTTATAGAACAACTTTTTTTTAATATAAATGAAGGATAAACTCTGGAGTTTCCACGTTTGTAAGTGTGACACCTTTTTTTATGTATTAAGGAGACCTCAGGAAAAAATAAATGATATTTTTTATGGGGAAATCAGGACAACAACATTCATTTGTGTTAATTTGTTGGCTAATAACACTGTAATTTATTTTTGTGAGCTGCAGTGACACAAAGGTTTCATGAGAGAGACGAAGAAGATTTATTATTTATGAAAGAAAAGGAAAGAAAATAGTCGAGCAGACCGTCTATGCATGGATGCGAGTGCTTAAAGAGTTTGGGGAAAGAGCGGCCCGGCTCTGCTCGGTTTGACTCGGCACGTCGGTCCACAGCAGCAGGGGTTTGTCTTTCCATCAGATGTGTCTTAAACTGACCATGTGCTCGTCTTGTGGTCAAAGGTAGCTCAGTTGGTAGAGCGCTCGTCTCATGTGTAGAGGCTTTGTCCTCCGACATGTAGCCCGTCACTTCTCTCTCTCACGTCCCAGTTCCCTGTAACTTCTGAACCGTCCTCTTAATAAAGTCATAAATGCCAAATAATAAACAAAGGAGCGGTTGTACATACTGTTCCTCCTGTCAGTAAATAAATAAATTCATCATGATAAAACTGTTATTCAAAGCTTGAAGGAGGAAATGCTCCGTTTCCACCAGCAGTAACTTAAAGGGATATTCCGGTGTAAGTTTAATCCATGGTCTAACACACTGTGACACCGAGTAAGACTCCCCCTCGAGAGGTCAAGTTAGCTGACCGCTAGCTTAGCTAGTTTTAGCAACCTCAGAAAAGACCGCACGATAACAATACACTGCAGCTTATGTCTCCAACTAGAAACCGCCATCAAAAAGCCACAATTAATGGTGAGAACAGCAGCAAACTTCAGCAACAGTACATGTACAGTCCCAGCACACAGTACGAAGCATCAAACATCTGCTAGCTTTGCTGGATTTGTATTAAAAACACAGCACAACTCACCCTCTCCTCCAGCAGCCTGCCTGTGTGGGGAAGCCCTGACGAGTCGATTACCGAGTGCAGTAGATTTCTGCAGCTCAAGGATGAAAATGTCTGATTATTACTCCATGGAATGCTCAGTTCTTATTATCGAGAGCTGACAGGGAAAAGAACGGAAGTAATGGAGTAATAATCAGACATTTTCATCCTTGAGCTGCAGAAATCTACTGCACTCGGTAATCGACTCGTCAGGGCTTCCACACACAGGCAGGCTGCTGGAGGAGAGGGTGAGTTGTGCTGTGTTTTTAATACAAATCCAGCAAAGCTAGCAGATGTTTGATGCTTCGTACTGTGTGCTGGGACTGTACATGTACTGTTGCTGAAGTTTGCTGCTGTTCTCACCATTAATTGTGGCTTTTTGATGGCGGTTTCTAGTTGGAGACATAAGCTGCAGTGTGTTGTTATCGTGCGGTCTTTTCTGAGGTTGCTAAAACTAGCTAAGCTAGCGGTCAGCTAACTTGACCTCTCGAGGGGGAGTCTTACTCGGTGTCACGGTGTGTTAGACCATGGATTAAACTTACACCGGAATATCCCTTTAACACGCCTTCTGACGGAGCTCGAAACAAACAGGATGAAGGTAAAACAGAGCAGATATCTGACAGTATGAAACTGGACGTGGTGCTTTGGACCGTCCCTGGTGCCGCTTGGCTCAACCAGGCGCAATAAAACTGATGTTGCCAAAAGTGCCAGTGGAAATCTCCTCCGGTGCATCGTTCTCGAGGTGATCTGTAAAAGTTTGCCAGATTCCTGTCGGTGAAAAATGTGATCTTTTCCGACTGCAGGTGGAGCAGAAACATCTCACAGGGTTCGATTCCAGTTTGAAAGCATCAATCTGCGCGCTCGGAGGGATTATAGTGAATTAAAACAATGACGACGTCTGATCACGACTGAAAAATGTTTTTCCTAATAAGTTGTGATTTTTTTTTTGGATCGTATGCTGGATTTATATTTGGATACTTGATAAGTGAAGTCGCGTTACGCAACACTTTGGACTTTAACAGTCTGTGTGTCTGGCACCGACTGAGGAGGAATGTTTGGGCTCCGGTCCACAACGTGTTGTAAATAACGAAAGTGCCTCCCTTTACTGGGATAAAAACATCGAGTCCACTGAAGAACTAAGTGGAACATCAGGTTCACAGCGAAAGAATGAGTTTGTTCAAGCTCATGTTTAGTTTGTAACTTCTTCACAGTTTCGTCAATAAAAAGATCTTTAAAGGAGCGAATGCCTTTTTCTTCTGTATAGCGAGTGAAGAAGGAAATGAGTGACTTGTGTCCGAAGGAGCCGGTAGAGAGCCGGACCTCCACCCAAAATATTTTCTTATCGTAAGGAAGGAGGACGAGCAGAAGGTGAAGATGATAAGAGAAGGGTCGGGTAAAGAAACCTGGCAGCAACTTAGTCCTTTCTGAGCGTTTCAGTGTGAATGTGTTGCCAACATTTCGTGTCATTAACATTTGTCATCAGGCTTTTTACTGTGGAGAGCCTGGGAGACATTTAACGGCGGGTTACAGGCCAAAAGGAAACACCCATCGTACTGTACTGTTGTAGAGACGGTTATTGAGTCTGTCGACAGAAAACTGGCGTTTCTTCTTGTTTCCCTCGTGGGATCTTATTTCAGAAAACTGTGTCTGGTAGTGATGAAGAGAGACGGATAAAGTATTGATCCTGGTTGAATTGCGTCATGAGTCTCACACATGATGTTTGTCATCAGACTAATGAAACGTCAGACTGTGAAAATACGTCTTTATAAACGTAAACATTGCAGAGCTGCTCCTGTAGATCAGCAGCTCACAGAACTGAACCAGAACCAGCTCTCCTCTCACAGATTTATTGTGAGGTTCATCTTTTCAGATCCATGTTGGTGTCGAGTGAGACGATGTAGTTCACTGAGCTTTAACACAAAACTACCTGAGGTTTTACAAACTGACTCGAACAGGACCAAACATTTATTCCGTGTCTGCTCGTAGGTCTCACGAGGTCGACCTCGGGGGGGCGTGGCTTCAGCTCTCTGCAGAAACATTTGCTCTGATATAAATGAAGGCTGTGTTCGAAGTCGGTTGTGGTCTCGTGGGGATGATGCAGTGATGACCGATGAGTCGACAGCGGGCCAACATCAGCCCACTTCTGGCCTTAAAAGGGTCTAAACATGATCTCACTCGTCTCCTCCAGAAACCAGGGTCGCCTCTGTTGACCCGGTTCTGGGGATCAGAGCAGAATCTGATGTGACTCCCGAGTGTTTTATCCTCCAGAAGGTCTGGATCTCTGCCACAGCTACTCATTGCCTCTGATTGCAAAATCCAGATTCTGTGAATACGGCGATAAGTTTCCACAGAACGAGTTGCAAATTAGCCCTTCAGGGTGAATTATGTCATCATGTGATCCATGTTGTGAAGTGAAAGAGGAGTTTAACAGGCTATTTGTAATCTCGGATTCCTAAAATAACTGGAAAGAATAAAAGATTTTGTACTTTATGTGATGATAATTTGCCTGATGGATGAATATCATGTTTTGTTTGAGTGTAAAGACCTTTTTAAACTCATGATATCAATAACTTGGGTTCGTGCTGGGAATCTGCTCTGGTTGTTTACTGCTGTGTTATGGATTTGTTTCATGTCTTTGCTTCGGTCGAGAGTAAATAAAAAATCTCAATCTGAATCTCGGTGCTTCTCGCTGAAGTCAGGTTGGACTTTGAACTTCTTCAGGGAAACAAGGAAACACAACTGGAATGCGAAAACACACGAACACAGAGAAACACACATCCTCTCAGTGCGTCTCTGTGAAGGCTGACCGCGTCCTGAAGTTTGTCTAATTCAGTTTAATAATCCGGATCGTGTCCGCTGATAGCTGCGGCGTGAATCAATACATCCCATTGTCCTCGCTGATCAGCCATCCTCTGATCCGATCTCGATATTTAAAGTTTCGCTGCAGGCCGGCAGATGAAACACACGCATGCTGCACGAGTGCACGAGACGCACATGGAAGGAAATGAAAGGTCTCGCACAGAAATGAGTTATTTATCTGTAGTTTCGCTCCTTCAACGACAGAGACGTCACATTAAATCACACAGCTCGAAGAGAAAAAAAAAGGCTTGTCAGGGATTGTTTGGAGCTTAAAAAGGAAACACGACGTACCAGGAAAGTGTTCAACAATGGGACAAAGAGGCCGGTTCAACTTCCTTCTCAGTGCTGTGAATCTATTATCAGCAAGAACAAAAATAACAGCAGCGCCAGAGACAGAAACTTCCGTGACTATCTGCAAAAAAACATAAATTAAGGTCACACTTTGACGGGAAAAATGGCCGCTGAACAATATTTACAGCGACATGTTTTATGACTTAGTGGTCCTCAACGTTGAGACCAAAAATATGTAGAGAAATTAAAGAGATGCTGCGGGAGAGAAACACGACGAGTATGTCGGGAAGCTGAGGACGGATCCGTCAGCTGCACTGTGTTCAGCGCTATTCGAAGCTGGGTGCAAAAGTACAGACGTCGAATGTTTACACCCAATTGCGTTTATTCTCAGGAATGTGAGACCGAGATGTGAGAACAACCAGACCTGTCGCTATCAGCTTCCACGCAGGCGTGTCACGTTCACGATGCCAGTAACCTCAGAGCTTCCTCTATACGTTAGTCATAGGTCACGTAGAGGAGCTCTGACGGAGCCCTCGTGGTTATTAGGTTCCGTTTAATTATTAATAATACGGGGAAATTCCTGTTTGTGAATGTCAGAGAGAAGGTTACACCTGTGAGCACCACCAGCAGTGACAGGTGTTTGTTTGGTGTTACCAACGGTGATCTGAGTGTGAGAACGAGGAGCTTCAATCAACACACACACGAGACAAAAACACCGACTAAGACCTGGCTTTTGTCTTCAACGGTCGCTCCGGTTTGACGAAGAAGCAAAGTAATCCGTCCATGTCAAACTGGAACGACTGTCTCTGTCAAGTCAAGTCAAGTCTTTGAACAGAGGAGGTGGCCTATGACATCACCAGTTCTCACCCCAGACAGCTTAACAACCATTCACACCTGGGCTCACCTCGCCTTAGCAACCCACATGAAGGCCGGTCGGACCAACGGCCCGCTCAGACAATCCCACACAGAGTTTAGAAGCCTCCAGTTAGTTACAGCTGTAGAAACCTCTTGGATGAGAGGTCTTCAAGTCCAGTTGCCGACGATACGGCACTTAGAAACCCTCCTATTGTTCATCATCGGGCCCCTCAAGTGGTGCGAGTTTGTGTTGAAGCTGTAGCTCGGGAGGTGGAGCGGGTCGTCCAGTAATTGGAAGGTCGATGGATGCATGTTGAAGTATCCTTGAGCAAGTCCAAGTCCTACCAAGTCCATTCGTTGCACAACGGCTAGCTAGCAAAAGTTAACATTACCGATGCTGCTTAGCTAACATTAATGTAGCTTACACTAGCTACTGTAGCTAACATTAATGTAGCTTTCACTAGTTACTGTAGCTAACATTAATGTAGCTTACACTAATGTAGCTTACACTAGCTACTGTAGCTAACATTAATGTAGCTTTCACTAGTTACTGTAGCTAACATTAATGTAGTTTACACTAGCTACTGTAGCTAACATTAATGTTGCTTACACTAGCTACAGTAGCTAACATTAATGTTGCTTACACTAGCTACTGTAGCTAACATTAATGTAGCTTACACGAGCTACTGTAGCTAACATTAATGTTGCTTACACTAGCTACAGTAGCTAACATTAATGTTGCTTACACTAGCTAACATTAATGTTGCTTACACTAGCTACACTAGCTAACATTAATGTTGCTTACACTAGCTACTGTAGCTAACATTAATGTTGCTTACACTAGTTACTGTAGCTAACATTAATGTAGCTTACACTAGCTACTGTAGCTAACATGAATGTAGCTTACACTAGCTACTGTAGCTAACATTAGGGCTGTAAATCAGCCGTTTGCACATTTGCTCCCTCACAAACTGGCAACAACCAGACTGTTGATGCTGACGAAGCACAGAAACCACGAGTGTTATACGATTGGCTGACGAACCTTGTTAGAAGCTGGAACCAACTGTCAGAACTAAACAAAACAAATCGTTCTGGACCTGACAAACATCGTTAAATTATTAATTCACAGTCTCCGTGTCGCGCCGTGGACGCCCTGTGAGAGGAACCGCCTGGTTCCTGTGAGAGCTTCACGCTGTGGCCTGGTGTGAAGCTCAAAATGTGCTAAAACACTTCTCGTGTATCACAGAGTCGTGTCACGGCTGTTTGTGGTTTTGTGTGCGTTCTTTTTAAGATCATTTGACGAGACAGCTGTGAGAGTGAGTCACAGCGAAGGGCCGCGGGCTGGATTCAACAAACAAAATGTCCAGAGAGTAAATGTTTTCCTTACGCAACAGAAAAATACAACCGTCCACCGTCTGGATTCAAGTTTCTCTCTTTGATGAAGTTTAATCGCCTTGTTAACGCATCGTCAAACACTCAAACTGAATCAGAGTCACCAGAACAGTGTTGGTTTGTCTCCACAGTCGCCTCTGGTTCGGTCCAAATCAATCCTCAGTTCACAGATAAGTTCTCGCCCATCGCTGAAGTCCGACTCTCGCTCTCTCGCTGTCCTCTCCTGCCGTGTCTTCTCGTCTCCGGAGTCACAGTCCTGGTCAGAGCCGCTGTAAATCACCTCTGTAGCGTGTCACTTTTCCCTGAGTTCAGTCCCAGTCTGCGGTCCAGACGTACGAGGTCTCGGTCCGACTCTCGCCCGACTGGCTGAGCCTTGAGCTAACTGTAGCCGTTTTTATTCTGGGCAGTAAGCCACCAATCTGCCGTCCTTTTGGTGGCTCGCTCCGCGGATTTAGACAGAAGGCGGCAAATTGGTGGCCAATTTTGGGCCTCGGAGGGTAACGTTACACTTATTTGCGCCTCCATTGCTGTAAATCCGAGGCGGCAATGTGGCGGCAAATGCTGAGATGGGCGGAGGTGTGGATGACGTGCACTGCTGCGCACCCACAGCCGGGAGTTTTAAAACCAGGAAACAGCTGATCACAGCAGTCAGTTCGTCACTTCATCCACGAAGATGAGCAGCTGGAAAGCCGCTGAGATCCGGGAGATGCTAGCGTCTCCTCGCTCTCTGTAGCTGTCTCGGTTGTCCGCTTGTTGTTGTAGCGGCGAGCTAATAGCGGTCGCTACTTTCAAATTAAAAGCCCCCCGCTAAGAACCCAGATCTAAACTCCGATGGGCTGCAATGTAAAGCTCTTATTTTGAAGAAAAACTGAGAAAAATCGTCCCATAAGGAATGAATGGGACGGGGTCAAAAAAGTCGCAAAATCATCTACGTTTTTCAAACATCTCCTGCTCTGGCAGACTTTGACCTAGAGACACCATTCAAACTTTAAAATGTAGGCACAAGTCTTATCTATTTGAGTTGTATTTGAACTTTCGTTCTACGATGTTTAGTTTTTGAACGGTGACCCTTAATTGATCGTGAGTGATTTCGAAAAAATTCAGGATTTTCAATGAGTGTGTATTGCGGAATGTTCGCACAGCACCAACTGGCAGAGTGGGGGAGCCTGAAAAAAACTCTCCGAAAATGTTTCTTTAGATGACGATCCTAGCCACAGATTTCACACTACAATAGTGATATTTTCCAAGAACGTAGCCACACTTGTCTTCTGTCTGGCAACGTGTCCACTTTATCGGGAGGATGTACGGTTTTTGAATTATCTGCGTCTAACCGACACAAACTCCAGCAACTGCCCCATAAGCCCCAATGTTAAACGGGAAGAGGATTTTGGGAGAAAAGCAGAAACTGCCCTGCTTCTCTTCACGCCCAACTTCCTGCTTCACGTCACGTCACATGTTGACGCCTACCAGAGGAGGAAAAGTGGAGGCTGTTTGGAAAAGGAGGAATATTACACCTCCCTTTTAGACAGACAAGGAGGCACATTGCAGCCTTTACCTTGCTGCACATGTGCCACCTTTTCTATCTGAAAGGGGCTGGTAGCTCGCTTCAATTCTGGTCGTGTTTTACAAGTGACACCTTTAATTGTTGTAACTTAATTGTTGTGTTCAGTGGAGGAAACGTTCATCATCATCACACTGTTGTTGCTGCTTTAGTGTTCAGTGAAAAGACTTTTTAAATTGTGCAGTAAAGTTAGAATTATGTTGGTTAACATGGAGCTTTTTGACGGATTCTTGTTCCTGTTTCTTGTTACTGTGACTCTGACTTTACGACGTTGTCTCTTCGAAGGCACTCGACACTCGCTGCGTTGACATTTAACTTGACATCTCTCACATAACCTCTGAGTTATGCCGGTCGGGACGGTTGTCGTCAGTGCAGTCTGCTTGTGAAGTGGGATCTAAAAAACACAACATCTTTTTCTTGTCTTGTTCAACTTATGAGAAACATCTCTACCTTTCTTTTTCTCTCTCTCTGTTTCCAGGAACAGCTCTCACAGTGGAGCTCTGTGTTAAAACGAACTTTCTTTCCATCTTCCTGTTTGTTTGATGTCACGATACTGTACACAGCTGAGGACTCGGTGTTTACGCCTGCATTTCCTCTCCACGTCGCTCTTCGCTTCAACACTGGCTGTTTTTATAAAGCGATCGAATTTCTAATCTACCCGAGCGCTCGCATTCATTCACAATAGTTTGGATTGTTTGGCCTCATTCCTTCCTCTGCTGATAGCGGCTGACGAGGCCTCGATTGACACGTTGCAATATAATATTTTAATCGCGCGCAGATAAGGAACTGTTGGAAATGATGACTTGTAAAATGCAAGATTAGAATCAAGCTGCTGTGGTTTTCTTTGCACAGAAGACTTGTGGGGAAAGTGAGTCATGCCAAAAGCCTTAAATAGCTCTCAGTGGCCTCTCGCTAACCACGTGTCTCACAGGTGTCAAGTTTCTATCCGAGTTTCACGGCGCCTGAGCACCAAAGTAACGCTGATGTTCTCTGCAAAATACGCCGTCGAGCTGGACTTCTGTCTGTTCGCCTCTCCAGAGTGATATAAATCCGATTCTTTCATGTTTTATCAGCTGCTTTGGTTATGTGCAAATGTAAAACCACTACCAGTTTTGCATGGAGCCTGATTTTTGGACCCACAGTTTCACCTTTAAGTGAAACAGAGATAACCTTCAGTTAACCTCTTGGTCTGACTTCCTGCCAGAACAAAAGCTTTCAGGCCTCAGGGACACATTTACTGACGAACCGTGACTTTGTCAGGAAGGCCCGGCCTTCATCCTGCCCAGGCGTTCATTTATATTTTCTGCCTCTATTAAAACAAAACATGTTTGCCAAGTGTTGTGTTGGGAGGGACGTGCAGGTCCACTGCACAGCTTCTGGAGGGGATGTTCAGGAGCAGAGCCAGAACTTCTGGAGTAAGAAACACTCAGAGTCCAATCAGTTTCTTCTCTGATCGAAGTTTAATCGGTAACCTCATCCAAGGTAATGGTTCGTTTCATTCAGTCGCCTGTCGCTATAACTTCAAGACGAGTGTGAGAGATTCATTCATTCATTCATTGTCGACCGCTGATGGTCGCGGTAGCCGCTTTATCCCTTTATTTCAAGGGGTTGCGGGGAGGTTTCTGGAGCCAAACCCAGGTATCTAAGGGCCCCACACACCGGGCACGAGGACGGCGTCTGATCCGACTGAACATGTTCAGTCGGCCGTCTGAGGTTGGACGCCGTCGGATACTCTGATTGGTTGTTAGCTAGCTGTTCAGTGACCATTCTGATTGGCGGTGTGCCAGCGAATCAGCGCGGCGTGTGGGAGGGGCGGCGGAAGTGACGACGGTAAACAAACCACATAAACAGAGACGGCACAGAGTTACAAACAACACTTCACCGTTCGTTATTTTGGGGATAAACCAACGTATGTTTGGAAGCCATGGCTGTGTGGACCGAGGACTTTGAGGAGCAGCTGGCTGCCCTGGTGGAAGAGAGACCACCGTAATACGACATCACGCAAGTAATGCTGAGCTAACACTGTGTGTGCTTTGTTCTGATAAGCTACGGTCCGCACTCCGTTCTGTCATTTCCTGTTTTTATGTTTTGGGTGACTGGCACGAGACTAGCGCCACCCGATGTTTAGGAGACTTATTGCATCTCACGCAGGCGCAGAACGTATACGCTACGGACGGAGTGGTCGGATAAGGAAGTCGGATAAGGAAGTCGTCGGAGCCGGTGTGTGGGGGCCTTAATGGTTCGTTTCATTCAGTCACCTGTCCTATAACTCCAAGACGAGTGTAAGAGAAGGGCAGGAAATTACCGAGACTAAACATAACAAATTTAAACATTACCTCGTCTGTGAACATTTGTGTCCGAGTCATGTAGACAGATTTCCCTCCGAGGTTCAACCTCTGACTGAACTCTGCTTCATGAACGTAACGTTACGGAGAGGAGAGGGAACCAAAGTCCATTTCCCCTCCGGCTCCAGTCAGCAGGCAACAGTGAAGGAGTGAAGACAAATCACCTTTTTTAATCCCAGTGAATTAATAAGTAATCTCTGAGCTCTCGGATCTGATGTTTATTCCCTCAGAAGGTGGAGTCTGCAGCCGACCCGGCCCGGAAAACACTCAGTAAACATCCTCTGTTCTGTTCTGACTGACAGACTTCTGGCAGCAGAAATGACGTGTTGCACATTGAAGCTAACCAGACTATAAAACCAGCGTCACCACAACACAACGTGACCTTGCAACACGATCGAGTCGAGTTGTGACATGATTGTTGTCGTGCAGAGAGGAACGTTGTCGACATCTGTTGTGGTGATCTGAGCTCCAGAATACTTTTTAAAATCATGCAAAACTTCACTGCTTATACACTCGTACTCAACTTACAGGAAGTGGTAGAAAAGCAGCCTTTTGTGTGATCAGTCAGTGTATTATTAGTCACGCGGAGCCTCTCCCAGATAGACACAACTCTCCCAGACAAGCTCGTGCCGCCCACACACTGCGAGGAGGAGTGATGTCACTTGGGTGGCCCGATCCCGTTTGCCAGATCTGAACCAGCGAGCGAGGCCGTAGCCCAGAGCGGGCCGAACAAAACCAGCACATGTCGAGCTTTCGAACGTGGTTTCCTGTAACAGAGAGGCCACATCAGAAGAGCCTCCGTCTCTCGACCCTGGCACAGAAATTAACTCGCATAGTTCAAAGCGAGGTGAGAAGTATGAGTTCATGCTTTCTCCAGCTGCAGTTGCACAACGAGCAGGCCCGGGCGGTGAGCGGGTATCACACTGAGGACTGTTCTCCTGCTAATGTTGAGCAATTCCTGCATTTCCACACGTGTGGTCATAAATTCCAGACGTTGGCAGAAGCAGGAACAGTTTCATGAGTTGACACTGTGAGTTTATCACATGTGAACTCTACCTGACTTGTGTGTTGAGACCGAAACATCATCTCGTATGAACAGGTTTTAATACGAGGAGGAAGTCACAGTTCAGGAGAAAAAGCTGAAGTGACGACCGCAAACATGCAAACGAAGATTAACACTTCTGTTTCTCACAGATCGTTATCTGAATCCTGCACCAACCGTCCACGTGGCATTAAAGGAGAAGTCTCGCTGATTAACATGCTCCATGTTCATTATGTCACTTCTTTTTTTATACTATCTAATTGCTTAAAGGTTTACTTTCCAGGTGATGTGAACGAGGAAGCCTTCATGCTCAGATAATCTGATCTGCTCGACTCTCGTGAGGAAGTGAAAAAGGGTGTCCCCCCCAAAAACAATGTGAAACTGTTCCTCTGAGAGCTCAGTGTGCACATTTCTACAGATCACATTCGTATTAAACGTACGAGCTGACTTCAGGAGGAGGAGACGGTGGCGTTCAAAAACTGTTCACACATCACATTCGTATTAAACGTACGAGCTGACTTCAGGACGAGGAGACGGTGGCGTTATAGTCGGATCAGGCGGCTGCTGAGCCAAAGACAACTCGTGTCAGATAAATTCAAAAACTTCTACACGTCAGAGGTTAATATCTCAACATTTCTACACATCACATTCGTATTAAATGTGCGAGCTGACTTCAGGACGAGGAGACGGTGGCGTTCAAAAACTGTTGAACTACTCCTTTAAGAGCTCAGCGTGTATTTACACAGAACAACATTTCTACACGTCAGAGGCGGGAAGTGACAAAGTAAAAATACTGAAGTAGATGTTTCAGGCATCTGTACTTTACTTGAGCATCTTGTTTTCTGACAGCTTTCATCACACGCCGCCTTCACAACGTCACAAGACTGACGTCAGCCAATCAGTGACCCGGTGCCGGTTCTCATTTACACGAAAACCCCGTTTTTATCACAGAAAACGATTATTTCTAAAAACTCCGGGCAAAGTGGGACAGAAAACAACTACAAAGAGACAAAACTACAGGGACACAAAATGACTAAGATGCACAAAACTAGAGACACAGAAATAAAACTACAAGGAGACAAAGAACGGTTACTTAGATGCAGGAACGACTACGAAGAGATTCACAAACCTACAGAGACATAAGACGAGTAAGACGCACAAACAAAACTACAAAGAGACAAAACATGACCGCTAAGATTCACAAAACTACAGAAGCACGAAAAACAACAATAAAGACACAAAATGACAGAAAACAAAGATTCACATAACAACTACAAAGTGACAAAAAATGAAGTTATGACTCACAAAACTACAAAAAACAACTATTAAGAGACAAAGAAAGTGACTGCTGAGTTTTTACAAAGACACAGAGAATGAACTAAAACGAGCCACCAAATCACTTAGCATAGCATAGCGACATAGTTCAGTGCAAAGACCGCAGAAACAGAAACATCCGGTCAGATTAAACAAATGAAATACATCATCTTCAGTTTTAGAGGCGCAGCAGGTGGATTTGTTGCCATTCGACTGAACCAGACCAACAGTTTCTCACAGTTCTCGTCTTTATGCTAAGCTAATCTTAGCGCCTCCCCACTATCGGCTTCAGATTCAAGCCCCGTTTACACGAAGGGAAAACGCAGATATTTCCAGGCGGTTTGGCCTCTCATTTACACGAAAACCCCGTTTTTATCACAGAAAACGATTATTTCTAAAAACTCCGGGCAAAGTGGAGAATTTGGAAAACTCCGGTTATGTGTTGTCGTGTCAGCTGGGAGAAACGGGGTTTTAGCTTCTCACGCTCATTAGGCTATGCGCCAGAAAATGCTTAACGTCATGTGAGCGTTGTTTTGAAAGGAACAGGAAGTCGCTCGTGTTATTCGTTGTTGTTGATTCTGAGGATTCTGATTGGCTTGCAGGGCTTTATCCTTCTCCCTACACTGCCGCCCAGAGGTTTGGCAGAGTTAGAATGGCGCTCGACGGCGTATTTATGCAGGTTGATGGAAATGACAACTTTTTTGAAAACGATGTTGTGTGCACGATGTTATTTTTGAAAACGGAGGGGGAAATATTCGTTTCTCTAAATACCCTGCTATGTATAAACGTGGACTTAATCGGGGGGCCAGGTTAGGATCCAGGTTTTTTGTTAGAGGGGCACGTACAACCCGGGGAAAAAGACAAATGCCTCATTCAGACAAGATAAATGAGACCTAAAACATTTTTAATCGGGTAGTAAACTGCTGAGACACTTTACTTCCGTCTTTCCCTTCAGTACAAGATCATCGCAAGAAATCTGTCATTGTATTACTGATGCAGACTCTTTGTTTGGGGGGTCCGGACTCACTCAGTACGTTTACATGCAGCAAGAAATTCGAAATTCTTATCGTATCAGACCTAGTTCGGACTTTTAAAATGCATGTAAACACCTTAGTCCGACCTACTTCGGACCACAACGGACATCTCAAAATCGGATAAGAACACCTAGATAATTCGTTCATTGTCGGCATATTAACGCCATGGAGGCTCGGCTATCGTATCGTATCTTTGCATTCTGCACATACTCGAGATTTTCCGCTCAGGCTTTCACCCAGAAGTGAAAGGAGACGACACACTTCTGGACGAGGAGACCAGGTTCATGCTCAGCCAAATGTATGTACGCTACTGTGGCGTCGTCCAGCTCCTCGCACGCCATCTTTGTTTGAATGCCGTCAGATTGTTTGTTGTTGCTGATGAGTAGAGGTCAACCGGAAGTGGCTCTTTGTTGAGAGGGCTGCAGCGCCACGTAGCGTACGGAGTCAGACATGCTCCGGCCACTTTTCTGATTCTCTGAACGGCATGTATACTCAGACCAGCGATCCGTCTCATGCACGTCATTATCTGATACGATAAGAATTTCGAATTCTTGCTGCATGTAAATGTACTGAGAGTTACGGGGGCACTGGACCCTGTTGGCCCCCCCGGAACCGCCACTGCTGTGAGCATCATGTCGGCGCCTGGCAGTGAAGACGAGGCTCGTAATCATCTGTCCGTTCGCTCTGCCGACATGCTGACGTGTATTTTAAAGAAACGTTCCCAAAAGGTGACATTACTACATTTTTAATCTCTTGATATATTAAGATCAAACTTCTCTCTGCTTTCTGATAAACACATCTGAAAGTTATCTCAAGGAAATTGAATCGAATGCAACTGGATTTGGTTTTTGTCTTGAAGACGTTTCACCTCTCATCCGAGAGGCTTCATCAGTTCCTGCTCCCTTGACTAGGCTGAGACTCGTCCCGTTTAATGTCCCCGACAACCTCTGTAGTCTCATTCAGACGCTTAAAAACAAGCTTTTTAAGTGAAGCGTGGAATATTAACCGACCTGTTTTATGACTTTGAGACGAGGAGAAGTGTTTCTGCAGAAATGCCGACTTGCATCCAGGTTGTATGACTTAATATGTGTCCTCATAGGCATGTATGTGAGTGGTTGCATGTATTTTGCTTACGTACGTTTGATTCATCCTCTGCTCGGTGCAGCTTGTGCACATTTAAACGCAGAAAGGTCGTCGCTTTGTTCTGTTTTTGACATTTACTCATTATTTTGTGACCGTTTTCATTTGATTGTTTATTTTTGCGTCACCTAAAGACCAAAAATGAAAGATCGGATCAAATTTTGCCCTGTGTGTAAAACGATGCACCTCATTGTTCTGGATCGTCGTAAAAAAAAACCGTAACGCTGACGTGAAGCCGCTCGCTCGCTCTGTTTTCGCTCGTGACCTGGATGAATGAGAATATTCACAAGCACATCTGAAAGTTATAAAAAAAAAAAAGATCCCAGGCTGCAAATTACAAAACTCTTCTCTGGAGGCCGTCTTTACGCTCTCGTGAGCTTCTTTTTATTTTAATTCCTTCCCTCTCTCCTCTCCTTGGATTATTCTTAATAATTTATTTGCCATCACCAGATGAAAGTCTCTTCACACACACACCTGAGTTGTACCTCGGGTCTCCTCCCTGCAGCTGAGTGCAGATGTTCGGGCCCTCGGCGTGGCTGCAGTGGCGGGTTTGGATCCACTTGATGGCGCTGTGGCTGTGTGAAAGCAGGAGCCTCGGCGCTGATTCTGTCTCTTTTGTCTCATTTCAGACAAAAAAAAAAGCTGTCACCTTCTCTGGTTTCAGGCTCGGCTGTGTGGAGCCTGAGAGCGAAGGAAGGAGGTGAAAGAGAAAAGAAAGAAAGTGACGCCGGAGCTGATTAATTCACAATTTAATTGGAATTCATTCTAACGTTGACATCACGTCTTTGCATTTGATATGAACCCTTGTTTTTTTTTAACTTGATCTCCTTCAGACGTTTAACCTGTTTATATATTTCCATCATGTTTGTTTGTGTATCGTTAAATGTTAAATTAAAATCGATGAGCATCAGGAGGTCGTTGGTGTCGTTTCTTCTCACCTGATGTCACCGTTTCATTATTTTCTGTCTCTTCCACCTGTTATGTTTTTACTCGGGTTGTGTGATCGCTTCTGATTGGCTGCAGCTGAAACATGTTCATGATTTCACCACTGAAATATTTCCTAAAACAGGCGCTTTGTCCTGCAGGGCTCCAGTATCCACGACTGTAACTGACCCAGTGTTTCATTTTTAATATTTTCTTCTTCTTTTGGCACATTTTCTTAAATCTGTAGCGTCCAGATCACCGAGGGAAAACTCTTTAAAAAGGAGCGCTCTTTTATTTTATTTATTTACTCTTCGACAGATGTTTCTGCCTGAACAAACTAAATAATCAAACTGTCTTTGTTTTCATGACTGAATAAACAAACAACACAGTTTATACTGTTTTACTTTGTGTATACGTGGCGGACCCCGCCACCTCTCTAGCTTCAGACAGTGTTCTGGGAGCAGCTTGTTTATTCACTGATGGAAACAGTGACCTCATTAATATTGTAAATATTAAAATGTTGAGTTTGAATTTCTTCTCCAAAACTACAGACTGCTCCTTTAATGTGTCTTATAATGACTAATAATAATAATAAAAGAGACAATGTGCTGCAACATGTGCATGTTAGAGAGCTGCAGAGGAGGTGAACACAAAATGCACGACACTCAGGAGGCGAGCAGCACAAAATCCAGAAACAAAAAACCACAAGAACAACAAATCAAGTACCAACCGAAGACACGCTGGGTGGAGCGGGCCGGACCACAGGACCGTGGTGGGGAAACAGAACAGACAAAGTGACAAAGACAGAGGGGGAAGTCTTAAATACACAGGGAGCGACCGCTAATTGAACACAGGTGAGCAGAGAAAACAACAGAGAAACAGGCCGAGAGAAGGAGGAAACACAAGAGCCAGATACTCAGAGACAGCTGAGGATAATCAGGACAATCAGAGAGGAGGGGAAGTGACACAACACGACACACGAGGAGGAAGCTTACAAAATAAAACCCCAAAACACGACACGTGACAAAGTCAGCATCACCCTGAGAGACGATAACATAGCTGAATGTCTAGGCTCACAGATGAACAGACGAGCTAATGCTACGGTCACATGACTCCAGTCACTAAGAGTCTTTCTGCACAATTACTATCAATAAACTGATCAGTGTACAAGTTGTAAAGTCAGAGTTAGAACAGTGTGGAGCTAAAGTGGCCTGTAGAGACGGACTAGTGAGGAGACGAGTCTCCGTGTTCGCTGTGAGGACGTTTAATGTCCCCGACAACCTCTGTAGTCTCATTCAGACACTTAAAAACAAGCTTTTTAAGTGAAGCGTGGAATATTAACCGACCTGTTTTATGACTTTGAGACGAGGAGAAGTGTTTCTGCAGAAATGCCGACTTGCATCCAGGTTGTATGACTGAATATGTGTCCTCATAGGCATGTATGTGAGTGGTTGCATGTATTTTGCTTACGTACGTTTAATTTATCTTCTGCTCGGTGCAGCTTGTGCACATTTAAACGCAGAAAGGTCGTCGCTTTGGTCTGTTTTTGACGTTTACTCATTATTTCGTAGCTTTTTTTTTCATTTGATTGTTTATTTCTGCGTCACCTAAAGACCAAAAATGAAAGATCGGATCAAATTTCTCCCTGCGTGTAAAACGATGCACCTCATTGTTCTGGATCGTCGTAAAAAAAAAAAACCCGTAACGCTGACGTGAAGCCGCTCGCTCGCTCTGTTTTCGCTCGCACAGCCGTGACTTAATGTGTCCAAAGGGTGCCCACCTGGGTGCATAAACAGTGGCTCTGACAGGCCGGCTATGCATGGCTTACTCCTCCTCTGTTCATTTTATAGTGTGCATGTATCACTTTATGGCATCCATCTATCTAGTAAACCTTGAAAAGGCTGTCGAGGCTCGGGATAAATCTGAGGGTGACACTCTGACAGTCCCTGATCTGCCCGTCCGTGTTGCCTGAAATCTCTCTCGACGATCGTAACTTTGCTCTCTCTCACACTCTGACATATTCCCCCGCTGAAGCAAGGGTGTGTGTGTGTGTGTGTGTGTGTGTGTGTGTGTGTGTGTGCCATCTGATAAACCAGCTCAGCTCTAATGTCACCTGTCAAGGTGCTGCTGACAGAGAAATAAACTAAAATATTGCAGCGTGATGCAGCTGAAAATAAGAGTTTCTGGCGTGAGAGCGAAGGAGCATGTGTGTTGCAATGGAGCCTGGCACATAGACATGTTTGTGTGTGTGTGTGTGTGTGTGTGTGTGTGTGTGTGTAAAGGAGTATGTGAGTGTAATTAATGATGTGTTCCTCCTCTTCATAGGGTAATAGGATTTCCCCACCCCAGGCGGTAAAGAGAGTGGGAGGGGGGAGAAAACGGCTCTGCACGTATGGATGTGTGTGTGATTGCAGAGTTAGTGAATGGGAGCCCCATGTAGTGATGCCAATAGAGGTCCTGTGTGTGTGTGTGTGTGTGTGTGTGTGTGTGTGTGTGTGTGTGTGTGTGTGTGTTAGGGGGGAGGGGGAACAAGCGAGTGATTTATAACAGCTACTCCAGGTCTCTCCTCTCTCCCACAGCAGCACCGCAAACACATCCATTACAAAAGTACTGATGTTAATGGGATTGTTGTGTGTGTGTGTGTGTGTGTGTGTGTGTGGGTGCGTGCATGCTCGTGTGTGTGTGCACGATACAGAGGCTGCACAAGTGTGAGTGTGCACCTTTATGCGTGTGTGAGCGAGTGATAACCAGATGCTACTGGGTGAAAGGAAGGTGAAGGTTACTGAGGGTGTTCGGTCCGAGCGCAAGTTTCCACGCGTGTCTGTGTGTGTGTGTGTGTTTGTGTGTGTTTGTGTGTGTTTGTGTGTTGCTCTGCTGGAGAAACGTAGCCGAGGAGATGGAGTAATAAAAACCAGAGTTGAGGAAAATACTCCAGAGAGTAAACAGAGGGAGCAGAGAAGAAATAAATAAAGAGGATGTAGAGCTTCTCGGTAATGGACTGCTGGATGCTGAGGACCACATCCGCCTCGGTGTGTGTGCGTCTACACACACACACACACACACACACACACACACACACACACACACACACACACACACAGTGTCTGGCTGTCTCCTCTCACATTACCCTTTACATTAAAACCAGTCAGGGGGAAAATTACTGCAGACCTGGGCCACCGTGGGCCCACCTGGCCCCACAGCGAGAGGAGGGGACGAGGGACCGGAGGAGGGGATAAAGAGGAGGATAAGGGGATGAGGAGGTCGGGGGGGTCGGAGGGACCCTGAGAGGGACCGGGCTGCCCGGAGGCGCCGGTCCGAAGTCGGTGTCACGCACGGAGGGAGTTTCTGGTTAGAAGGCCTCAGAAGAAGAAGCCCGTCTGCCAGCAGCCTTCAGGAGGAAGAAAGAGATTTTAAAGCAACACATACAGACTTAAAGCTGCTCTCATCAATATTCTGACATCAACAAAGACTGTGTGTGATTTTAAAGTGGTGACTCTCAGAGTCTTTGAGCTCTTTTAGCTCATTGTTTCGGTTTCAGGATTCAACTTTAATGTTTGGTTCACTCTCTCGCTCTCATCGAGCATCAGGCAGCTGTTTTTTTTGGGGGTATAAAAGATCTGATAAACACATCGTAGGCGACCAAACAGCAAACAGACGGAGCTAGCTGCTAGCATGTGGATATAATGAAATATTTAGCAGCTAGTTAGCCTCACATGTAGCTCAGACCTGCCATATTTTGAACTTTTAAGCCTTCAAGCAGCCCTCAAAAAATTAATTCCTGCAGATCTGAAGTTCTCATGAACATCCAGTGGAGCTCATTACTCCAGTAGGGTTCAGTGTTTCCTGTCAGACACACAGCGGCTGCAGGGAGGGATCGTCCCAGATATTGATTAGCATCTACAGCAGCAGATAGATCGCTAGCATTCTGCTAACTCTGCCTGGACGGGACAACACAGCCTCAGAGAAGATGTTCTCCTGTCAGGTTTGGATGGAGTCAGCTACCAGGACCGCTAGCTGAGCTAACTACCTCACAGCAGCTACACTCAGCAGCATTTAGCGGTAACCGTAGCAACAAAGCTAGAAGCTCTGTCCATCAGGAATGACCTTGATGCTGTCGCTGCTCACTGGAAGGCTGCTGGTTAGCAGCAGTTAGCACTTACTGTCAATCAATCATATTAATTAACCTGTTGAGTCCCCAATATAAATAAAAATTTACTTGACGTGAAAACCAGATAATACGTTCCACATCGGGCCTGATGCTAGTGTACAGATGAGATGTAGAGCAAGCTGTGATAAAAACATTTAAAGCTTGATTTAGACTTCATGGGAACTTTAACATACACAACAGTCTCTATAATATCTGTAAAATAAATAATTATTACTGTATGCTTGCTAGATTTCTTTTAAAAAAGGGAGGATGAGCTTGACAAATTAATTTTTTTCACAGCTTTCGCTAAAAGTTAAATAAATTGTCTATAATTAGTCAATAAAACCAGAACAAGTGATTCAATAAATGTATTATAAAAGCATAATTAAAACACCTTATTAAAGAGTTTAGCAACCATTAAAATGTTGCAGCTGGTTGAGATGGAGCTAATTAAATTTACTTTATTTATTATTTATTGCTGTATTAATGTAAAATGTGTAGATATTATTAATATGTTCCTCTCAGATGCAGCAGAGTGTCATTATAAAGCAGTATAGGGTTTAAATTTGTGGTAGAAAAGTACTCAGTTACTTCTCAGAAGAGAAACGATGACGACGATGAAGAAAAGAGTCAGTTCTTCAAGTTGTAAGAGAAGGTTTTATTACCAGTGCTATTTACATAGAAATAATACAGCCTTGCCCATTCCCCCCCTTAAATGCACACACACACATGAGCAAGCACACACACACACACACAATCACACACACACACACACACACTCACTTTTGTATCCAAGAATATCTCAATACATCAGAAATAAGACACACTCTCTCTGGTTCTTATACAACGTTCAAATGAAATCATCTGCAAAAGGAAAACGTTTGGAGTTTTAACTCAACGTGGACGAACGAACGGCGGCGATGATGCTGATGATGTCGTGTGGACGGATGAGGAATCAGGTCGAGGTTTTTACACTGTCTTAAAAAAAAAAAAGAGGAATTAAAATATTGTTTCTTTTTAAAATTTATCTATTCGCATTATTCAGAGCAGAAAGGAAGATGAGCGTGCAGCCGGACGCTGCTGCTGCTGCTTTTTTTTTATAAATCCTGTGTGTTTTAAGGCCACTAGATGGCAACGAGTGCTTCGGAGCAGACAGTGGTAATGTCACAGATGTTGTCTGCCCCCTCTTTTGTTTTCTCCCTTTAGAGGAAGGAGACCTCAGCTGTTGAAGGAGATTCTCCATTATGGGTTCAATGTTCTTTTCAAAATCATTTCCATTAAAACATGTTTTTTAAAAGGGACAGCGACAAAGGGAAGGTCAGGTGAAGCCGTCTGCAGAGCACAACTATCAGGGCCGGCTGCACGGGTGTGAGGCGTGTGTGTGTGTGTGTGTGTGTGTGTGTGTGTGTGTGTGTGTGTGCATGCTTGAGTGAGCACAAGTGTCTGTATAATTGTGTACGTGTTTTGAATAATGGTATAGACATCCTTCTTTAGAGCTATGATCAAGAACACTTTTTGTGCATTAAGGGACTTATAGCTAAGATGTGTGCTTGAGAACATCAGTGTGTGTGTGTGTGTGTGTGTGTGTGTGTGTGTGTGTGTGTGTGTGCATGTGTGTGTGTTTCCACCAAGGAGCAGCCTTGGATTTGACATAATGTCTCACAGAGGTGTGCAGAGTTTTTTTTTTTTTTTTTTAAAGCAGCGTTTCAAACCTTGTCGTGTCCTGATTGCCACAGAAAGTGTTTGTGTGTGAACATTAAAGGGAAAATTAAAAAACCAGCTCCTTTTTTTAAAAAAAATAAAATAAAAGTGTGTTAGAGATGGAGGGATGGAGGGAGGGAGGTGAGGGAGGGAGGTGAGGAGCGACAGAGTGAGAAACAAATATTTTTTTTGCTTTGAAGCGAAACAGAAATAAAAGAAATAAAAAGAAAATGTGGTGAGAAATCAAGAGAACTAACGATGTCCCCTTTGGCATTTCTCTCTAATGTGTTCCTATCAGAAGATGCCTTCGTTAACGTCGAGGGGAAGGCCAGGAGCAAAATTTTTGCTGGGTGGAATCGCAATGTTTAAAATAATTCAAGTCCAGTAATCCAGGATGCTTTGGAGCGTCTGCTGGGCAGCGGATGCGACTCTTTCGAGCGAAGCTGTCCCACTCTCGTGTGTGAAAGTCAGTCCGGGTTTTTAAAAAGTCCTCCTGAATTAACGAGGCCGAGACGTTCAGCCCGGGACTCGTCCCTCTACCAGGCGGCGGTCTCGCCCATCTCCGGGCCTTGGTGGGACATGGGAGCGCTGTAGCTGGAGTTACTCGCCAAGGAGAAAGGAGGACTGGGTCCGCCGCCGTACGCCTCCCCTGGGACCGGCTGCAGGGAGCTCGGTAAGCCCGGCTCCGGACTCGGGGTCTCCGCGTGGGAGATCATGTCCGTGAACCTTTGGTCGTCTGAAGGGTGGTGTCCGGATCCCTCCATGGCTCCGGGCCCGGAGCCCAGGATGTAGGGGGACTCGGCCGGAGACTGGGCCTGCGAGGACGGAGGGCCGTGGGGGAAGAAGTCGTAGTTGGTTCCCGGTCCGTAGTAGTCGCCCTGGTATTCTGTGGAGGGGCAGAAGAAAACATGGAGTCAGACCCAATCAGCACCTTCACAGCAAAGATGAGCGAGTAGATGCAGGTTTTTAAACTCTTAAAATAGACTTTTTCACGCGGACAGGAGCCTTTCTGTTTATTTTTTCCTCACGTGTCATTTTCATCGTCACAAACAAACAGAAACAGGAAGCAGCAGATGGTTCACCTCATCAGACGACATCAGGAAGAGGTTAAAATGGGTTTTAAAAGGTTGCTAAGGAGGGAGACATCGACACGAGCAGAGCTGATCAGGCAGCTAACGACGCCACAAACTACCTTTTAAATTCCTTACTTTTACTTTATACATATCATATATCATTTAATTTACTTGTATCAGATATTCTGTGAGTTTGTTGTTCTGTTCCGTACACGAGACATCGACTGCATGTCTGTCCGTCCTCTGCGGCTCTTCCATCTTTTTTTCCTTCTGTTATTCCTCACTTGTATCGAGAGTCTGAGGACGATCATCAGAAAAATGTGTTTCCTGCTGGGAAAATTCACATGGATGCCCCTCTCAACTCGCAAAGTCTGAGGAAATCTCGGGACGGGAGTCGCTGAGTCGACGTCACTCGATGGAAAGTGAACAATCGGGTCGACGGTAAGAAATATTTACCGAAGTCTCGTATCGTCTCCTTGTCAGTCAAACACTGGAGAAAGCCGTTAACGTGTTGTTTAAAATGCAAAACAGCTTTTTTTCCGACATGACGCACACGAACACACTGAATTATTCACATTGAAGACAGAAGCCAAACGTTAGCGGTGTCAGCGGGTTATAGCAAAGGTTCTGGTCCAAATCCCCGACCACGTAGCCCTACTGCTCTGTTCTGATTCTGGTCGGGAAAGAGATTATTCATAGGAACACTTTAAACATTTTAACGTTTTACAGCCCTTTACTTCATAACAGGCATAAAACATCACTACACTCTTAGAAATAAAAGTTCTAAGTAGAACCATATAAGGTTCTTCGGCTTGTCCTCATAGGAGAACCCTTTTTGGCTCCAGGTAGAACCTTTTATAAAGGTGGAGGGTTCTACCTAGAACCCAACATAAAGGGTTATACCTAGAACTGTGTGTGTAAGGTTCCACCCAGAACCCCCCATGAGAGGTTCTACAAAGAACCCACACAGGATCTTATACCCATGCTTTCAACAATCCCTGAAGAACTCTTTCTCCAAAAAAGGGTTCTCTGGACCAAAATGGTTCTTACTGGAACCGTTAGTGTTACCAAGAACCCTTTTAAAACCCTTTATTCAGGAAAGGGTTTTTAAAGGGTTCTCTGGATCAGACTGGTTCTTACTGGAACCGTTAGTGTTACCAAGAACCCTTTTAAAACCCTTTATTCAGGAAAGGGTTTTTAAAGGGTTCTCTGGATCAAAATGGTTCTTACTGGAACCGTTAGTGTTACCAAGAACCCTTGAAGAACCGTTTCTTCGGGAAAGGGTTTTTCAGAAGCAAATGGTTCCAGGTAGAACCTCAGCCCTTGTAGAAGAACCCTTTTGGAACCCTTATTTCTAAGAGTGTACAAGTTTGTGGATTCTCGGTAGCTAACTAGCTAGCTAGCTAACATTACATAGTTCTTTTTCTGTTTTGTGCACGACGGTCTCGATCTTTGATGCAGTCGGTTCCGACGGGCAGACACGGATCTCGGGTTGCTGACGAGCCTGTGAAGAACCGCTAGTGTTCACTTCTGTTATCTGAAGACTTGACTGATGGCGAGAATTTGGGAATGATTGTGAGCGTTCCTGCTTTTTTATCTCCATCAGATAAACGACAAAGGTAACGCGAGAGATTAACCACAGCGGAGGAAACGCCTTCGACGACAACGAGGGTCTTGAAAGGTCGTTCGGTTTCACAGGAGGAAACGAGGGTTAGGATAAAAACTGGAAATGGAACTGAGCCTTTGAATCTGCATAAAACCATCCAGCAGCAGCGGCGGCGGTGGCGTGCACCCACACACACCTCCACCTCCACCTAAGTGGTGAAATTGATCATGTCCAATTTCCAACCAAGCGGTCTCCAACAGCCTCATTTGAGTGTATAAACAACTCCACACCTCTCCACCTCAGTTCTCTCGCCTTTTCACACACTGCATTCATCTCGCTCACTCATTCAGCTCGCAGCCAAGCGTCGCGCGCCTCCATGGATTCCCCCGCCGAAACTTCCGGACGCGGATGACGAACTCCAAAATGAGATTCCAGCCTCCCCGCGGCCTCGCCGGGTCCCGTCGGCCTGCGTCGCTCCTCTCCTGAGCCCCCCCCCGCCGATCACGCTCCATTATTCCCAGCATGCAGTTCAGTTCAGCGCTGCGACTACGGGCTATTTTCATTATCAATTAATCGGATAATTGTTTTCCTGATCGATCGATTAATTGTCTGTTGAGGGGAATCTCTCAGCAGACGTGTTGTGAGCTCCTTCAATTAACTCTGAACGATTCATTCTGATCAACAAAGATCATTTTGTAGATTTAAAAAAGCTGATTATTGTATTTTAATTATGCAAATATTGTGATTTTAAATGTGTATGTTTTGATGCTTTCTATTGAAATGTTTGAGTCACATTTAATCAATAAATTACAGTAATTAAACCGGAGAAAATCACAGATCTTCACATTTAAGGAGCTGGAACCGGACGATGTTTATAGCATTAAAGGAGCAGTCCGTAGTTTCGGTAGAGGAACGTTGATCAAACTCTCTTTGTTTTCTCGACTGAATAAACTGAATATATTAAATATTAAAATTCTGAGGGTGGATTTCTTCTCCAGAACCACAACGTGACCCTTTAATAGATTATCAGAACATTTATTAATTGCTCTAAATTCAGGATTGATCGATCAGTCACTCCTTTAATTACATGTCCACGTCATGCTGCTTCCAGCGACGCAGGAAGTTCACCTCATCAGCTCGCAGTTTCAGGAGAAAGGTTCTGGATCAATATCTCGGTGTGTCACAGGGTTCCTCCAAAAGATTTTTATTGGGCCGGAGTCGTGTGACACCAAAAAGTGCTGTTCTGGTATTTTCTGATCTACTTTAGTTTATTATTTTACAGTTAATGTTTCTAATTATATCATATCAATCGATACAAACAAACGGGGGCAGCGATTCACTGGATGTTGCTAATTAGCTGCTATTAGCTCAGTTAGCTGTGCAGCTAGCGGTTTCAGACTGAGAGGCAGCACAGGAGTTTCGGCTGCTAGCTGGTTAGCAACACAATACATATTATGTTTTTCTTCAAAATTATTTTGCTGATAATTTGAGTTAATTTTTAAATCGTCAACTAAAATTATGACATTTTGCACCTTTACATGTTGTTGATACGTACTTGTACATATTGGACAGGTGATTAATTGTTTTATTCTCTTTGTTGAAGACTTTATATCCAAACACGAATCGATCTGCAGCTTCTTTATTCTGTAAATGATCCAAACCTCACAGATGTCAGCTGATGAGGAGGATTCGTTGAGGACCGTGAAGTGTGAATTTCCCCCCGAGGACCAGAGTCTTAATTTAAAGCAACGAGAAATAACTTCCTGGAGAAATATTGTTCAAATCTATTGTTCAGTCGACTCAACAATCAGCTATCTTTCTCTGTGAAGTCCCATTTTGTTGTTCAAATTTAGCCCAAAGGTGTAAAGAAATGTAGAAACCCGTCATGTTCTTCTGAAGGTTCCTCGTCCCTGCAGAAAACTTATTTAGCTCCTGTTCTTATTCAGAGAGCTCGCAGGAGCCGTCTCCTCCTTCATACATCTGTGAATGGTGTCACACGATATCTATTATCCGCCGTGTGTAAAGGAACCTGCATCTATTGAAGCTCCGTCTCTCCGAGCGAAACCTTCTGACTGACGTCCTTCTTGTCTGAAGACGCTCTGGTGTTTTTCACTTCAAAGCGCCGCCGCCGACACGACGCTGTCACGTTAATGACAGAACGCAGAGCAAATTCCTGCTTCTCGCAGAAAATCTCCACAACACACTGGGATTTACAATTATTCTCTGCGTAACCTGCGACGCTGACTGACGTGCTGATGCCTCTGAGAGGTTTCGGCGGATCGGGGCTCCTCGCGTAACGTTCGACGTCTCGGGGTGTTTTCACACTCATGCATCCGACAAGTCTGAAATCTAAACGCCGTCCTTCACATTCAGGATTCAAGACAAAAGGCTAAAGGGTTCATTAATTACTTTACCAATCTGTCACGCGTGGTCGTTTCTACACGTGCACTCAGGTTTTATTTAACCGTCTGCTGACACGAGTTCAAGGAAGGATTTAAAACAATCACCAGTAACACGTGTTTCCACAGAAGTGACAGAGACGCTGGTTTCTATTAATACATCTGATGCTTCCCACAAAAATAACAACTAAATCCAAAACCACCTGTAGATTTGGTTTAACGAACCCTTTTTTTGTTTCCAAGCAGAGCGAGCGAGAGTGACATCAGATCAGTAGAAATTTAAATTTTAATCAGCGAATCAGCAAAATCTCAGAGCAGCAAAAAAAAAAATAGTCTTCTAATTTCTTCAGACTCTTTTTATAAACCGTCATAAATGACAAAGAAAAGCAGGAAATCTTCACATTTAAGAAGCTGGAACCGCATTAATGTTTTTAAGAATCACAGAAACGATTAATTGATTATCAAAAATGATTTTGAAAGTAAATCTCTTGCTGATCGATGAGTCAGCTGAGCTCTGCACAAAGACTCTTTCTTATCTGTTCAATCCAAACTAAAACAGAAGTATGACGATTACAGGCTCATGTTACCTTCGATGAGCTGATTCCCACTGTTCCCATTCTTTATGCTAAGCTAGGCTAGGCTAGGCTAAGCTAAGCTAACACAGACGTGAGAGTGGTATCGATCTCTTCTTCTAACGATCAGCAAGTCGGCCGAAGATCTGAAGATGTTCCATCCGAAGCCGGTCGGTCGGTTGTTGGAACACACAGAACAACATCGTTCAACGCAGAGACGGTCTCAAAGCGAGGTCCAGTGACACATGGATCAGAATCAGAACAGAACTGTGCTCATCCCGTCCACATGGAGACGAATACTTCACACGCCGCTGCATCCGTTAACGTCTACAACCCTCCTGTTGCCTCCTCTTCCTCTATATCCACCTTCCTCCCTCGGCTCCACTTCCCCTCAGCGACGTCGACCCGGTTCTGTTTCAGCAGCACCTCGAGCTGAGGCCCAGATGTTGCACCAGTCTCGCACCATCTGCTGCTCTTCTCACTTCCTATTTCAGTCTGAACAGGCCGAATCGGGAGCCAACAGGTCACAGAAGATGTTAGAACGACTGCTTTTAATTCACCGTCGCACGTGGCAACGACGAGCGCTCGCTCGACGGCACAAACACGGGCCTTGTTAGCTCAGGTCCGACCTTGAGAACGAGCTCGTGTTGTGGCCTCTGAGTGTGTGTGATGGGGGAGGAGGAGGAGGAGGAGGAGGAGGGGGGGGCGTCGGCTCTGAAAACTATAATTACCCTCACGCATGCAGACGCACTCCACCACACACAATCCTCCCTGTGAGCAGCAGCAGAGGAGCAGATAGAGGCGAGCAGACGGGCCTGAGCTGCTGCTAGCTGCTAACTGCTGCTGCTAACTGCTAACTGCTGCACAAAAGGGTGTGAAAAGCAGCGAGGAGAGCGAGGGATGACTGTTTTGTCCTCTGTTCTCCCCTCCCACTCTCGGCACCGCGGCCTTGACGGCTCTGGTTTATTGTGTCTTCAATGCCGGAGTCCGTCAGACTGATGTTCAGTGGTGGACAGTAACGAAGTAAATTTACTTAAGTACTGTACTTAAGTACATCTCAAGGAAATTGAATCGAAAGCAACTGGATTTGGTTTTTGTCTTGAAGACGTTTCACCTCTCGATCGAGAGGTGAAACGTCTTCAAGACAAAAACCAAATCCAGTTGCTTTCGATTCAATTTCCTTGAGATAACTCTGACCTGGATGAATGAGAATATTCACAAGCTTGTACTTAAGTACAGTTTTTGAGTATCTGTACTTTACTTGAGTATTATTTTTGGGGGATACTTTTACTTTCACTACATTTGAAGGACAAATATTGTACTTTTCACTCCACTACATTTCTATTGATGCTCTCGTTACTCGCTACTTTTGAACTTACGTCAGCTGATGATTTTTTTTTATATATATATTTTTTTTTCAATATTCTGAGAAAATAAACTGTTTCTGCTGATTCGTGTATGGTTTGTCTGAGTCGTATTGCCGTACCTGTACTACGTCATGCTATACAATCCATACAATGGAGGAAGAAACATGGAGAAACACATGGAGAAACTCCCACCGAGCAGCTGTGGCCTTATCTCAAACCCATGTTTGAGATTTTTGTCTGATTTGTTTCAGATTAAATGTTTGTTGTGCTTACAGCGAACAAATTATATCACAGCTTACAAAAACTCGTCTTCCAACCTGAAAAAGCACGTTGCAGTATGTAAAGTAGCTACTGACGTTAGCTAGCTTAATGTTTGTTAAATGGCAGATGAACATTTTAAACGTAACTGTATGAGCTTGTAGTATCATCATTTTTATACGGTTTAAAAATATGGCAACTGTTGCAGTGCAGTCGAAGGATTAAGTTGACTTTCTGTTCATGTTTTTTATACAATTCATATCAAAGAATCGCATCAGTGTATTGTATAATGACAATAAAGCTACTTTTCTTTCCTGTATTTCCTGAGATATTTTTAAAATACTTTTACTCAAGTAATTTTTTAAGCAAATACTTTAGTACTTTACTGAAGTAATATTTTGACTAAGCTACTTTTACTTGTATTGGAGTAATATTTGACAAGGAGTATCTGTACTTTTACTCAAGTAGTGAAGTGTGTACTCTGTCCACCTCTGCTGACGTACACGACAGGTTTCAATCCTCCGGTTCACTGTGAGGACGTTTATTATCCGACGCCCACTTGTCTTGAAATGATTCCTTTTCTCTCGGCTTGAATTCTCTACAATCCAGATTTCTTTTTTGTTCAAGTGTACTTCTCGTCCGTTGAAAGACTATTGATCCGAAGGTGTCGACGGCGGCTGGAGATCAAATTGTGCTCCGGCTCACGCGATCAGATGAAAGACGGCGTCTTCGTCGTTTCATCGGCGGCTCGTCTTCACACGTGGAAGAACAACAGAGTCCGAGAAGCTTTCACGAGTCGAGAGCGACTCGTATTCTCCGTCATTGAATTAAATCTAATGTGAAATTCATATTTTATCAGTGATTTAAAGGAGCAGTTCACCCAAAAATGAAAAAGCTCAGTCATTCTCTGCTCACCGTCACGCTGATGGATTCTGATATTGATTATTATGATATTTGACGACCTCAGTTACTAATTACTTTCCAGATTAAATGCTGCATTCACGTCAAATTGTTTTTTTAAAAAAAACCCAGTTGTTACTTTATATTTATTGTACATTCTGTCAGATTACGAGGTTGTGATGTGGTGTACGATCAGTTTAGTTTCCGGACAAATGCGATAATCATCAGGATCTTGTACGATAGTTTAACGGATCCGATCTGGAGTCTGGTTCAAAAAGACGTTTTTTACAACCTTCTGAAAGCTGAATTCTTCACTGTAGCTGCTAAAAGCATCTGAAGTCGAGGCGTCGTAATTAACGGTATCGAGAAAACCCTGATAATTAAACAATGTAACAATTGATATCATGTTTATAATAAACATTATGAGCCTCAACACTGAGTCCCAGCTGCCTCGACTGACGAAGAAGAAGAAGAAGAAGCAGCAGTACTGTTAGCGAGCTAGCTGCTAGCACAGCGTGGTGACGCCATCCGCCAGGGAAAGCTCCAGGCTTCGAGGTCGGTGTTTGCATCACGTGATGCTCACAAAAAACCTTTTCTCATGAGCTACACATTGTGAAAGAAGCGTCACAATCTCCTTTCACTGTCAGAATTTGAGCCATTCGGTCCGAAAACATTTGGAAAGTCTAGAAGAGCCGGTTCAATTATTTTATCTCCATTCAAGTTAGCCGGGCGCTAAACAGGAAGTTAGCCACCTCAGTCGGCGGGAGTCTCTATTTTTATCGCCAGGACGTTGAGATATTTTGCTTCATGTGCAACTGAGCAGCTTTCATCGTCTGTTTTCTAATCATGTGTACACAAAAAACACTGATATCAAGTCTCCAGCTACTTCAACTCTGTTTTACGGTGAAGCTCCAGAAATGTTTTGTGGACGACGACACTTCACCTGACTTTATATCATCAGGAGGAGGAGAGGAGGACTGGAGTTTCATTTTTGGGTGAACTGTTCCTTTAAAGGTGCTGGTCAGTGAATGCAACACCACACACACACACACACCTCTGCATGTTTTCTCCTCCTCTGAACCAGCTGAGATGAGATTTCATGAGCAGTTTATCGTGAAAGAGGCGTCGACCGTAAACGTTACACAGTCGTGTAAAACATTTTCTGACGTGAAGCTGTGAGTCTCCTGAAGTTAATATCTTCTTCAGTTCACGTTCAATCCTTCAAAGCCTTTTTTTCCTTTAACACTTTAAAAATGAATCAAAAGCTGCTCTGATGTGTTACTTTCCTCTTTCTTTTTACCTTCATTATTAGTTAAAGACGCCGGCGTTTTATTTCTGAGGAGTAAATCAGCGACTTCTTTGTCTGAGAATCGACGCTCGAGAAGAAGCAGAGATCTGTTTTTTAATCGAACGCTGTGACCTCTGGATGGAAAACTTAAGAAAAACTTACGAGAAACTAGAAGAGCGACAACTTTTCTACCGCAAACTGGGAGGACTTTATTATTATCATCACAGAATATAGACAGATTAATATTAATGACACCTTCTGAGCTTCATGATTGGACTCCACCTGTTCCTTATTTTGATCCTTCAGGATATTTCCCTCAGGTCGTCGGTGAACGCTGAGCTGAGCCGAGCTGGACTTTCGTGTTCTCGTCCATTAAAACGAACAGTTTTTAAAGCGTTATTTTGAGGGTCGAACATCACGTAAACCTGCAGCAGAGTGACGGTGTTGTGTGATATTTGTGTAAACCTGCAGCTGACGGTCGCACAGTGTCAGATGTTTAGACGTGAGGGTGAAACCAGGGTTCAGATCAGTTTCAAAATACAGCCCAGAAGAAGAAAAACACTCGTGGTTAGTCTCTCACCTCCGTAGTAACCGTAGGCTCCGGGTCCTAAGATGTCTGGATCCTCCAGCCGGCCTCCCAGGGGCCTCATCCTCCTCGGGCCCCTGAAGAAGGCGTGCCGCCGGGCGCCCAGAGCGCTCAGCTGCTTCATCCGTCGCTCTTTGGATCTTCTGTTCTGGAACCAAACCTGCGAGAAAGACGGGAGAAGAGTCAGACTGCAGCCGCGTCCTCACAGTTTCCTCCAAAGTTCCTCGATCACCGTTTCTTTAATTTTAATTTTAAATCAAACTTCTTCCGTCTCGTGTCGTCGCCACATTCAGACTCTGATCACAATCGCTCTCTGCGTAAAAAAAAAAACCCACGCCGGCAGAATTGGAAACAGATTAATCGACTTTAATACGAATCCTGATCATTCGGAGGTAATTTCACTGATCTATTCAATTTCATGCTCGCTGTCACAGAGCCGTGATTCACACGGAAGCTGAAGTTTCTTTGACGGATTCGAGTCTGAAATATTCCTCGAAAATCAGCTCGAACTTCTATTTTCATGCAAATGTGAGAAAGTTTTGTCTGCGAGCTGCGTTTACTGTCAAACAACCGTCTTCAGTGTCGTTATTCAGGTTTAAATTCACAACTCTCAACATGAAAATGACTCAAAAACATCTTTAATAAATTGCAAATGTGTATTAATTATTCTGAAGTTTACAGTTATTTCACTGTTAAACCGTTTAATGAGATTTAGTTTATTGTTAAGTTGCAGATGAAGATTAAATCAACAGTGTCGTTCATCTTTAATTCATATAAAGCTGCAACTGAACTTTTTACGATTTCTTAATAAACGGTTTATAAAACATTTCATGGGTTAATTAGCTATAAATTAACATTTATTAATTACGTCCGGGCCACCAGATTTTTTTCTTTTCCGCCGTAATTCCTCCTGAAATCTGCCGAACATCACACATGATGATGAAGAGCGTTTAAATGTTTTTCATGAATATATTTAAAGAAGCGTCAAAGATTCAGAGACACAAATGAGTCAAAGAATAAAGAAGCTGATGATCCTCCGTGTAATTGTTGGTTAATTTACAGTTAATCAGACTTAAACCGGTCGTTATTTCACTGCTAACAAATAATAAATGCTTTTATTAACCATTTATTAACCAAATGTAAAGGTTTTACATCAACATGTCATCCAGATAACTTTTATTAACCACTAATATAAACATCAGATGCCACTAAACAATAAAAAATTACTTAATAACTGTATTTTAAAGCATTTCTTTGTTTGTAAAACAGTAAAATAACTGTTAGATAAAGTTTAAAGAGCCTTAAATGTTCCACCTGTGAATGATGGTTATTGTAAAGTTGGAATAAACAGTCGGAGAGTGAAAAAAAGCTCCTCGGTGACGTTAAATAAACCTTCGTGTTTGAAGAAGGAACAAAGAGAAACCATATGTGAGCGCGCGACACACATCTCCGTGCTCCTTTGCATCACTGCTGCATAATGATGTATGTTCATCCCCGGCTGGGCTGCACCAGAGGCAGCATCCCACTGTGCTGCAGATTACACACACACACACACACACACACACACACACACACACACACACACACACACACCTAAAACCACTTAGGCTCTGTTCTATGTGCTCCAGCAGCAGAGGCGACACCTGCTTATTGAGAACAATCGTCTAACTGTAGGGTACATTTTTATGGAAATGCTCTCGCTCCCCTCGAGAGAGCGTTGCTTAGGGATTACATCCGCGCGCCGGAGACGCAGCGTGGCTCTCAGGGCTCCCGCGCGCTCACAGCACTGGTATTTAACACACAGCGAAACAGGCAGGCAGGCAGGCAGGCAGCAGGAGGATGACGAGAGGAGAAGCGCAGCCTCCATTTTGGCTCCGAGCGAACGCGCGCGGGGCGGAGAGCGCGGCCCGATGGATGGATTGATTTATCGACTGTTTGTTTGAGCTCTGGCGACGGTCTATGATATAGCCGAGGCGGGTGGAGGGTGGAGGGTGGAGGAGGGTGGAGGAGGGGGGGCCCGGTCCGCTCTAATAAGCAACGGGCGCGAGGCTGTAAGTGAGTAAGAGCAGAGAGGTGGGGAGGAGGAGGGCGGTATGTAAATCTGTGAAATCAGCGATAATTACAGTGAGCGCACAAAAAGCCACATCACAGTTGGCAGAGATGGTGCTAATCATCCTGACACAGTCTGCACCCGCGTGCGCACGTGTGTGTGTGTGTGCGTGTGTGTGTGTGTGTGTGTGTGTGTTGTGAGTCAGGTCCAAAAAAAAAAAAAAACAGCGCGCGCTCGTGTTTTTACGCGCGGAACATGTTTGTTTTCGGGGGTTCCGGTTCCTCTCGTCGCCTCTGGCAGAGACACAAGTCACCTTTCACTGATTTCACGGCTGCGCAGAACAAACGGAAACCAAAACATATGATGTGTTGTGTTTTAAAGACAGAGATGTTTGTTGTATCCGCGCGTCAACAAATTGGATTAGTGGATCCTAATTTTCGCCCGCAGACATGAAGAGACGAGGAACAGAAAGGCAATTATTATCAGGAGACTCTTTATAATAACTGAAATAAATGGAACATTTATGGTTAAATTCATATTTATTAACTGTTAACAAACAATAAAATGCTTTAAAGTCATTTATCAAGCAGCTGTTTGTCGTATAATTGTTTTAAAAATGGTTTAAACATGGTTTATTTAACATTTTATTGTTAACTGATGTTTAATTAACTACCTGAGTGTCATGTCTGTTATTTATTTCAGTAAATTTCAGTGTAAATTTTTACTTAATTAAACTTAAAGTTGGTGTTATTTCGCTGTTAACAAACAATAAAATGCTTTATAAACATTTATTAACCGTTTACAAAGTGTTATAAACGACAGCTGCAACAATAAATGTTTTATAAAACATTTATTGTTTGTTAACAGTGAAATAACTAATAACTAATGTTTAATTAACTCTGAAGAAGAAACATCATTATAAACGGTTCATTTAATTTAACTTTAGTTATTAATATTTATAAAGTGATTGTTTCTTTACAAAGTTTACAAAACGTCATAAACTGTTAATGAAGCATTTGTTTGTTTGTTAACAGTGAAATAACTATTAACTAATGTTTAATTAACTATAAATTCAACATTTATTATTGATTGTTACTATTAAGTGTTAGAAAAAGACAGAAAAAGAAAAGAAGGAAAACATTTTGTAATAACCATCATTAATAAATGTTATTTCACTCTCAACAAACAATCAAATGCTTTAAAAAATATATAAACTGATGTTTTTAATATTTGTAAATTATTATTAAATAACAATAAACACTGCAGAGGTCGACATTATAAGGTTGATGTTTACAAATGTTTAATAAATAGTTTAGAAAGAAAGAAAGAAAGAAAGAAAGAAAGAAAGAAAGAAATATAAACTTTATAACAACAATAAATAATAAATTATTATGTTTTATAATAATAAAATGTCTTTATAAACCATTTATGAAGCTTTTGTTTGGTGTAAAGTTAATAAATTATCATCTTTAATGATTATAGTTTATAAAAACATGTCATTGTTTATTAACAGCTGAATTAACTCTGAATATATAATTTATTAATGATTGTTATTATAAAGTTATTTTAAAAATCCAGAGGAGTTTATCATTAAATTATATTTTATTAACGTGTCTGTGGTTTGTCGCTGCAGCTTCAGTTGTCATGTTGGAATATAAAACTCCACATGTGTGTTTGTGTTTTATATGAAACTATTTGTTTGATATTTATGATTTTTTTCTGGAGGTTATTTTCTTTCCCGTGGAATAAAAACAGGAAGCAGCTCGCGTGTTGTCGGTTCTGAACGTGAACGTGTTCCGCGTCGTGATTGGACCTTTTTCCCCTCCAGCTGATCACGAGACCTTCAATTAACTCTTAGAAATAATTCATTTATTATTAAGTAATTCCGCTGATTTATAATCCGTCATTTCTCTGTTAATTTGTCTTTGTGTGCGCGGATCCTCCCCCTCTCATCACGCGCACAGCCCCCCGCAACACACACACCACGCACCAGCAGCTCGTCTCACCTGGATGACCCGCATGTTCAGTCCCGTCTCCTGGGCCAGCTGCTCCCGGATGTGTCGGGTCGGTTTCGGCGTGGCGACGAACGCGGCCTTTAACGTTTCCAGCTGCTTGGCCTTGATGGTGGTCCGGGGCCCCCGCCGCTTGGTCCCCGAGTTCTGCTCCTCATTCTCAATATTGTTCGTTTCCTTATCTGAGGACGTTGAATTGTCCGTCTCCTTTATGTCGTCCTGTATCGGGTCCTGCAGATCCGGCGATAAACTCCTATCCGTACACGACGACACTGAGGGGAAACAAACAGGAGGAAGGTCACGATCCGAAATGTCAGGGAGGAGGAGGAGGAGGAGGAGGAGGAGGAGGAGGTGGAGGTGGAGGGTGTGTGCGCTTTAATTAGGCCTTGAGATGCGCACAGGCGGACAGACAATACAGTTCACTAAATATTTACACACAAAAATGTCTCCAGTGAGATGTTTTCCCAGTCAAATATTTTCTTTTCATGAAATCCACCCGCGTATCCGGAGAGTCGCTGTGCGTAAAACGCCTTTTTACGCACAAAAAGCTTTTTACGCACAAAATGCTTTTTTACGCACAACAAATTAAAACCCGGGAACAGACTATTTTAAAAATGCAGAATTAAATCGTGGCTCACATGTTTGAGTCTGACGTGTTAAAATGAACATATGTGCAGCAGGAGATGACAACATAATGTTGGGTGTGCAGACTTTCCCACCGCGCGCTCCCAGAGGATCCTGGCGCACAATAACACAGAGAGAGAGAGAGCCATTGTGGAGAGAGAGAGAGAGAGAGAGAGAGAGAGAGAGAGAGAGAGAGAGAGAGAGGAGGGAGGTAAATATTGAAACCATTCACCTGACAAGGTTGTTGTGAAATTCCCTCCACGGACAGCTGGAGACGTTCAACACAAAAACCTGAGTCCCTCCGCCTCCACCCTGCCCGCCTTTTGTCCCCCCTGAAAGACCGGCTGCCATTTTATAAATCAGATATTTGTCTAATTTTTTGTACCGGATAAAAACAAACATCATGGCCACACAGATGTTTGCTTTTCGACAAAAGGGGAGACACACACACACACACACACACACACACACACACAGATCAGGGTTATTATTATTGATTACCTGAGTTCAAGTTGACTTCCTTGATGGCCCCGGAGCTCAAATAATCTTCTTTGCACACGAACTTGTTCTCGTCGATCACGTAGAGCTCCTCTCCCGTGGACAGCTGCTTGTTACACACCATGCAGGTGAAGCAGTTCAGGTGGAACACCTTGCTGCGGGCTTTGCGCACCAGGTCGTTCGGCGAGATCCCCTGCAGGCAGCCCGCGCATTTCGTGCCAAACCTCCTGCGGAAAAACGTGAAATTTAACGTGAAATGTGTGTTTTTTAAAAATAAGAAACAGAAGCGACGTCACACATGAAGACAGAGCCGCGCGAGAGCCTCAAACACTGAATTATTATTATTGTTTTAATGGTAGAATCTGATTTTTTTATAATAAAATGCGTTATTGTGAGTAAACAATATGATATAAATAGGAATCAAATTATAGAATAAATGTAATAATAATAATAATAATAATAATAATAATAATAATAATTAAAGTGCTTCTTCTTTCTCTGAACCCGAGTAAAATTATAATATAAAATATATAATATTTAAGTGTTGAGTCATTTGTAAACAATATTCAACAATAAATAAAACAATAACTACACTGAGTGAAGCGGCGGGAATCATTCAGAGGAATTTTTTATAAAAACGACGCTTTTCTTTTATTAAAAAAAAAAAGAAAATCCTCGCGCTCGTTATTATTTTGATGGAGCTGCTCTGACAAAAAACCCCACGCACAGGAGAAAAAAGAAACGTATTAGTGACAATCAACACATTGTAGCGCGCGGATGTGTGATGGGATTAGGCAGAGTGGGAGCGTGGAAATCTGCTCTTAATCCATATTCACCCGCTTAAACACCGCGCGTGAAGACTCATCAATTTGATACACAGAAAAATAAACTCTGGAGCCAGAAATCCTCCTGCTGCTGCTGCTGCGTCAGGACAGAAGAAGCAGTGTTTTATTATTAGTGGAGGAAGGTTTTTACACTCTTCTGTCAGCTGAGTCGTCTCCAGCAGCAGCAGCAGATGTTCCTCCTCTACCTGCGCTGCTCTGCGTGGAAGCATCACTCCTTTTGTTTTAACACTAATGTAGGCTTGTCTCTCCATTTGCACCGGTATCACTCCCCCCTCCTCCTCTTCTCTCTCCTTTCACATGCACGGCCGAGCCTCCCCCATGCGAAGGGGGCACAACTCTACTTACACAACAAATGGACATATTAGGGTGATTACTGTTTCGCCTGGCTAATGGCTGGCCATTTAAAATCCAGCGCTTGATGGGGACCTGCGGTAATATGATGGCCGAGGGCCGCGCGGGGCCAATAATAGCCGCGTCCCGACAAAAGCCTAATGTGTCTTACATGTCATTAGACAATTTGGGAGAAAATAACTGACACATACAAATGAAAATGATGCTAAGAGAGTGCGACGGGACAAACAAGGGCTTCACTTATCACTCAATTACCTGAAACACTTTTTTTTTTTTTGAGGGATTGTGAAGCGGTTAATAGCTGCTGCCTGTGTGAGGGAAGTGTTTGTCTGCATGTGGAAAATAGATAATAATAATAATAAAAAACGCTCAGCACGGAAAATTAAATTTGGAGCTGTCCGTTCTTTTTATTATCGCAGAGGCCAAATTAAAAAGGCCATTATGTGCCCAGTGTTTCATAATAAAGTCCTGCATTTTTCAAAATAAAGCAGTTTTATTTTGACATTTATTCTCCTGGAAGCTGTTTTTTATTTTATCCACGCGTGATTAAACGGTTTGGACCTGTGACCCCGCCGCTCGCAGGGATTTTAAGGCCTGATGTTTCTGATTTCTCTCCAGTTATTTTGATATTTCTCTCATTATTTTCGTCTCTATAAATCTGAAATTGTGTCATTTTTGTGGCAGTCCAGCGCCTCGCTGTTACCTGAAAAAGTCCATTTTGCAATAGAGCTTCCCGTCCCTGGAGAAGCACTTCTCGGTGAGGTTGCAGTTGCACTCGCAGCACTGGACGCACTTGGCGTGCCAGGCTCGGTCCAGCACGTTGAGGAGGAACCGGTCCAGGATGGGCCGTTCGCACCCGGCACAGTGGACCATCATGTCTCCGGCCTGCAGGACGCCGAGTGCCGACCTGCCCACACGGACTGCGCTGCTCGGACTGGGGCACCCCGGGTCTACGCGGAACAACGTCTTGGCTCCGGGAGGTTTGCTGTCAGGCGAAAACTGGAGGAAAGCTCCCGAGCGACGATCCCCTGAGCCCTGGTAGTCCCGCTCCGGCTCGCTCTCCGTCCTGGCACTTGTCACAATCCACAATCCAGAGCAGAGGAGGTGGAGATCTCAGCCGCGCCAGCTGATGGACTGCGTAACGGACGAACCGGACATGTTTTCTCGCGCGCGCACAGTTAAAACCTCATCATTCAAAACGGGGTTTATTATTTCTGATATTTCATCCTGCTTCGCTGCTGCTTTGTTTTGGCTCCAGTCATCTCCTCCGGGCTCAGCTCACCTCAGCACGTCGCCACTTCCAGCATCACTGTGCCTGGGTTATCACGAGGGTTTTTTCGCCAGCGCGGCGCGCGTCCTGCGCTCACATTGGATGACGCCCCTGCTAATTCCCGTGCGCGGAGAGCCAATCAGAGGACAGTTGTTATGGTTACACGTCCATAGCTGTGTAGCCTCCGAGCACAACCTGAATCACACGCGCCGTGCAGGAACACCAGGGCCGTGGTGGATGCTGGGTGTTTCCAGAGGCCAGTGGTGGTGTGTGTGTGCGGGGGGTCACGGACACAAAACAGACTTTATAGGAGCAGAAAAAACATCACAGCTCAACACAAAACGCTCCGTGCAACATTCAGATCGGAGCGTAAACTTGAAAGTTCACGACAATACCTGCAGGCCGGACGGAGGGAGGCTGCGGGAGGCGGCGGGATGCATGAGAATAGACACACTGGGAGTGGGAGTAGCCGAACAAGGGCTAATGCTACACAGCCTCATAATGGCCCGGCGACAAAACGCTCCTGCATCACAGTGCGTCCGCGCGACGGCGGAGAGGAGGGAGCCAGCCGCGGGCCCTTTCTCATGCAGAGCGCTATTTACAGGGAAATGCGATGGATTAGCTGCAGCTCATCAATACGGAGAGAGAGAGAGAGAGAGAGAGAGAGAGAGAGAGAGAGAGAGAGAGAGAGAGAGAGAGGCCACCAATCGAAGGGGGAATTTCAATATTTACCAACAGCCTCGTTTTGTTAGTTGGCAGTTAAGCAAACAGGCGATCCGCTAATTCGTGTGAGTGCAGAGCTGAGACTCGTTTAGGCTTTTCTCTCTGTGCGCGCGCGTTAATGACGCGAGGTGTGAACTTTGGCTCATTTTACGCGACTATTGATCGATCAGGACAACATTTAGAGAGGAGAGCAGCACGGGGGGGACGTTTTAAGGGACAATATTTATGTTACAGTCAGCCAGGATCTTAGAAACACTCAGGTCCTCCACCTCCAAACATCCATCCAGGAAATACTGAAGACTAAAGTATAAATCTGTGAATCTCTCCACATCTTCACAGGACTGATCATCAATAGGGAAATAATATCAGTTACAGCAAACAGACAGAAGAAGAAGAAACAAACATTTTAACTTTGCTACAAAGACACTTTCTAACAACCGTCATTAATAACTGCTACATTTATAGTTTATTAGATCCAGTGACGTTATTTCACTGCTCAGAAACAATTAAATGCTTCATAAAACCTTTATTAATTATTCATTACAAATGAACTACACAGTTTTTATTAACCATTTGTTAAGTCTTGTGAACATCAACTGCAAGTTTCCAATAAACACCTGCTAATAAATAGATTTTAAAGCATTTCATTGCTTGTTAACAGTGAAATAAATGTAAATTTGCCATTTTTTTGATCATATAGAATTGTTTATTGTAATGAAAGTGTTACCACAAATATATATATTAAGATAAGAAATGACTGTTATGATTCAGTTTTGAGGCTCATGTCTCTGATTTCATGTCTTTGTCTCACTTTAACATTTTCTTCTAATCGCTCTTTGTTGTGATGTTTCTATTCATTAATAAGGAGCTCGATAATGTGAGTAGTGACCGAGGAATGAATCAGCGACGACTTCATAATTAATTAATCCTTACTGAGTAATTCAGGTAGTTCAGTGATCTTATCCTCTCAGTTTGACTCTGGTTGCAGCTGTGACATCACTTCCTGAAGCGCCCATCTCCTGCAGGCGTAGAAAGAGCGGTAACTGTTCTCTCTGAGGGCCCATTCGTGACCAAGATCCAAGAGTGGTAATTTACATTTATGTAACGTAGATTATGAGAAGTCTGATCTTCTCCTGAACCTAACCGGGTTCTTCTGGGGTCCAACCCCAAAACAAAACACAACCGTAGGACAAGAAATTGATGCTAGAGCGTCTTAGTTTGAGGTTTAAGGCCGCTGAACGAGCTGGAGGTGACAACATGTCGAGTTATTCCTGAATAATATTGATTTCGAGGACGATGTCGGGAGATGAATCATTAGGTAATGATTAGTTAATATCTTTGATTCCACACACTGAGTTTCTACACGAGTTGTTCCCGATTTTAAAGATGAACCGGCTGCTGAGTGGAACAGACGAGTAAAGACTCATTAAATACTGATTACTTAATCATTAGTTACCAGGTAGACGCATTAATTAATCATTAACTACTCTTGAAACATAACAGTGAGGAGTTACTAAGTTCTACCTAGTTTCTCTTGTTTATCTCAGTTTTATACAACAAACCAGAGACGGACAGATTCTCCAAAAACCTTCCAGCGATTATATTCATGTTCTGGATCGTTAGTGACGTCGACGCCTTAAAATTAAATGTTTCAGTCTCGCCTTGAACCTGCTGCTCAAACTCTTTAACTTGAAGAGGAACAACATCAGTAACTAATGATTAAGTAATAAGTAATTAATGAGTCGTTAATAGTTTATGTGCCACTCGATCAGGAACGACTCAGCCCGGATAAATTAATCACTCGGTATTTATGAACCATTTAAGAAGTTTTATTATAAACATTTTCTTTCTTTCTTTCTTTCTTTCTTTCTTTCTTTCTTTCTTTCTTTCTTTCTCTGTCTGTCTATTCTTTCTTTCTTTCTTTCTTTCTTTCTTTCTTCCTCCACCTTTTTTGGTAGCTATATTTGGTGTTTTCTATCAAAATTGTGAGCAAACAGATTTAAAATGAGGAATTTTGCTTTAACCTGTGTATTTCAGACCTTTTGGAGAGACGAGGCTGAACGAGTTTCCCCTCATTATCAGAGCTGCGTCCTTTAGCCTGCAAGAGAGAAAAGAAAAGAAAAAAACACAGACACAAAAAGCCTCCGGTGGGAAAAAGAGCATGTGAGGCAAACGCGTCCACTCAGCTCTTGTTTGAACGTCACATTGTGCGGAGAGAATAATAAAAAAAAAACCTCTGTTTGCTCTGCCGCGCGCACCAAAGCGCGCCACACGCCTCACCTGTGGAGACGGAGCTGTCCGCGGTCCTGACGCACGGGACGCGCCAAGGACGCGCAACAGGAGGATCCAACACCATCACACACATCTGATGCTCCACTCTGCTGCATCTGCATGACAAACCCAGACTTACAGGAGGCTGAGGTCGATCCTGACCTCTGACCGGTTATCATAGCAGCTGAAACGGAGACTCGAATTCTGTAGAAAAGGTACAGAAGCACCTTTGGAACGTTTTGATTAAAGGACGTCGTGTCTTCACCTCCGTCAGTCTGCAGAGCTCCCTGAAGCAGAAGCTCATCTGAGCCACAATTACATGTAAAATTATAAGATAACAAAAGTTAATGTTGACTTTTTATCTCATTATTATGACTTCTAATGTATAATTATGGCTTTAACTCTGACTTTGTATCTAATATCTATGACTTATGGCTTTTTTCTCACTTTTTCTCACTCATCTATCGTTTTTAAAATCTTTTTACTTCATAATTATCCCTTTTGTTCTCATTACTGCGACTTTAAATCTCATAATTCCACATTTTTTATATAATTATTTCTCATATTTATGATTTAACATCCTTTTTCATCAAGTTTTTATCTTATTCTTCTTCTTTTCTTCCATAAAGACGAGTTTCCTGGTTGTAGTTTTGTCTTTGGTCCGATTATATAATGTAAGAAAACACTGATTGGACAATATCGTAATATTTTATTAAAATAGCAGCGAAATACAGAAGAAATGATGAAAAGGGAAAGAAATGGTTTTGGTTTGTAAAATTATTTTTGTTCATTCTTATTCCATCATATCACACAGTCAGGTCACGTTACTGAAACATTTCTCTATAAAACATTAGAATTTCTTTAAAGTCTCAAATAAAATCCTCCTTTTTGTTTTTTTGCTTCTTCACAAAACATTTCGCTGCTTCACAGGATGGAGCAGTGAAACACCAGAGAGCCTTCAGTCTTCATAAAGGACTTCAGTCCATACAGGGATAATGTTGATTAACTGTTTTATAAATGGATTTATTTATTTCGGAGTGTGGTCGTTTTGTTGGTGCAGCTGTTTACGCGCTCACACAGACCGTCAACCCGGATCGTTCAAGGACCAACATCCGAAGTGAGCATCAGCCCCTCTTTCTCTCTGGCCTTCAGGAAATATATATATTTATTTATATATATATATATCTTTCTCTCTTTTCATCCTGTCTCGTTGGTAATGCACAGAGAGCGATTCAAACACTGCGCGCAAACCTTGAACCCGCTGTCCGCTCAGCGCGCCCTGCAGAGGCTCAGGATGGAGCAATTAAACGCTATTTTCTTTAAAGAGGAGGCTGAATATCTTCTCCCTGGTCATTTGTGTTGGTTGCTGTGCAGCCTGAGCTGAAATGAAGCCATGCAGGAGGAGGAGCGGACAGAAATACACGTTTGAAAAAAGGTGCGAGGACGCGGAGGACCAGAGGCCGACCCCCACCTCCCCCACCCCCCCCCGCTCCGCTCTGCACCGTGACAGCCCGGACACCTGAGCAGCCCGGTGCCTCCCCTCCTCTCCTCCACCCCCCCTCCATTCCGTGCACGCGGTGTCACCCCGGCCCCAAAGACGCGCGCACGCACACACGCCACCACACACGCACGCTCGAGACCACCTCCAGGGCCCCTCTCTGGCAGGGCCGGTCCCAAGGGAGAGGTTAGTATGATGGATGTCTGATTGGTAGCCCTCCCTTAGGGCCTCCCTCTCCGTCACCTCTCCGCGCTCTGAATTAAAAGGCCGTTTGTCTCCTCTGAGTCCTCAGCTGTAGAGCGCCGGCCTGCAATTTCACAGCACTCAGAGAGAGAGGGAGACCATTACAGAGGAGGTTGTCAGGGGAGCCATCAGAGCCCGGACACGCCTGAGGGACTCTCTCTTTCCCCTCCATCTTTCCCCGCTCCCCGTCTCCTCCCGCTCAGCCCACCAACACCTCCGTCCCTCCGGAGGCAGCCAGCCTCGCAAATACACAAATATCCCAGGCCTCTGTTACAGCCGGGCACGTGCGCACCTATATGCTTATAGGCACGAGCCCACAATTAATGTTACACGTGAACCGGAAATGACTGTAAGTCACCTGAAATCTACATTTTCACATGGACACAAACATTTCACATGAATTTAATATTTTCACATGTGAACAACACGATAATATCACATGTGACGTCACTGGCTGTGTTCACGTATGAATGAAACTTTACACGTTGGAAATCTGCATAAACTAAATATTTCCACATGTGAATAATGTTAAATTCTTTTTTTTTTCACATGAACACAAAACATGGCACATGACATCACGTGTGAAATGTCCTAATTCACATGTGAACCATGTGAACAACAGAATAATATTACATGTGAACTGGATTTGTGAAATTTACGTTTTCACATATGAATCATGTGATTTCCCTTTTTCACATGGACACATGAAATCAGGTCAAATGTACGGAAGCGTATTGCTGCCACACCGAGAAAAAAAGGGGCTCAGTATCACATAATTACGTGATAAGTTTATTGTTATAACAATATCTTTTTCACGTTTTAACGTGAAACTATCACGTTATTTCAAGATATGACATTTTCACGTTATAACATTAAACACCTTGTCACGTGAAAGTGTGGTTTTACGTTATTTCAAAATAAGATTCACGTCATAACATTCTACTCTTCTTCCACTGTGAGCTGGCCTGTGTTCCAGTGAGCTTGTACGTCAGATATGATTCTCCACATGATCTTGCTCCGTGCGAAGGAGACAGTCTTCTGGCTCCACCACGAACTTGAAGAAATCTCGACAGTGGAGAATCCACATTTTGATTCATATCGACGTACGAGCTCACTGGAACACAGGCCAGCTCACAGTGGAAGAAGCGTAGAATGTTATGACGTGAATCTTATTTTGAAATAACGTAAAACCACACTTTCACGTTATAACGTGAAAAAGATATTGTTATAACAATAAACTTATCACGTAATTACGTGATACTGAGCCCATTTTTTTTTCTCGGTGTGGCAGCAATACGCTTCCGTACAAATGATCTCATTCACATGTGAATTTAATATTTTCAAATATGAGCTAAAATGTTGAGTGAGTGGCTTTTCTCAAATATGAGTGTAAATGTCCACATAGGAACATTTTCACATGTAAATTACATGTTTCTGGCTTTTTGTCACACATGTATTACAATTTTATCATTAGAGTCAACATGTGGACACAAAACATGGCGCACGAAATCATGTGAAGTTTCCTTATTAACATGTGAAGTGGACGAATCCACAAATTAAATTTACATTTTCAAATGTGAATTGAATATTTGTCCATGTAAACTTTTTAATTTCAACATGTGAAAAACAAAGAGGCGTCTGGCTTTGTTTCACATGTGGAAGAAAAAAAAAGCATCACACATGACATTGACACATTTTCACATTTGAATTGAATATTTTTAAACGTAAACTTAAATTTTAAAACAACGTCACATGTGAACTTTTAAAGTGAGCATCTTTTCTCTCACACGAATCAAAACGTCCACATGTGAGCTACACGCCTTCCTGCGTGATCGTCTTTCCTCCGACACCTCGGCCCCTCAGGACGCCGCCAGCCTCTCGGATATATAAATATTCTGCAGCTATATGCTGATCAGCAGGCAGCGATGCATGTGCACATATCACACACTCGTCTGCAGGGACGCTGTCATTTGTGTTTCCGTCTCTGTCTGTCTGTGTTGGTGGTGAAATAAATTAACACGTCTAATTATATGAAGCAAGAATAAGAAGCTTCAGGAGGAAGAAGCGACACGTTTTCAGTCCTGGAGATGAAAGAAGAGATAAAAACATGTTCATGAAGTCAACAGACTCAGAGTTTATTGTTTTCTTTTGCCTTCATGAGTTTCTAAAGCAGCTTCACATGTGAAGAGTTTAACAGGAGGTCAGTTTTTACGTATTGCACCTTTAAACGTTCCGTAGTAATAAACCTCACTTCTTCTGGACTGTGGCTAAATAACAAACTGATTCTTACACGAGAGCCGACTGAACGCTGACCTCAAGTCAGTTCTCAAAGTTACATAAAACGGTGCTTCACACTTCTATAGAAGCAGAAATCAATTTCTTACTTTTGCAAAACACTTTTGATGTCTTTCCCTTCAAGGACTTTTTATTTTTTTGATGTTTCCTGTGATGTTCTCGGCTGTATGTCAGCCTGTGGAGGATTTTTTTTCACCTGAAGTCTTAAAGACGGTTTCCTGTGTTGTTAACTTTAATCTTTACGTAAGGCGAAACTTTCTCTGATTGTTGTCCACAGATGAAATGAAGGTGTTTTTGAAATTGGTGCACAAGTCATAAATTAGAGAAACACAAATGAAACATTACATTACGCTGCGTTCATTGTGCTTTTTATCTTTCACGCTGACAGTCTGACGATGTAATCAGCAGCATTGTGGTGTCTGAGTTTGTCCAAAAGGAGATTCTGTTGGAACATAATTTTCAACCCAACCGTCAGAAATATTGCAACTTGATGTCTGTCTAGGTTGAATTTTTGTATTTCTCTCTCGTCACAACACTGTTCTTTATGTTCTGTTTAGGTTTAGGCACAAAAAAAACCCACCAGATAATGTCGGGAAACATCACAGTTTGGATTAAAATACCGTTTTTGGTTGTTCTGACGTCCCATGAAAAGAAAAAGCTGCAGTTTGAGGGCAGTTTTCCGAAAAATCATCCACTTTTCACGACACAAAACGACTCAAAATATCCGCAGATCTCCTGAAATAACACAACAACATGTGTAAAAGCTTCCAGGTACGAACAGGTTTCATATAATCTAGTAACATTTGAGTAAGTTTGCTAAAAATGGTGAGTTACTCAAACAGGAGGAAACGGTGCGTGTGCTGGGGGACTACTTTCAGCGGCGGATTAATCCACATTTGGTGCTCTTCGGTATTTTGTAGATGTGTGTGAGTCAAAATAAACGACAGTGTGACTCATTGATGTGTTTTCAAAGAGCTTTACGATGATGAAGAAGAAGAAGAAGAGGAAGAGGAAGAAGAAGAAGAAGAAGAAGAAGAATAACATGAGGAAGAAGAAGAAGAAGAAGAAGAAGAAGAAGAGAAGAAGTAGAAGAAGAAGAAGAAGAAGAAGAAGAAGAAGTAGAAGAAGGAAAAGGGGAAGAAGAAGAAGAGAAGAAGTAGAAGAAGTAGAAGAAGAGAAGAAGTAGAAGAAGAAGAAGAAGAAGAAGAAGAAGAAGAAGAAGAAGTAGAAGAAGAAGAAGAAGAAGAAGAAGAAGAAGAAGAAGAAGAAGAAGAAGAAGAAGAAGAAGAAGAAGAAGAAGAAGAAGAAGAAGAAGACGATATATCAGCTGTGATTCGCTCGCAGCACTTGTCAGGAGACTTTTGTTGACAGTGTGAAAAATGTCACGCTGCCACAACAAAACAGAAATAACGACATAAAACTACGTGAACGAACGTGTGTGTTGTGTGTGTGTGTGTGTAAAGCTTCCCTCTGTGTGTGTGTGTGTGTGTGTGTGTAAAGCTTCCCTCTGTGTGTGTGTGTGTGTGTAAAGCTTCCCTCTGTGTGTGTGTGTGTGTGTGTGTGTGTGTGTGTGTGTAAAGCTTCCCTCTGTGTGTGTGTGTGTGACGTGTGTGTGAGTATTTTACAGGATTTTTCTTTGTTTTGTGAGTTTCAAATATTCACGTTTTGCGGCTTTGTAGCAACAACACACAGCTTTTTTTTTCTCTCCACCCTTTGTAGCTTTTCCCTTTCAAATATGTCTTGAATTAAAAAAAAACCACAACAAGAAACTTATTTCGAATTACTTTTGTGTGTGAATCGTTTTTCGCCTCAACAGGAATCTGCACTCGCCATGAAAGAAAGAATGTGTTCTGATTACAAGGACGAGCCGAACGGGAAGCTATCATCAAGGAAAAAACAAACACTCCGGAGTCTCCGCTCGCAAATATCACCCTCTCAATTACCCCGGAATAAAGGACTAATTCAAACACGCGGAGTCACCTTTCACCCCGCGAGCACTAAATCGCACAAACAAACACACGCGGGTGAATTCGCACGGCGAGCGCTCGTGAATGGAGAACAGCGGCGCCATTCAGCTTCAGGTGAGGCCGAGTCACGAGGCGCCGCGTTCGACTGTTCGTCTCGGTCAAACCGTCGGGTAAAAGTGCCGCGACTTCCTGTGCAACGGTGTAAAAAGGCAGGTGGATGGGATGGAGGTGGCTGCAGAGGCTCGATGAATCACACCGCGCCGAGTTCAGCCCCTGTCATTGAGATATAATGAGGGAGATCACCTTTCACTGCGGGCCATCCTAATGAGGTAATGAATGGGGGTGTGCGTCGCACCTTTGCCCTCACCTACTCTATTAATCAGAGTAGGGTCACACGCAGCCGCCAGGACCCGGCCTCCCCCATCTGGCAGCACTAATGGACCGAGCGATGGATTGAAGGCGCCGTTAGTTAAAGAGCTCTGGTTAGCAGCCGGGAGGAGCGCAGCGGCGAGGAGTAAACCCGAGGTGGAAGCGTCGGACTGGGGGAATGTTTCACACCTCGGAGGGAGCGGGAGCGAGAGGTGTGCGCCGCGCCGACCTTTGACCTCCGCTCAGCCACCGCGAGGAAGGTTCAGGAGGGTCAGCCGGCTGTCCGGACGACCCGCCGACACACATTTACTGTATGAACCGCAGCGACGGACAGTCACATCTCAGGGCAGGAAAACTGTTTGAGTTGTTGGTTTGTGTCCGAATTTAGTGTTTGTGTTGTTCTGAAGTTCCCACGAAACAGCTGATAAAGTGCTGTTTTCTTCGGTATAGATATGCACTGAAAAAAGTGAATATCAGAATATGTAGTTGTAACATAATTAAGCCTGTGATAATAACAATAAAAACAAAGTTTGTCTCTTGACTTTAATATATCTACATATTCTTATATTCACTTTTTTCAGTGAGGAGATGGAGGCAGGAAATACGGCACCGAGGTGGTTTTCTTGCCGGGTTTGGCTCCAGGATGAGTCAGCGAAAAGCACCACTCACCGACCAACCAGCTAAATGGCCGCTAACGTCGCATTTAGCAGCAGTTAGCGCTCGCTTTAGCAACAAAGCTACCGGTGTCGTTACCAGGAAGCTCCGTTAATCACCTCGGTGCTGCTCGTTAAGAAGCTGCTCGTTATCATTTCACAGTGTGCTCGTGTTTTAAATCAAGTCTCCAGATACTTCAGGGTCTTGATCTTATTGTTTTTACTACATAATTTAATTTGGACGGCATAAACCTTTAAACTCTAAAGAGCAATTGGGTCATTCCATGAAATCGGTGCCTTTTCAACTTTGAAAAGTTAAAATTTAGATTATATTTAATTGCTATTTTTTCAGTAGCCAGGAATTAAAGACAGTTTAAAATGACAAGAAATTATATTGTGCCATCTCAGCTATGGAATTTCATATTTTATAACTGTTTTAGTCAAGTCCTGTTACTGGAAAGGTAACAGGGTTGACAGTAACAGGGTTGACCATTTCAAGCTAATTTGCCCATTGCTAGCTAAAACAAATGTTAGCTAAAGCACATGCTATGTACTTTGAAAGGAAATTACATGTAGATATTGATTATATTATGAGAAATAAATAATTGTTTGGATTTATATGTTAAAAAATGGTAACAGGGTTGACGTTGTATGCTTGTCCCCCTGGTTCAACCTTGAAAAAACATCAAAAATAGCACATCAGAGATGAGCAAAACTTACTTGTCACTGAGCTGTTAGCATCCTGGTTCAGAGATGATGCAACCTCCTGTAAATCATGTCAAATCTAGAATGTACCATTATTTTGAAAGGGTTTTTTGGTTAGGGTAACAGGGTTGACATAAAATTAGGGGACACCGATAAATTGGTAAATATTTATTACAATTAATATATATTTTTACCAAAAACACTGTTTCACAATAAGATCATACTTAAAACAATATGTAAATGTGAGCATTTTAACATTTTGCCAACATTTTACAAATTAACAGTCCTGCTGACGTACAACAACAACAGTGAGGGACAGGCCAAAAACCTCACCCTCATCAGCTTAAAAATCATTTTTATTATTTAAAATAATATTTAATTGATTTTAATTTGATGTTTTATTGAGGAGAGAAGACATGGTAATGTTATATTTTCAAATTACATCTTTGTTTGTTGTTACTGTAATTTTATGACTGATAATTTCTTGGGGACACAAAAGGCACCGATTTCATGGAATGACCCAATTATCAAGATAAATATGTATAAATCATGGTCATATGTATAGAAATCAAACTGAAGTTTATTTTCTGTAGTTCAAGTGGAGGAGAAAGCTGCAGCACATTTTTCCTACGTTCCAACAAAGACTCCACAAAAACTAATCTGACAGAAGAAGGTCTTTAATCAGCCGCTCAGAGGTCGTTGCCTTCAACCGGAGGCCGAAACAATCTGCACTGTTTTGTCTTTTCAACGAAAATAATTCAATCGAGAGGAGAATTTCTGCAACAATCGTGCAGAGATGAGTTTCAGGATTACGATCGGCTGCAAGGACGACAGCGACGACGATGACATAATTCCCTCCACGAGATGTAAACAAACAGCACAGAAATCATTCGATGATCCCGATCAAACCGTGAGACGCGTCTGCGTTTCCCGGCCGCTCGCTGTATGTGCAACCTCTTACGGTCAGCTGTGTGCAGACGGCGAGGAGCCGAGGCTGAATTGGACTCGACTCAGCACGACAAAAGTGGGAAGGCCGGGCGGAGGAAAGGGGGGGAGGAAATAATCTCGGCTGTGTATGTGTTCTCAGCATCCCGTCCTCCCCTGGCTAACCGCACCGGCGGCCACTTGAATTAGCAGCAGAGGATTATGGGCAGAGAGCCTCATTAATCTGGGCAACAAACAGTGGCCAGTGTGAATATTTGCACCCAGAAATTGAAAAGATTAAGTCCTATTTGACAATGACTGGCAGGCTCTGCGCTGCAAGAGGCTACTGTTAAATATTCATATCCTGGACTCCTTCTCTCTCTCTCTCTCGCTCTGTCTGTCTGCTGTCTGCGAGTGTTTGTGTGCTAAATGGAAGCAATGTGCAAAGACAATAAAGTGAAGTTGAGGGATTTCTATCGCTCATTATGAGCAGTCAGGCCTGTAAGTGAACATTTCTTAATGCCAAATTGGCACAAAAAAAAAACACCAAGAAAATAGAAGCAAATCTATTGAATTAACCAGAAGAAATGAAGCTTTTCATGCGTAAATTATTAAACCGCAAAGTCATAAAAAAAAAAAATGTGTAGTGTTTGTTGTTAAAGTCTTAAAGACGGGAGATTCAGCCCGTCCCAGTCAGAGAAACAACCATATAGCGGCTTATTACGAACCATATAAAGGTCACAGTTAAGGGCCCCCACACACCGCCCAAGGCCGACTTCCTTCTCCGACCACTCCGTCGCCTCCCGTCTGACCCGTTCGGCAGAAAAGTTGCATTGAAACACGGCTCCACAGCAGCGTATACGTTCTGCGTGAGATGCAATAAGTCTCCTAAACATCGGGTGGCGCTAGTCTCGTGCCAGTCACCCAAAACATAAAAACAGGAAATGACAGAACGGAGTGCGGACCGTAGCTTATCAGAACAAAGCACACACAGTGTTAGCTCAGCATTACTTGCGTGATGTCGTATTACGGTGGTCTCTCTTCCACCAGGGCAGCCAGCTGCTCCTCAAAGTCCTCGGTCCACACAGCCATGGCTTCCAAACATACGCTGGTTTATCCCCAAAATAACGAACGGTGAAGTGTTGTTTGTAACTCTGTGCCGTCTCTGTTTATGTGGTTTGTTTACCGTCGTCACTTCCGCCGCCCCTCCCACACGCCGCGCTGATTCGCTGGCACACCGCCAATCAGAATGGTCACTGAACAGCGAGCTAACAACCAATCAGAGTATCCGACGGCATCCAACCTCAGACGGCCGACTTTGCAGAGCAGCTCCTGAACTCGTCCGACTCTCTCCGAACGCTTCAGACGTCCAACGTTTCAGCCGGTGTGTGCCGGCCTTTAGGCGGCGACCTCTAGTGGCTGTAGTGATTATTACAGCTGCAGAGGAGGACGTGGTATAAGGAGAGAACAGAGGATGGAGAAGGACGGTCGGGTTAAACAAGCACAGGTGTGAAACCAGAAGTGACGGTGAGTTATTGTGACTTAACGTACGTAACGTTGCAGAAGTAATGTTGTGATACACAGACGATTTACTCGTAAAATATGATCGTACAGCGTGTGCACAGCTTAACTAAAAGTGCCACTCACTATACTAATGTTTAAAAAATACAATAACATGATTCGAACACCTTATTTAGTTGAGGAATATATCTGTGAGAAAGTCATTGGATTGGAAAGGATTGAACACTAATGACAAACATTCAGTTAACTATCTCAAGGTGAAAAGGGAGAGAGAATATAGACATGTCAGACTCAGATTAGCATAATATGTCGCCGATACTCCGCTAATTTGCGAAACCTGGAGGGAATGCTAATGGAGGAATCTGATTCGTTTCTGTTTTACACCAAAACTGGACAGTAAAGCAGCTGCACCAGATGTAAAACCATTTTCATATGTAAGGAGCTAAAGCAAATACTAGAATATGAGGTTCCTGACAGCTGATTGGTGCTTTTATTTGAAGAAGATGTTGATTAAAATACTGCAAACAAGAGAGCTGTCACACAAGATATATTTTTTTAACCTAGCTTTTTGTAATCCTTAAGGTGTCTAGTAAAGGAAAAAACACAAATATGTTCGTTTCCATAGCAACATTAACAAATATTGCAAGGAATGGAACCCTATAAGCATAATGGATCTGCTTTTTTTGGAAATCCAGGTGACAACCAATATCATGGGGATCATCAACATTTGTTTATTAGACATCCTAAAGATTGTAAAAATACAAAAGTTATAAGAAATATATCAGTAGGGTCCATAGGGGAGGAGTTCCAGTGATCCAATGTCACTGATTTTTTTGCATTTTTTGGTGTTTATTTGTGTTTTTATGCACCAAACATCAACCAATCATGACAATCCTCATATTTATCAATTCCCTCATGCAAAGACGAAGAGAAAATGGGGTGGAAAATCAGAACACGGACACAAAAGATGGTCCAAAAAAATCATATATGGGACAATATCAAAATTCCTTTACTAGACACCTTAAGGATTAAAAAAAGCTAAGTTAAAAAAATATATCTTTTATAACCAGACTACAAGGAGCTGGAGTCGGGCTAACGAAATCGTAAAACGAGAAAGAAAATGCTCTCCTCTCTCCTCTCTCCTGCCTCCTCCTCTGTCTCCTCCTCTCTTCTCTCCTCTCCTCCTCCTCTCTCCTCTCCTCTCATCTCCTCTGTCTCCTCCTCTCCTCTCCTCCTCTCCTCTGTCCTCTCCTCCTCTGTCTCCTCCTCTCTACTCTCCTCTCCTCCTCTCATCTCCTCTGTCTCCTCCTCTCCTCTCCTCTCTCCTCTCCTCTGTCTCCTCCTCTCATCTCCTCCTCTGTCCTCCTCTCCTCTCTCCTCTCCTCTTCCTCCTCTCCTCTCCTCCTCTCCTCTGTCTCCTCCTCTCCTCTCTCCTCTCTCCTCTCCTCTGCCTCCTCTCTCTCCTCTCCTCTCCTCTCCTCTGTCTCCTCCTCTCCTCTCCTCTCTCCTCCTCCTCTCTCCTCTCCTCTCTCCTCTCCTCTCCTCCTCTCCTCTGCTCTCCTCCTCTCCTCTGCCTCCTCCTCTGTCCTCTCCTCTGTCCTCTCCTCTCCTCCTCTCCTCTCCTCCTCTCTCCTCTGCCTCCTCTCTCCTCTCCTCTCATCTCCTCTGTCTCCTCCTCTCCTCTGTCCTCTCCTCCTCTCCTCTGTCCTCTCCTCCTCTCATCTCCTCCTCTGTCTTCTCCTCTGTCCTCTCCTCCTCCTCCTCTCCTCTCCTCCTCTCCTCTCGTCTCCTCCTCTCCCTCTCATCTCCTCCTCTGCTCCTCTCCTCTCCTCTCTCCTCCTCTCTCCTCTCCTCTGTCCTCTCCTCTGTCCTCTCCTCTCCTCCTCTCCTCTCTCCTCTCCTCTCGTCCTCTCCTCTCCTCTCTCCTCTGTCTCCTCCTCTCATCTCCTCCTCTGTCCTCTCCTCTGTCTCCTCCTCTCCTCTCTCTCCTCTCTCCTCTCCTCTGTCCTCTCCTCTGTCTCCTCTCTCTCCTCTGTCTCCTCCTCTCCTCTCCTCCTCTCTCCTCTGCCTCCTCTCTCCTCCTCTCCTCTGTCTCCTCCTCTCCTCTCCTCTCTCCTCTCCTCCTCTCCTCTGTCTCCTCCTCTCCTCTCCTCTCTCCTCTCCTCTGTCTCCTCCTCTCCTCTCCTCTCCTCCTCTCCTCTCCTCTGTCCTCTCCTCTCCTCTCTCCTCTCCTCTCCTCTGTCTCCTCTGTCTCCTCCTCTCCTCTCTCCTCTCCTCCTCTCCTCTCCTCTGCTCCTCTCTCCTCTCCTCCTCTCCTCTCCTCCTCTCCTCTCCTCTCCTCTCGCTAACGAAATCGTAAAACTAGAAAGAAAAAGGGGGAAACGGACTCGATACACGACTGATTATTTATAGTTTCTCCTCTTGAAATCAGACGCACACATACATTAATGAGTAGTAAAGATGGTGGTGGTCCGCCGTGACATCCCATCGCTCTGTCTGCCTCGTCAGCCTGGCAGGAGATTCCCTCCTGCAAACGCTCAGCAAATACACCTGCTATTCATTTCCTGCAAGGCAAGAGGAGGCTCGCCAGACCTGACAAAGCTATTTACCCACCTCCAGCAGCACCGGCCTGTGCAGACGCTATCGCTAATGTTTTCCCTTCTGCAGGAGATCAATATGTTTGGAAGCAGACAAACAACCCTGCTCTGCCAGGCGGGCTCTTCCCGTTTAGCGGGCCACCACTGGGGGCCCTGACAGCAGATGTACACAAGCGAATCAACAAGCGGCGCTCCTCCAGAGTCAACACTGGACACAATCAACAGCGCGGGATCTACGGCGCTAAGAACGAACACCGCGGCCCATATGTGCCACACCGAGGATCAACACTCAGCCTCGCTCGCGTGCCAAGTCGCGTCGTCTGCCTTCCAGAAAGCGAGCCGCAGAAGGAATATTGATTCAGGCACGAGCAGGGAGAATCATCGGAATAAACATAAAGCTTTTGTTGTGATAGGAAGCTGGAGAGCCGCACAGTTTGACTTCCTGGAAATGTGTAAGAGCGGCGCGGCGAAACGATTCAGGCGGATTCAGAGCGGCAGACGACTTTCCAGCAGATAAAACATATAAGCTTGAGTCAACAACAGGAACCGACCAGACAATACAAACAGGAGCCAGACTAAACCAACATCCAGGGCCCTGATCTCATCTCCTCCTCCTCCTCTGTCTCCTCCTCTCTCTCTCCTCCTCTGTCGTCTCCTCTGTCCTCTCCTCTGTCTCCTCTCCTCTCCTCCTCCTCTCCTCTCCTCTGTCCTCCTCTCCTCCTCTCTCCTCTCATCTCCTCCTCCTTTCCTCCTCTCCTCTCTCCTCCTCTCCTCACATCTCGTCTCCTCCTCCTCTCTCCTCCTCTGTCCCCTCCTCTCTCTCCTCTCCTCTCCTCCTCTCCTCATCACCTCTCCTCTCCTCTCTCTCTCCTCCTCTGTCTCCTCCTCCTCTCCTCCTCTGTTCCTCCTCCTCTCCTCTGTCTCCTCCTCTTCCTCTCCTCCTCTGTCTCCTCCTCTCCTCTGTCTCTCCTCCTCTCCTCTCCTCTGTCCTCCTCTCCCTCCCCTCCTCTCCTCTGTCTCCTCCTCTCTTCTCCTTCTCTCCTCTTATTTCTTCTTCTCTTATTCTCCTCTCCTTGTTTCCTCTCCTCTCCTCCTCATCTCCTCTCTCCTCTCCTCTCCTCTGTCCTCTCTCCTCTCCTCTCCTCCTCTCCTTGTTTTTGTTTCCTCCCCTCTCTTGTTGCTGTTCTTCTCTTTTCCTTTCATTTCCTCTCCTTATTTTGTTCCCTTTCCTTACTTCCTCTTTTGTTTCCTCTCATTTCATTTCCTCTCCTTGTTTCCTCTCCTCTCACTCCATCTCCTTGTTTTTGTTTCCTCCCCTCTCCTCACCTCTGTTCTTGCTGTTTTTCTCTTTTCCTTTCCTTCATCCATGTTGTTTCCTCTCCTTATTTCCTCTTCCTTCCTCTCCTCCCCTTTTATTTATTTTCCTCTCATTTCCTCACCTTGTTTCTTCTCTTACTTCCTCTCCTTATTTCCTCTCCTCTCATATTGTTTCCTCTCCTCACCTCATTTCCTTTCCTCCCATTTCCTCACCTTCTCCTTGCCTTTCTTTTCCCTTCCTTTCTCCTCCTCTTGTTTCCTCTAATATCGCCTCCTCTCAACTTTCATCTCTTTCTCTCCTTGTTTCCCCCTCTTTCCTTCCTTCCCTTCTCATTTCCTCACCTCCCTCCTTCCTTCCCTCTCTTCCATCTCTCCTTTCTTTTCAGCCACTCTTATTAATTTTCCTCTTGCATCTTCTCCTCTCTTCACTCGCTCACATAAAACCCATCTGATGATTCAACACACTTTTCCCACTTTTTGTTTTTTAGTTTTAAGATAACGGAGGAAGGACACGAACGATACTGAAGAGACATCCTCAATTTGTGGCATCTTCTATTTGTGAATCTGAGGTAGGAGGGTCCACGACGAGGACAGGGTCAGAGGAAGTGTGTGTGTGTGTGTGTGTGTGTGTGTGTGTGACAGAAACACTGAGTGAACGAGAGTCGATATGTACATTTGAATATATTCCCTTTTGACACAAAGCAGCTGTGTGCAAATGTGCATGTGCTGAAGGTGGTCGTGTGTGTGTGTGTGTGTGTGTGTGTGTGTGTTGGGGGGGGGTGTGTGAGGGTGAGTGTGTTAAATTGTTCTGTGTTGCGGAGATAACACCGGATCCCTATCAGCTGCATCAGGGGGCTTAAGACCCCGATGGGCGTGAGGGGAGAATGAATTTTCCTCACTACTCTGCATATTACAGGATTACACTGCACCTTTAGATATGCTCGGGCTCAGCCTATCTCTGCCTTATGGCCACACGGATGTAGATTATTGAAATAGACTGTCACACGGCGAATGAATTGAAGCAACACCGCGGCGACGGCGCAGGGTCCTGAAATGAAACGAGCAGAAGAAGAGATAACCGTGATAGGATTTTAGGTTTTCTGACATTGTTCGGACAGAATAGCGGCGTATAATCCGGCATGTGACTGTTTTCTTTTCTTGCAAAAAAAAAGAAAATAACCACGAATGTGTTCATGCTGCTTTATGTACACAAAGAAGAAGAAGAGACAATAAGGCTTCTTATAAAAATGATTTTCCGAGCGTAAACATAAAAAATCCAGGGTTTCCTGAAAAGAAAAGTTTTAGGAGAGGAAGCAGTGGAGGAAGTTTTACTCAGAAACACAACAGATGACTCAACAAAGACCGGACTTAAATACAAACTAAACTTAACGATGGGATGAGATGCAGGAGGAGACGCACAGGTGAAGGGAAGGAAGCTCTTACTTTCTCTTACTTCCTCTCCCATCATGTTGTTTCCTCTCCTCTCGTTTCCTCTCCTTGTTTCTTCTCTTATTTTTAAGGAGAAGGAGACGCACAGGTGAAGGGAAGGAAGCTGATGAACAGGGAGAACACAATTGCTGTGTCTCGATTCAGGGTCTGCATCCTTACTTCCTCTTTTGTTTCCTCTCCTTATTTCCTCTCCTCCCCTTTTATTTCTTTTCCTCTTATTTCATCACCTTGTTTCTTCTCTTACTTCCTCTCCCATCATGTTGTTTCCTCTCCTTGTTTCTTCTCTTATTTTTAAGGAGGAGGAGACGCACAGGTGAAGGGAAGGAAGCTGATGAACAGGGAGAACACAATTGCTGTGTCTTGATTCATCTCGGTCTTCGAAGGCGAGTCCTTCGGAGAGATCTTCGACGGCGCGTCAACCGTTGTTAAATGGGACGGTTTAGCCTTTGGAGCATTTCCTGGTTGCGTCACCAGATGTTCCCGCCCTTTACCCTTACGTCACGATTTCTGCCGCCCAGGCCCGCGAAAGTGACGATCTATGGGATATGTGAGGCCACGGTGCATTGTCCAAAAACAGCGAAAAGAAGGCCACATTTGAAGGAGCCTTCGAATTGGGACAGCCTTCACATGGCGTTGTGACGTAATCGGCCTTCAGATGCTCCTCCGAAGGATGCAGACCCTGAATTGAGACACAGCAGGTGAACAGGGCCGAGCTGACGAAGGCGAAAAACCCCGAAAACACACAAAAAACAGATAAAAGGAGACAGAAATGACCAGGACACCCACAAATGATCCACGCTGATGCAAAGTCAGGTGAAGTTTCGTCGTCCACAAAACATTTCTGGAGCTTCACGGTAACACAGATGTCATTAGCTCAGCAGCTACAGCGAAGATTTCGGCTAGAATAAAATGTAAATGACGATGTTTTCCGGATCAGTTTTGGATCACTGGGCTTCTGATCTTTCTTGTTTTGGTTATATTCACATGTAAACCATCTGGATTTGGACCTTGAAGTCAGCCACAGATAACCTTTCATTGACCTCCAAGAAAAGGAAAAGAGGAGACAAAAGTCGAGGTTGTAAATAAAATCTTTTCAAATCAGTTTGGGATCCTCGTCTCCTTCAGTCGTTTAGCAAAATGCTGCAACTCTGTTTTACTGTGAAGCTCCAGAACTGTTCTGTGGACCACGACACTTCACCTGACTTTACATCAGCATGGAGGGAGAAGACGCCAGAAAACCCTCGAAAACACACAAAAAACAGATAAAAGGAGACAGAAATGACCAGGACACCCACAAATGATCCACGCTGATGGAAAGTCAGGTGAAGTTTCGTCGTCCACAGAACATTTCTGGAGCTTCACAGTGAAACAGAGTCTCCAGAAGCCTCAAACTGATCTGAAAACATGTCATTTACATCTTCACGTGCAGTCGAGCTCAGCAGCTACAGCGAAGATTTCGGCTAGAATAAAATGTAAATGACATGTTTTCCGATCAGTTTTGGATCACTGGGCTTCTGATCTTTCTTGTTTTGGTTATATTCACATGTGGACCATCAGCTGCACCTTGAAGTCAGCCACAGATAACCTTTCATTGACCTCCAAGAAAAGGAAAAGAGGAGACAAAAGTCGAGGTTGTAAATAAAATCTTTTCAAATCAGTTTGGGATCTCGGGGCTTGTGGAGACTGGAGGCTTTCTTACAAACGGTTCCCCATCTCCTTCAGTCGTTTAGCAAAATGCTGCAACTCTGTTTTACTGTGAAGCTCCAGAACTGTTCTGTGGACCACGACACTTCACCTGACTTTACATCAGCGTGGAGGGAGGAGATGATAGCCTGGATTCTCCTCTTTGAGTGAACTGTTCCTTTAAAAGCAGCACACTCGGGCTCCTGAAACTATAAATATCTGTAATCTGGGTCCAGCTCCGGGTCCCTCAGACTCACTTCAGGTGCGACGGAGTCTTTCATCCATCACAGAGTCGCTGCAGAGGAGGTGCAGGTGGAGCAGACCGGCGGACAAGAGGGGAGCTGTGAGAGCGAGGAGGGGCCATCTTCATCTTCTTCTTCTTCGCCTTTTTCCCTTCGCTCAGCCTCGTCTCCCCCCTCCTCCTCCTCCTCCTCCTCCTCCTCCTCCTCCTCCTCGAAGCCTCCGGCTAATTACTCCTTTTTTCAAATGCAAAGCAGCGGCAGAAAGTGAGATGATTTCTCGGCGCTCCCGCTTTAGGGAAGAAGCGAGGAGAAGGGGAGAGAAAAGAAAAGCCAGGGCGAGAAAAGAGAGGAGCGAGGAGAGACGAGGGAGGCTGAATGGAAAGAAAGAGGTGACTTTCTTTCCTCGGCTGGCAGGAACCTTTGAAGTCGGGCAAGACGGAGGAGGGAGGAGGGGGGGAGGTCTCTGTGAGGGGACGGAGGTAAGGGGAGGAGGAGGAAAAAAGCGAGGGAAGATCGTGTTAACGAGATGGCCTCTAAAGACGAATTAAATGGTGGGAGAAAAGAAACACGATCAGGCCGGGCCCTACTTATAGACTCCTCACAGACTCGCTCCTTTCAGCGGCGCAGAGGTTGTTTCCAAAGCCTGAATTCCTGAGCTCAGCTCTTTAAAAAGGCCTGGAGTGTGTGTGGTGTGTGTGTGTGGTGTGTGTCGAGGCCGGTAGGATGTGTGTGTGGGTGCAGATGTGTGTGTGCGGGAGGGTCACCCGTCCTTTAGTCACACATCCCGGCCCCTGAATGGCGAGGTCAGGGACTTACACACCGACGGAGGGTCAGAAGTGGCGGGGATTACACGTCTGCTCTAAGCCCCCTGGATCCCAGTGTTTTCACTCCCTCTCGCTGTTTGTTGTTTTGTGGCGGCGCAGACGAAGGAAAGAAAAGGAGACGGTCGGGGGAATTAGTGTAAAGCTCGGGAGATGAATGGGCATCTTATTCGCACCTCTTGTTGGCTGTTTTTCAGCCCCCCTCCTCCTCCCCAAAACAGCCCTCCCATTCCTTGTCGCGGTGAAAGCGCGTTAGGGTTGCCTTTGTGCGCACAAAAGGAGACTCCCCTCCCGGCTTTCATGCTCCTGGTGGAGCAACAAGAGGATTTGGCCCGCCGCGCTGCGCCCAGAGCCGCGCCGGCTTTGATTGGACATCGGCAGGAGAGAGCTCGGCCTCGCTTTCTTGATTAATCAAGTGATTCCAGTGCTCTCAATAACACCTTTTTTTTTTTTTTAACGCACTCTTTCTGAGTCTCAATAATCCCGTCCTCCCCCCGAGAACAGCCCGACAGCCCGACAGCCCGACAGCTCGTCGCTTTTTCCTCTTTCTGATGTTTTCATGTGACTTATCTGATGCGTGGGCGTCTTTTATCACCGCTCACACATGAAAACGTTAATTCAGAGGGTTTTTTACTGGAGAAGACAAACACTTCAGATTATATTACAGACATAATATTCTCTGTAAACACTGACACAGATTATGAGATTGTGATTTAAGTGTTTTTCTGATACAGATCTCTTCAGCTCTTTATTCGCCTCGACTTGAAGATGCAACTGAATATATGAGAATATACGTAAAGAAGAAGAATCAGCCCTAAAAGTTCACTTCCTGTTGCATTATTTGCTTAAAATCAGCAGATGAAATAGATATAGTTGGACTTAAGCTGTTTCCTAGCAACACAATATAACTTAAAGTGTATATCACCTCTCTGTGAGCTTTACTGACATGGTATTAAATTAAAGGGTCCGTTCACCCAACTTCAAATCCACTTTATGTCCAGGAGACAGTCCGGACCAGTCGGCAGGAGATATTTCTGTAAAAACGGCAGATTCGTCCTCGGTTGTGACACGTCGCGTTCACGCTACCTGCCACCTGTCGCAGCAGCAGACGGAGGAGAAGGTGGTGTTACTACGTCCAACACGGCTTCCAAACAGCTGACCGCAGATTGAATCACACCGCTGGAGAAATGTCTCAGTGGCCACGAAGCCAGATGTTTATTAAAGGTCCTATTTATAAGAAAAGTAGATTTTTTTTTGTGTCTCATATCAACTCAGCGCTTTGGGACTGTAAGACGGTCGGCCACCATCCCAAAGCTTCAGTTTCTGATCAATTTAATCATTTTTTCTTACAAATAAGACCTTTAAAGGCCGACACACACCGGCTAAAACGTCGGACGTCTGAAGCGTTCGGAGAGAGTCCGAAGACGGCGTCTGATCCGACTGAACATACGAAGTCGGCCGTCTGAGGTTGGACGCCGTCGGATACTCTGATTGGTTGTTAGCTAGCTGTTCAGTGACCATTCTGATTGGCGGTGTGCCAGCGAATCAGCGCGGCGTGTGGGAGGGGCGGCGGAAGTGACGATGGTAAACAAACCACATAAACAGAGACGGCACAGAGTTACAAACAACACTTCACCGTTCGTTATTTTGGGGATAAACCAGCGTATGTTTGGAAGCCATGGCTGTGTGGACCGAGGACTTTGAGGAGCAGCTGGCTGCCCTGGTGGAAGAGAGACCACCGTAATACGACATCACGCAAGTAATGCCGAGCTAACACTGTGTGTGCTTTGTTCTGATAAGCTACGGTCCGCACTCCGTTCTGTCATTTCCTGTTTTTATGTTTTGGGTGACTGGCACGAGACTAGCGCCACCCGATGTTTAGGAGACTTATTGCATTTCACGCAGGCGCAGAACGTATACGCTGCTGTGTAGCCGGGGCGGTGTGTTTCAATGTGACTTTTCTACCGAACGGATCCGACGGAGTGGTCGGAGAAGGAAGTCGGCCTTGGGCGCTGTGTGGGGGCCTTAAGGAAAGCTGCAGACAACCATAAGCCAAACTACGATGTTCTCCTGAACCCAACCAGAGCAGAAGCAACATAAAGAAAGCTTTAACCTGTAACTTTAATCTGTAGTGTTGCAGAAACGTCTTAGCGTCTTAGCACAAATACTGCTGACACCGTGTTCTGTTAGCTACACCGACCCACGAGCCAACGGTCAGGTGTTTTGAGTCAAAATTAGTCCTTAAAAATATCGTTTTACCTGGAAAAAAGTGCTCAATGCTGCTCGATATAACAAGAGACGACCGGAGATTTGACACTGGTGAAATAAAGTTATTGTATATTTCCCTGTGTTGAAGTAATATCACAGTTTACAGGCCAAACATCTTCTTCGAATGAAACCGACAGAACAGAGAGCTGAGCCTCGTGCTTTGTTTCGTGATCAATAAGTCATAATCAAAGACTAGAACGCTGGGACGAGCGTTTAGAGTTTAACGTCTCGTGTTTGAGCCTTTCCTGATAATCCTTTGTGTGTTAGCGTGACATCTTTGCCACATTTCTTGTTTACATGTGGCGGACCCTGCCACCTCTCTAGCTTCAAACAGTCTCCTGGGACTTTGTTTTCCTCCGAGAGCAGCTTGTTTATTCCCCTTTGATAAAAAAAATACATATTTCTGAGTTTGTATTGTTGCCTCTTTAATATCGAAACGTTAAAATACTGAGTTTGAACTTCACACAGGGCCGGATTAACATACAAAGGGGTCCCCGGGGCTAAACACAGCTGCTGGGGCCCCCGTTCCCTCCCTCCCTCCCTCTGAGCACAGTTTTAACGTCACAGGTTTCTCTCCAGGAAACAACACACAGAAGACGTCTTTGAAGACGTTTCTTTAATAAAGGAATAAATTCAGCGAGCTTTACTCTCAGAGAGCTCGTCTGTGTCTCGACACTTTCTGAGGAGCGGCTCCGTAAATGAGATCACAGGTGACGGTTGCACGTTACGAACACACTGATGCCGCTGTTTGAAAAGATAAATACCAGCGATAGCGATCCGCAGATTCAACTACCGTATTTTTCAGACTATAAGGCGCACTGACAACCCTTAAATTTCCTCAAAAATTGACAGTGCGCCTTATGTATGATTACTTGTAGAGCTGCCACGATTAGTCGACTATTGAATCGTCGACGATTAATTTAATAGTCGTTATACCAGTCGGGCTCTGGTGTCATGGCTACCCGGCGGCAACGGAGCTCAAAAGCATTTTAAGAAAACAAAAGAGAAAACTGTGCAATGCAACATCTGCAAGAGAGAACTTGCCTTCCACGGCAGCACAACTGCGATGCACGAACACATGAAGAGGAAGCACGTTGTGATGAGGAGGGACCGTTGTCTCGGTAAGCTAACTGGCTAGTTAGCTGCTAATATTAGCGTAAACAAAGAGCCAACTTACTACTTACTCATATAGCTGTAAACGTGAACATTTGTTGCTACAAGCATTAAATGTTTAATGAACTATCATCTTAATCTCTTAATCTCTTTATGTTACTTAGCATCTACCTTAAACACTTCAAACTGTAAACTAATGATGGTTATATGAGAGCAGCTTCATGCTGGTGCGATAAGCTGTATGTTTTACATTCAACTTACGTATGATCCGATTAGTCGACTAATCGAAAAAATAATCGGTGATTAGTTGACTATCGAAATAATCGTTTGTGGCAGTCTGATTACTTGTTGTGCTTACTGACCGATTTTATGTGGTACAATGCGCTCAAAAATCTGTCGAAATGTGTAAGTATATACGACTTTGGTAAGCAACGAAGCCGCTCCGCTCATATTGGATATTCGGAGCATTACGGTACGCTGATCGGCCCGTAACAGGACCCCTGACCAGCCTGCAAGACTGCCTGACTGTAATGTATTTGTAATTCGATGGATTTGTGGAAGAGGAATCAATAAGTGAGTGTATTTTTCTGTATTTGTTGTTACGACTGAGTTGAATAAAGTTTGATTTACCGGACTGTGTTGTTTTGCTTAATGCGCCTTATAGTCCGAAAAATACGGTAAATGTAACCGTCGTTCACACGGCTGGAGAAACATCTCACCTGTGTGTCTGCGTCCTCTCACGGCGAATTAACTCAACTCGGCTTTAATATTTCCGTCTCATCGGCTCGACGGCTTTGTGTCTACTTCGGGGGTATTCTCAGAGAGTAGGTGGGCGGCTGTTATAGATGCCACAAAGACAAGAGGAAAACACGGCGGGCGAGGGGGGAGGGAGGGACGGGCGGGTGAGAGGTGGTGATAAACAGAGTTGGGTGGGGGTGCCTTGCGACGATAAATCAAGTTCCAGACTAATCTATTTAGCATGCTCTCACCATTATCCTGTCAGCGAAACAGCTAATTAATTAACTGATTCTACAATGAAGAGGTTTTGAATGAGCCCATTTAGATAATTACTACAAGGAGCCGATCGGGCCAGGCATTTACAACTGTCACACCGGTTCCAGCATTGGCAGCTGCCCTTCATTCTGGTCCCGGCCTTCACCAGAGGCACTAATGCTCCCCACGCCGCACGACGACCGGGTTTATATATCTGGGCAGGGAAGCTTCTGGTTTCTGCTGGTGTCTCAAGAAAAATAAAACCAAACAATATCATCTTTTTACGCACCTTTCAGATCCGTATCAGCGGCTTCCTCTTTCTCTAAACGGTATTTTTTTTTTCTAGGCATCTTCGTGCTTCAGCGACCGTGCAGATCGATAAAGCACAGAGATGTCAAAAAATACTATAATTTAGAGATCAAGTTAGGTAAACATGGTAGAATCTATCATTTATAGATGTTCGATTCATTCACACATCGCAGGAATCACAGGGAGAGACGGAGAAGACGTCTGGACATCAGACTGGGACTGAACTCAGACAGAGGACAAACTACAGAGGTGATTTACAGCGACTCTGACCAGGACTACGACTCCGGGGACGAGAAGACAGAGAGAGAGAGTCGGACATCGTCAGCGTGTAGAGCCGGTTTATTTGGACCGAACCAGAGGCGACTCATGGAGACGAACCAGAACTGTTCTGGTGACTTTGATTCATTTTGTGTCCAAGTGTTTTTTTACGGTGAGTTAACGAGCCGATTAAACTCGTCTTAGTTCAATCACAGAGAGAAACTTGAATTCATACGACGGACGGTTGTATTTTTCTGTTACGTAAGGAAAACAAGTGTCAAGATTGTTTTTAGAGAATATTTTTTTGAATTACCTTTATTTTTTCACCTTGGCCTCAGACACTAGCCCCTTTCAGATAGAAAAGGTGGCACATGTGCAGCAAGGTAAAGGCTGCAATGTGCCTCCTTGTCTGTCTAAAAGGGAGGTGTAATATTCCTCCTTTTCCAAACAGCCTCCACTTTTCCTCCTCTGGTAGGCGTCAACATGTGACGTGACGTGAAGCAGGAAGTTGGGCGTGAAGAGAAGCAGGGCAGTTTCTGCTTTTCTCCCAAAATCCTCTTCCCGTTTAACATTGGGGCTTATGGGGCAGTTGCTGGAGTTTGTGTCGGTTAGACGCAGATAATTCAAAAACCGTACATCCTCCCGATAAAGTGGACAAGTTGCCAGACAGAAGACAAGTGTGGCTACGTTCTTGGAAAATATCACTATTGTAGTGTGAAATCTGTGGCTAGGATCGTCATCTAAAGAAACATTTTCGGAGAGTTTTTTTCAGGCTCCCCCACTCTGCCAGTTGGTGCTGCGCGAACATTCCGCAATACACACTCATTGAAAATCCTGAATTTTTTCGAAATCACTCACGATCAATTAAGGGTCACCGTTCAAAAACTAAACATCGTAGAAAGAAAGTTCAAATACAACTCAAATAGATAAGACTTGTGCCTACATTTTAAAGTTTGAATGGTGTCTCTAGGTCAAAGTCTGCCAGAGCAGGAGATGTTTGAAAACGTCGATGATTTGCGACTTTTGACCCCGTCCCATTCATTCCTTATGGGACATTTTTCACAGTTTTTCTTCAAAATAAGAGCTTTACATTGCACCCCATCGGAGTTTAGAACTGGGTTCTTAGCGGGGGGCTTTTAATTTGAAAGTAGCGACCGCTATTAGCTCGCCGCTACAACAACAAGCGGACAATCAAGACAGCTACAGAGAGCGAGGAGACGCTGAGCATCTCCCGGATCTCAGCGGCTTTCCAGCTGCTCATCTTCGTGGATGAAGTGACGAACTGACTGCTGTGATCAGCTGTTTCCTGGTTTTAAAACTCCCGGCTGTGGGTGCGCAGCAGTGCACGTCATCCACACCTCCGCCCATCTCAGCATTTGCCGCCACATTGCCGCCTCGGATTTACAGCAATGGAGGCGCAAATAAGTGTAACGTTTCCCTCCGAGGAGCAAAACTGGTGGAACAAAACAGACCACCAATTTGCCGCCTTCTGTCTAAATTGGTGGCTTACTGCCCAGAATAAAAACGGCTAATGATGCAGTTCACACCAGCATATCTTCTAAAATCACACACTGAGGAGCATCATGCCACCGTTGCTTGGTTCGGTGTACATAGACAAAGGCGACGTAAAGAAGAACCTTTGTTTTGGTGGTTTTGTGTGATCTCGATGTAAAAAAGAGCTGAAGTCACTCACGTGTGGTCGTCGCAGGAAAGAGCATCATTACACTTCCTCCTCATCAGTCCTGACTTCTCTCCGGACCAATACTCGGATGGTGCCTCGATCGTCGTCTCCGTCAGACCTCATGTCATCTGAGCTTCATCTCCAGTTCTGTTCTGAGAGACAAATCCTTCACCATCAGCGGCCTCAGGTACGACTTCACTAAAGTCATTGATGTCATGATGTACAAGAACATCAGTGAAACGCTTCTTTAACACCAAAACAAATGTTTTGACTCACTGAAATGACTGAATAAGAGCAGGTGTGTCAGCCCTGTTTGTGTTCCCTCACCTGCTCCTTCAGAGTGCAGGTGCTTGTGGGCGTGGCTTCCCGCTGCAGCAGAGAGACGCACCTGAGCTTCATCAGACTCATCAGCAGCCACTACATCACCTCTTCTTCTCATTCGTCTTTAATTGTTAGAAATAAACCTTTTTACTCTGCACCTGTCCTCGTCTCTCTGCTTTCTGGGTCTGCCATCGCCAAAAACCCAACAAGGTGTGCTGGAATACCAAATGAACAGAAGCAGGAAAGAGGAGAGAGAGTCCAGTTCGTGTGGCCTTCAGGGAACGTGGAACTTCAGAAATGTCGCGGTTCAATAAGCCGACGATCGAACACTTCGCCTGCAGCCAACACTTGTGGGTTGATGGGCTGCGATAACGAGCAGAAACACAAAAAGGGTTCATAATGAGATTTCCTTTAACAAATGACGGCTCCGAACAATTATCAGCATCATTGACTGCAAAGTTAATAAAATCTGTTCGAATCTTGTTTTAGGTACATTTTATTTCTACAACGTGGCGTCGGAACCTCCCGTGGATCGCCTGATTTGAAAAAAATTAATATGTGGAAATAATTTCTTTGCTCGACGAAAGCGAACGCTGATGATGTCTGGTTGGTATTTTCAAAATAAAAGCTGCCACCAGCCACTTGGGACTGACTCCTCCATCGTGACGTGACACGTGTCGCAGAAACATAAAATTCCAACGTGTTATTCTGCCGATCTCCTGAATAAATCGCTCATGTTACCTCGTGATGTCACACGAAGAAGTGTCTGCACTTTTGATTGGTCAACACGGACGCATTGCCAGGTGACATCACAGAACGTGAAGCGAAAGTTGACCCCGATTCGACCTCTGCTGGCGGACTGCGCCACATGTTTCAAGTACGTGGACAAGTTCTGGAGGAGGTGAGCTGGAGACGACAGGCAGGAAGTGCAATGGGTGAAGTTAAAGGTGCAATATGTGAGAACTGAAACTCCTACTCACAACAAAAAGGGGTGCAGCATATAACGAGAGAAGCCACTAACTGCTTCTTACGTATCACTCGTTGAATTCAGGATCGGTGGCAACAGAACGAACAGACACAACAGCAGGATCAGGTGGAAAACTGAAGGACTGAGTCCACGTTTATAAATATTTCCCCTCCTCCGTTTTCAAAAATAACATCGTGCACACAACATCGTTTTCAAAAAAGTTGTCATTTCCATCAACCCGCATAAATACGCCGTCGAGCGCCATGATAACTCTGCCAAACCTCTGGGCGGCAGTGTAGGGAGAAGGATAAAGCCATGCAAGCCAATCAGAATCCTCAGAATCAACAACAACGAATAACACGAGCGACTTCCTGTTCCTTTCAAAACAACGCTCACATGACGTTAAGCATTTTCTGGCGCATAGCCTAATGAGCGTGAGAAGCTAAAACCCCGTTTCTCCCAGCTGACACCACAACACATAACCGGAGTTTTCCAAATTCTCCACTTTGCCCGGAGTTTTTAGAAATAATCGTTTTCTGTGATAAAAACGGGGTTTTCGTGTAAATGAGAGGCCAAACCGCCTGGAAATATCTGCGTTTTCCCTTCATGTAAACGGGGCTTTAAATACAAAGTAAACTGACGAGCGGATGAGCTGCAGGTGGAGCGAGGCGGAGAAACACAGGTGAGGGGAACGTTGGAACAGGATGAAGCTAACGGAGAAGATGTAGGACAGGTGTGGAGGGAACGACACAAACACAAACACAATGAAGCTGAGATGACAGGACCAGGACGAAGTTGCTGCTCCTGTTTTTTTTCTAACCTTTGAATTCATTTTCAAGCTAAATGCTTCCTTCATGCACCTGCACCTCGTGTCACACTCGATGAGTCTGACCTGAGACTTTTCACGTTGACTCTTCGTACAGTCAACACACCTTCATCACGTAACAATGAAAAACACAAAGAGCGAGCGAACAGTACTTCATGTGAGAGGCTTCTAATCCGAGAGGGTCGAACCTGAAGTACTCCGAAGGAATTAAAGAAAGAAATAAAGCGCCATCCTCGCAGGAGGTTAATTAGCTTTTAGCAACGGAGGATACCGACACTTACACTACTACCTGCGAAGGTAAACAATTATATGATCAATTCTGTCTGATTAAAACAACACGAGTCGCATCTTATTGCGTATCGTGGACTATATTTAAAGGCTTTTCAGCTCATCAAACCGATTTAAGGCGAGGTGACTCTATTCGACCCCCGTTTCCTCATAAAGAACATCTTTCTCATTAAGAATAACACGTACGGAGGAATTCTTCGTTTAAGCGACTCGCGATCGTTCGATGTTTTGTTGACTTGTGTTCTTAAATTATCACAAACGTTTCCAGAAAATCCACAAGTTTACTCAAATGGATCATAACGTGAATCCGACTTTAACACTTTACCTTCACGGATAGATTTTCATCAGCAGTGTGGCTGTTTTAATGAAGCGGTTATTTGTGTTCAGTTGTTAGTCGTAATCTAACGTTAGCGAACGACGCTACGTGCCACTTTAGCGCCCATTGGAGACTCTGGTTCTGGTTCTGGTTCTCTGTCTCCTCTCTGTGACGTTACGTTCATGAAGTAAAGTCCAGAAGAACAGAACAGAACCACCCGACAGCGGAGGTGACCTCCGGATCACTGCTGCAGTCAGGCCGATCAACAGGAGTGAAGATAAATCACCTTTTTAATCTCAAAAGTAAAAAAAAAAATCTCTGAGATCTCCTCCTGTTGGTGAATGTCTCCAGATCAGAGCAGAACCTGATGAGACTCCAGGTTGTGTAGGGTCTGGATCTGAACCCGATTCTCTCCTCCAGAGCCGACCGGCCCACAAAACACTCAGCAAGATTAGTTAAAGGTCCACTGTGTCGTGTTTTAAGTAATTTATGACCTCAAATCAGCGTCTTCATTCATAAATAAGTCCTCATTGGTGTAAAATGATCTCTGCCAACAATCTCACTTCTCCTCCTGAGGGAAGAATCACTTCTCTGTATTTCCATAGGACGGGCGAGCTCTACGGAGGCTTCCATGTCCTTCCGCTCTATAAAAAACGATGAACTGGTGAGAGGGACAAAAAGCTCTACGTGGTACAGATAAGGCTAAAGGCGTTTTCACTCAGAGCCAGCGTGACTGTGGAACGGAGAAGGAGCTTAGCCAGACGCGCTCGTCAGCTGCAGTTTGAAGTCTGTTTGAAATAACGTACCTCATCACCCGAAACTAAACTTGATGAAGTGCTGTTTGAAGACATGTTGTTGTCACAGCTTCTTGAATCTTGACACATCCCGCCTGCCGTAGTTCCAACAGGCTGCAACGCACGTTTGAAAACGCGAGGCACTAGAGAGCAGCATTCATTTGAATGCAGAATAACATTTAACCACTAGATGGGAGAAATAACTCCACAGTGGGTCTTACACAACATGAAACTGAAACTAAAAAGAAAGTTGCAATATGAAATAAGTTCTTACATGTTTGCAGAAACTTTTGTAAATCTGTCAGAAAACTTTAAAACCAATCTCTGAGCTCTCCTCCCGTCGGTCAGAATCACATGTCACTTGTTTCATTACTTTATGAACGTTTAAATTCACCATAAACTAAACATTTTTAAAGAAGTATCACTCGACATGTCGGTTAAAGCTTCTCTGAACCTGCTTTGTTGTGGCTGAATGAGCCGTCAGCCTCCTCTGATCATGTGAGCTGATGAGGTCCGCCACAGTTCTGCTCTCTCGGGTCACCGCGGTCACGTCACCCCTCACATGCAGCTGCACCGTCCGGTTCTGTTCACACTGTGGGAACACGTATTTAAATCCGGACCACCTCCTCTGAGCACAATGCCCTTAAAGGTGGTTATCTCATTGCCCGAGTCAGCGATCGGGGTTTTGTCTTGTCACCTTTTTTTTTTTTTTTTCACTCGAACAGCAGCAGACGGCTCAATCCACTCCATCAGATCACAGCTCCTCTCTCCATATCTCCTCCTTCTCCCTCCTTTTCTTCTCCTCTGCTCTCAATAATGGTCAATCCCACATCAATACGCCGGGCTCCATTCACTGCGTCTATTCCCAGAGGTGGCCTCATTACCCCGGGGTGTTTTGTTTGTTTGTTCCTCGGTTAAAGAAGCTGAATTGAGCAGCCGGCAGGGGTGGACTGCCGGGAGAGGAGGAGGACGGAGGGAAGGGGGGGGAGGAAGATGTGGTTTTGAGAGGACGCAGGGGGTCCTTGTGGCTCTGAAGGGGACAGATCGGAGATCACAGGGTGGGAGGTCAGGGGAGCGTGGTGCTGACGACTGGAGCGGCGATAACAGGGTCGACGTGAAGTCCAGATGAAACCGAGAGTACGCAGCTTCTGTGCGAGAGATTTGGAGGAATTTGACTCGATGTCAACAGTGTCTGTTAACTTGCCAATGTCAACAATGTCAACATCACCAGACTCCCTTAACAAATCAGCATATTTAAGGAGTTGTAGAGTAGCATACAACTTTGTAAACATTGTGAAAGTCTGTTTCTGACAAATTCTAAATCACTGGTGCCTTCTTGTAAATTCAGCTTTAAATCAGAACATGAAGTTGTTTGTTTCCTTGTAAAAAAAAGTGTCAGTTTGTACTGGCCTGTCTGCGTCTGGAGCGGAGAAAAGTCCCCAGACTCCCTTAACAAATCAGCATATTTAAGGAGTTGTTGAGCAGCATACAACTTTATAAACATTGTGAAACTCTCTCTCGGACGAATTCTAAATCATTGTTTCCTTCTTGTAAATTCAGCATTAAATCAGAACATGAGGTTGTTTGTTTCCTTGTAAAAAAGTGTCAGTTTGTACCGGCCTGTCTGCGTCTGGAGTGGAGAAAAGTCTCCAGACTCCCTTAACAAATCTGTATCAGTTTAGTGAGTTGTTGAGTTTGGCAGACAACTTTATAAACATCTGTGAAATGCTTTCTGACTGCTGGGAGAGGAGGACGGAGGGAAGGGGGGGAGGAAGATGTGGTTTTGAGAGGACGCAGGGGGTCCTTGTGGCTCTGAAGGGGACAGATCGGAGATCACAGGGTGGGAGGTCAGGGGAGCGTGGTGCTGAGGTGCTGACGACTGGAGCGGCGATAACAGGGTCGACGTGAAGTCCAGATGAAACCGTCAACTTTCCTGGTTAATGGTAGAGTACAGGTTGGCTTGCAATACAACAACATTTTTTAGAAACACTGTCTATTCTTTTCAACCTGTTTTCTTATATAACCAAATTGTCAGATGTGATCAGGTTCATTCTTATGTGACAAGGTCAGCTAATGGTGGTCAGATGATGTTACCATGTCCAAAATCAAATGCCTTAAAGAGAACAGTTATTTATCGTGCCATCAGTTATTGGAATAATTGCCCACTGAATATACGTGAACTGAATAGTAAAGTATCTTTTAATTATTACTTGAGAATGCACTATTTAAATTTGTGAGTAGTGAATTAACATATTTACTGTATGAAAGTGAGAATTAATGTAATAGATATGAATGTAATAACTTATTCGGAATGATTTCTGATGACGTCTATAATAACGTCTACAATGTTTAATTGTTAAGTGATTTTTGTTTTGTCTTGTGGACCCCAGGAAGACTAGCTCGTCCCACTAGCTAGACAGCTAATGGGGATCTTTTTAACAATAAACAATAAAACCGAGAGTACGCAGCTTCTGTGCCAGAGATTTGGAGGAATTTGACTCAACCGACTCTGTCTGTTTCAACTGATCCAACCGTTGAGCTGGTTACCACAACATCACCAGACTCCCTTAACAAATCAGCATATTTAAGGAGTTGTTGAGCAGCATACAACTTTGTAAACATTGTGAAAGTCTGTTTCTGACAAATTCTAAATCACTGGTGACTTCTTGTAAATTCAGCTTTAAATCAGAACATGAAGTTGTTTGTTTCCTTGTAAAAAAGTGTCAGTTTGTGTCGGCCTGTCTGCGCCTGGAGTGGAGAAAAGTCCCCAGACTCCCTCGAAAAACTGTTCAGTTTAGTGAGTTGTTGAGTTAGGAGAAACTTTATAAACTCTGTGAAATGCTGTCTGACAAATTCTTCATTGTTTTGGTTTTCTTGTAAAGTTGGCAAATTAAAAACATCAAGTTGTCTCCTTTGTTTGTGTGGAAAACATTGCATCGGCTTGTCGCCCTGATGTGCAGCAGTTTAATGAGCTGTATGGAGCCAATTTATATTTATTTGGGTTGTTTTTTCTGTTTTAAATCAAATCTCCAGATACTTCAGGTGTATAGCAGAACGCTCGCAACTCTGTTTTACTGTGAAGCTCCAGAAATGTTTGAGGAGGAGAGGAGGACTTTATATCATCAGGAGGAGAGGAGGACTTTATATCATCGGGAGGAGGAGAGGAGGACTTTATATCATCGGGAGGAGGAGAGGAGGACTTTATATCATCAGGAGGAGAGGAGGACTTTATATCATCGGGAGGAGGAGAGGAGGACTTTATATCATCGGGAGGAGGAGAGGAGGACTTTATATCATCGGGAGGAGGAGAGGAGGACTTTATATCATCGGGAGGAGGAGAGGAGGACTTTATATCATCAGGAGGAGAGGAGGACTTTATATCATCAGGAGGAGGAGAGGAGGACTTTATATCATCAGGAGGAGGAGAGGACTTTATATCATCAGGAGGAGGAGAGGAGGACTTTATATCATCAGGAGGAGGAGAGGAGGACTTTATATCATCGGGAGGAGGAGAGGAGGACTTTATATCATCAGGAGGAGGAGAGGAGGACTTTATATCATCAGGAGGAGGAGAGGACTTTATATCATCAGGAGGAGGAGAGGAGGACTTTATATCATCAGGAGGAGGAGAGGAGGACTTTATATCATCAGGAGGAGAGGAGGACTTTATATCATCAGGAGGAGAGGAGGACTTTATATCATCAGGAGGAGGAGAGGAGGACTTTATATCATCGGGAGGAGGAGAGGAGGACTTTATATCATCAGGAGGAGGAGAGGAGGACTTTATATCATCAGGAGGAGGAGAGGAGGACTTTATATCATCAGGAGGAGGAGAGGAGGACTTTATATCATCAGGAGGAGAGGAGGACTTTATATCATCAGGAGGAGAGGAGGACTTTATATCATCAGGAGGAGAGGAGGACTTTATATCATCGGGAGGAGGAGAGGAGGACTTTATATCATCAGGAGGAGGAGAGGAGGACTTTATATCATCGGGAGGAGGAGAGGAGGACTTTATATCATCAGGAGGAGGAGAGGAGGACTTTATATCATCAGGAGGAGGAGAGGAGGACTTTATATCATCAGGAGGAGAGGAGGACTTTATATCATCAGGAGGAGGAGAGGAGGACTTTATATCATCAGGAGGAGAGGAGGACTTTATATCATCAGGAGGAGGAGAGGAGGACTTTATATCATCAGGAGGAGGAGAGGAGGACTTTATATCATCAGGAGGAGGAGAGGAGGACTTTATATCATCAGGAGGAGGAGAGGAGGACTTTATATCATCAGGAGGAGGAGAGGAGGACTTTATATCATCAGGAGGAGGAGAGGAGGACTTTATATCATCAGGAGGAGGAGAGGAGGACTTTATATCATCAGGAGGAGAAGAGGAGGACTTTATATCATCAGGAGGAGAGAGGAGGACTTTATATCATCAGGAGGAGGAGAGGAGGACTTTATATCATCGGGAGGAGGAGAGGAGGACTTTATATCATCAGGAGGAGGAGAGGAGGACTTTATATCATCAGGAGGAGGAGAGGAGGACTTTATATCATCAGGAGGAGAGGAGGACTTTATATCATCAGGAGGAGGAGAGGAGGACTTTATATCATCAGGGAGGAGGAGAGGAGGACTTTATATCATCGGGAGGAGGAGAGGAGGACTTTATATCATCGGGAGGAGGAGAGGAGGACTTTATATCATCAGGAGGAGGAGAGGAGGACTTTATATCATCAGGAGGAGGAGAGGAGGACTTTATATCATCAGGAGGAGGAGAGGAGGACTTTATATCATCAGGAGGAGGAGAGGAGGACTTTATATCATCAGGAGGAGGAGAGGAGGACTTTATATCATCAGGGAGGAGAGGAGGACTTTATATCATCGGGAGGAGGAGAGGAGGACTTTATATCATCAGGAGGAGGAGAGGAGGACTTTATATCATCAGGAGGAGAGGAGGACTTTATATCATCGGGAGGAGGAGAGGAGGACTTTATATCATCAGGAGGAGGAGAGGAGGACTTTATATCATCAGGAGGAGGAGAGGAGGACTTTATATCATCAGGAGGAGGAGAGGAGGACTTTATATCATCAGGAGGAGAGGAGGACTTTATATCATCAGGAGGAGGAGAGGAGGACTTTATATCATCAGGAGGAGAGGAGGACTTTATATCATCAGGAGGAGGAGAGGAGGACTTTATATCATCAGGAGGAGGAGAGGAGGACTTTATATCATCAGGAGGAGGAGAGGAGGACTTTATATCATCAGGAGGATGATATTTTTGTTGCTCTGTTCCTTTAAGATGACATTGGATTGACTTCAAGTGAAGAATTACTTATTTTGAATCCAGTGTTTTTTATTTGAAGCGAGTCGTATTTATAGTGAGGGTTGAGGGGTTTTAAAGGGCTCTTGAAAACTCTTTGTCCGTAAAGACGGACGCACAATCATCGTAAAAACCACAAAATTCTGCAAACTAACCCGGACTGTCACTGTCGGTATGATTATGCAACCGTGCACACAGAGACACGAATGCATCATGCAGATACTCAGACACCTGTTGGCTGAAGTTAAAAGTTGAGTTTTAGCTGCGCTCTGAAACAGCAGAAGGTCGACACCAGACAGAAAAAAGGGGCAGACATCCAAAAGTCGGCTGCCTTTTGAAGGCTGAAGGCTGGAAGATGATGAGAAACAAGCACAGCAGACAGTCTGGCAGAGAATAAATAGGAACGTAGCCTCTATATGAGCTGTATGTGCTGCACAGCTCCTGGGGAGGTGGGACCAGGTGTGCAGGTGGGCGGGAGAGGTCAGCTCGTATATGGAAAAGTCAGCGCCGATAGGAAACGTGGCGACACGTCCACCTCTTTCCTCGCAGAGTGCACAGCGAGGGCTCCGCTGAGCGCCGGCCCAGGCGACAGCGTGGCGGCTCTCCAAGGCTCCGCTACCATTTTGAGCCCATTTTTCTGCAGGTTACTTACCTGCCAGGGGCGACACGGGAGCTTCACATCTCCGGCTCTGACACAGAGGCGCCGCAGAAACAAATGACGGGGAGGAGAAATCCTGGGAGAGCTGAAAAATATCAGAAACTGCAGAGAAGCAAAGCAGAGAAACAACCGATGGACAGATGGAGAAATCACACATCCTGGAAGAAAGAAAAGAAAAAAAGCTTCTACGACAACTATGGCTGCAACTAATTATTGTTAAGTAATCAATTATTCATTTAAGCCCGTGAAGTGTTGAAGAGGAAGTCTTCAAACTGCTCGTTCTGTTCATTTCTCTCTCTGTCGAACATGATGAAGACGAGCAGCAAATCTTCACATGCAACAACCTGCAGCCAGTGTTAACAGGAACAACTGAACTATTAATCAATGATCAAAATAATTGCAGATACACTTCTCCACTGATTCATCAAGTAGTCGACTAATCTCTGCAGCTTAAAGACACACTGTGGAATTATTTCTCCCATCTAGTGGTTAAATGTTATTGTGCATCCAAACGAATGCTGCTCTCTAGCGCCTCGCGTTTTCAAACGTGCGTTGCAGCCTGTTGGAACTACGGCAGGCGGGATGTGTCAAGATTCAAGAAGCTGTGACAACAACGTGTCTTCAAACAGCACTTCATCAAGTTTAGTTTCGGGTGATGAGGTACGTTATTTCAAACAGACTTCAAACTGCAGCTGACGAGCGCGTCTGGCTAAGCTCCTTCTCCGTTCCACAGTCACGCTGGCTCTGAGTGAAAACGCCTTTAGCCTTATCTGTACCACGTAGAGCTTTTTGTCCCTCTCACCAGTTCATCGTTTTTTATAGAGCGGAAGGACATGGAAGCCTCCGTAGAGCTCGCCCGTCCTATGGAAATACAGAGAAGTGATTCTTCCCTCAGGAGGAGAAGTGAGATTGTTGGCAGAGATCATTTTACACCAATGAGGACTTATTTATGAATGAAGACGCTGATTTGAGGTCATAAAGTACGTTTAACTAATCTTGCTGAGTGTTTTGTGGGCCGGTCGGCTCTGGAGGAGAGAATCGGGTTCAGATCCAGACCCTACACGACCCAGAGTCTCATCAGGTTCTGCTCTGATCCGGAGACGTTCACCGACAGGAGGAGATCTCAGAGATTATTTTTTTGACTTTTGGGATTAAAAAGGTGATTCATCTTCACTCCTGTTGATCAGCCTGACTGCAACAGTGATCCGGAGGTCACCTCCATCGTCGGGTGGTTCTGTTCTGTTCTTCTGGACTTTACTTCATGAATGTAACATTACAGAGAGGAGACAGAGAACCAGAACCAGAACCAGAGTCTCTGCTGAATTGGCGCGTGCCGTTGTTCGCTGAACGTTAGATTACGGCTAACGTACAATAAAGTAATCGGGTTGTTTGGGGTGATTAAACACAAATAACCGCTTCATTAAAACAGCCACACTGCTGATGAAAATCCATCCGTGAAGCTAAAGTGTTAAAGTTGGATTCACGTTATGATCCATTTGAGTAAACTTGTGGGTTTCTGGAAGCGTTTGGGATAATTTAAGAACACAAGTCAACAAAACATCGAACGATCTGAGGTGATAAATTACTTAAAACACGACACAGTGGACCTTTAACCAGTCGCCAGAATAAAATGTTTCCATAAACAACAGATATGTTACATTAACTAAAAACATTAATGCAGATTAATGCATGTAATTAAATGTTTTTGTGTTGTTGTTTTGCTGCTTTTCACTCCGACAGAGATCGTGCACGCTCGCCTTTACATCGTGAAAGCGTTTTAAACTCCGCATCACGAGATGTAAGAATTCTCTCTGACCACACAAAGAATGTGCTCCTCATATTTCAGGGGCTGATTTCTTTTTATTCCGGCGGCTCTGAATAGAGAACGACACACACACACACACACACACACACACACACACAGTTTGCACCTTGTGAAGGACACGCAGGCCGATTAATTACTAGAAGCACGTCGTTTTAAATCTGGTGGAAGGACAGCCTGTTGTTCCTGCAGAATGGGTTGTAATTAAAGGAAGCCGAGCGGCGGCGGCGGAAAAGGCCACACATCAGCCCCTCGTGGGCCTGGACGCCGCTGATGGGAATTTATGGTTCTCCTTCGCGAGGCGTACGTGCTCGCTGTGCAGCTCGGGGAAGCCAGACGTGTTAACTTCAGGTGCTAACTGCACCGACGCAAAGAAACCCGAGGGTTCGACGAGCACACTTTGGCACACCGGCTGAAAATGCTCTTATGTATACGAAATGTCAGCTGTCGGGCTTATATTATATTTACTGGCTGAGGAGAGGTTACGGAGAGACGATAAGCAGCTACAGTCAATGGGATGCAGAACGGGAAAGCCACAAATCAAAGCTCGCGCACAACAAGAAGTACAATTCAGCGTAGACAAATTTGAGCACGCTCTCTTCCCCAAACAAAAACTGGATTGATTTTATATGAGTCCTCTTCAGCGGAGGGATTTATTTGAACAAGCCCAAAGTGTCTACTTCACCAGGCAATGAAAACTGGATACCCCCCCTCCCTTCTCCCGTCTCCCCTCGCGCCGCTCTCCCTCTCGCCGTGAAAATGATTTCTATTTCATCTCAGTCTTTCTCATTTTCCTCTTTTCTTTCATGTTCTTCCTCATCACATCCTCTCGTTTCATTCCCCTCCCCGTATCTCACGGCCCGCGTATACCTCTGTTACCTCTCTGTGCATTTTTTACACCTCTATCCCTCTCCTCTCTTTTTTTCTTCTTGCCATTCGGTTCTTTCCCTATCGCTCCATAAAACACTCCTTCTCCCCGCTGCTTTCTGACGTCTCTCCTTCCACCTCCATCCATCTCCTCCTCACTCTCTCTCCCTCCCTTTCCCCTCTCTATCCTCCCCCTCCTCCTCCTCCCCAACCACCGCCGCCGCCGCCGCCACCTCACTCGCTCTCACAGCCGTTCACTCCATTTTTCTGCACATGAGATTTGCCTAACAATAAGTGGCTCTGCCCAAGGTCAGATAAGAGAAGCACAGCCCAGGAAGCCACAGCCACTGTTTCTTTCATCCCTTTTTTTTTTTTTTCTCCCTCCTCTCTCTCCTCACAGCTTTCGAATTATCTCTGCAGCACATAATAATAATTACTGGGGACGGCAACACAGAGATAAGAATGCAGGAGCTGAAATGGCGAGAGAGAGAGAGAGAGAGAGAGAGAGAGAGAGAAGGGGGACAGGTTAGAGAAACTATAGAAGCAAGAAGAAGCAGCGTCGTAAAGGTATATTAGAGAGAAACTGCGAGGCGCGAGAGAATAAAGCTGGAAGGCAGATGACAGTGTAGAGAAGAAGAAGAAGGAGAGAAAACAAAGAGAGCAGTGCAGAAAAAAAAGAAATTATAAAGCGGACAGCGCTGCTGTTGTTCTATAGTTTTTCTTATTGTCAACAAAAATCAATGAAAAGACCAAAACCAGCAGCGTGTGAGAGACGGACTCTCAGCCCCGAACATCCATTCCTACTGAAGACGTGAATTTAAAAAACGGCTCACGAGAACGAGAAAAAAAACAGCCTCGTCCGTTTCCCTAGCTTTTAGCAAACAGGAGAAAATAATGTTGGACTGTTTTCTGCAGCGGATTAACACACATTTGATGCTTTCAGTGAGTATTTATCAGTCCGGCAGCGTTAATATAACGTACTGTAAGTCTGCACAGTACCCGCGTTACGTACAGATACAGACGTAAAGTGAAGGTTCCGGACACAGTGTGGATGTGTGGCCTGGATGAACGGTTTAGATAACCTCCGACCCGCTCTGCAGAATAAAGGATAATTCTGCAAGCATTTCTGATATGTTGCATTGAGTTTTTAGGTTGTTGGGGTCCGGAAAAGATCGTGTTCTGGTTCTGTCACCACAAACGCAGCTGGAAACTGTCCAAACATCTGATTTATAAATGCCCAGTTGTTCTTCTGGAAAATATCCCGATGTCTCTTAAAGAAATTCAGTGGTTTCAAGCTCACAGATGAATTTAAAAAACGGCTCATTGAGAACGAGGGTTAAAAAAACAGCCTCGTCCGTTTCCTTAGCTTTTAGCAAACAGAAGACAATAATGCATGTGTGGGACTGTTTTCAGCAGCGGATTAACACACATGTGATGCTTTCAGTGAGTATTTATCAGTCCGGCAGCGTTAATATAACATACTGTAAGTCTGCACAGTACCCGCGTTACGTACAGATACAGGACGTGTGGCCTGGACGCTCCTCCGAACACAGACGTGGAGTTAACGTTTGTCTTTTTCAGTTTGGTTTAGTTGCCTGAACAGCAACGCTTTAGATGACCTCCGACCTGCTGCTCTGCAGAATAAATGACAATCCTGCAAACATTTCTGATATGTTGCATTGAGTTTTTAAGTTGTTGAGGTCCAGAAACATCATGTTCTGGTTCTGTCGCCACAAACACAGCTGGAAACTGTCCAAACATCTGACTTAAAAATGCCCAGTTATATTCCAGTGTCTCTTTAAGAACATTCAGTGGTTTCAAGCTCACAACGTGAATCTCAAACAGTGGACAGTCAACGAAGGCAGAGGGTTAGACGGAAGAAGCCTCGACTGTTTCCTTAGCTTTTAGCAAACAGAAGAAAATAATGCATGTGTGGGACTGTTTTCAGCAGCGGATTAACACACATGTGATGCTTTCAGTGAGTATTTATCAGTCAAGCAGCGTCAATATAACATGACTGTAAGTCTGCACAGTACCCGCGTTACGTACAGATACAGGACGTGTGGCCTGGACGTTCCTCCGAACACAGACGTGGAGTTAACGTTTGTCTTTTTCTGTTTGGTTTAGTTGCCTGAACAGCAAAGCTTTAGATGACCTCCTGCAAACATTTCTGATACGTTGCATTGAGTTTTTAGGTTGTTGGGGTCCAGAAAAGATCGTGTTCTGGTTCTGTCACCACAAACACAGCTGGAAACTGTCCAAACATCTGACTTAAAAATGCCCAGTTATATTCCAGTGTGTCTTTAAGAAATTCAGTGGTTTCAAGCTCACAAATGAATTTAAAAAACGGCTCACGAGAACGCTGAACGCTGTCGAGGGGTAAAAAAAAACAGCCTCATCCGTTTCCCTAGCTTTTAGCAAACAGAAGAAAATAATGCATGTGTTGGACTGTTTTCAGCAGCGGATTAACACACATTTGATGCTTTCAGTGAGTATTTATCAGTCCGGCAGCGTTAATATAACACACTGTAAGTCTGCACAGTACCCGCGTTACGTACAGATACAGGACGTGTGGCCTGGACGTTCCTCCGAACACAGACGTGGAGTTAACGTTTGTCTTCTTCAGTTTGGTTTAGATGACCTCCGACCTGCTGCTCTGCAGAATAAATGACAATCCTGCAAACATTTCTGATACGTTGCATTGAGTTTTTAGGTTGTTGGGGTCCAGAAAAGATCGTGTTCTGGTTCTGTCACCACAAACACAGCTGGAAAACTGTCCAGACATCTGACTTAAAAATGCCCAGTTATATTCCAGTGTCTCTTTAAGAAATTCAGTAGTTTCAAGCTCACAAATGAATTTAAAAAACGGCTCACGAGAACGCTGAACGCTGTCGAGGGGTAAAAAAAAAACAGCCTCAGTCCGTTTCCCTAGCTTTTAGCAAACAGAAGAAAATAATGCATGTGTGGGACTGTTTTCAGCAGCGGATTAACACACATGTGATGCTTTCAGTGAGTATTTATCAGTCCGGCAGCGTTAATATAACGTACTGTAAGTCTGCACAGTACCCGCGTTACGTACAGACACGAGTAAAGTGAAGGTTCGGAAGTGTGGATGTGTGGCCTGGATGAACGCTTTAGATGACCTCCGACCTGCTCTGCAGAATAAATGATAATTCTGCAAACATTTCTGATACGTTGCATTGAGTTTTTAGGTTGTTGGGGTCCAGAAAAGATCGTGTTCTGGTTCTGTCGCCACAAACACAGCTGGAAAACTGTCCTCCAGACATCTGACTTAAAAATGCCCAGTTGTTCTTCTGGAGAATATCCCAATGTCTCTTTAAAGAAATTCAGTGGTTTCAAGCTCACACGTGTTTAAATGCTCTGCTTCGGTAAGGGTTAGGAGAACATCGTGTTTTGGTTTAAAAGGTTCTGTCACCCACAGAAACAGCTAGAAATGGACCCGACATCTCACTAAAAACACAACGTCTACTTGAAAACATCCAGCGGTTTGTTGAAACGTGACCTCGAACAGCGGACAGTCAACGAAGGCAGAGGTTTGGACGGAGGAAGGATAGTTCTTCATGTTATTTTAGAAATGTGCTGTGACTTCCAGCCATGATCTAAACCACCTAACCATCTTCATCATAGTCTCTTTTCCATAACAACAATCTCTCTCTGGCAGAAGCAGAGGAAGTGATCCAGCGTGGATGGATCTGGTGTTTACAGTGTGTGTTTACGAACGGTGACGATGCAACAGACTACGACTGGGTTAACAGAACGGTGTCGGTAGATTCATGTGACCTGGTTTTTGGTCTTTTGTTAGAACAAGCGTCGCTCGTACAGTCGGGATGTTTACGTTCAAGCGTCTGAGAACCGGAGAGCTGAAAGTCTCGTCCATCAGCGAAGGCGAAGAGAAGGTTTGGAGACGGGAGTCTACGTGATTTCTTTAACCGTAACCAAGTTTTTAATGATTTTAACGTCGTCCAACAAATCACAGAGATATAACAGTTTTCTGATCCGACGCTGCGTCGGATCAGAAAACTGTTATATCTCTGTGATTTGTTGGACGACAGAGCTCAATTATTTTTTGAGAAGCACTTATTTTTTTTAAAATTATGACAACAAATGAGCTATTAAGGAGCGATCTCCGTCTGAGCCTCCTGCACCCGGACGAAGAGCCACGAGACAAATCTTCATTAGGTTTTGTCAAACTTCAGCTCGGTATCGTCAAACCCCGGCGAGAGGAAAACGCCAGCGGACACCAAACAAAGGAAATTGCTTTCTTTCTTTTTAATGCCGGCGTGTGGCTCAGCAGCATCTCTGCACCTGTGACAATACACCGCTCACTGTCACATCAGACCTGCGCTCTGCAGGGGTCAAATTGCCATTTTGCTACAAGATGAAGTGTCCCCCCGAATTGATTATATTTCCACAATCACTCTGGGAAAAAAGAAGAAAAGAGGACAATTTCTCTTTATGAGTTGTTACACCTGCGCACACGCTCGTCTGCCGGGCTCGCCGCTGCGCTCGCGACCTGCAGAGTCAATCAGAGCACTCGCATTAAGACTTCCAGAAGTTAGGACGCGTTTTAAAGGACAAGTTCACGCAAAACAAAAAAGAAAATGTAGACGTGGAGTTGGAACTAATGACAGCTACTCGGATTACTGTGACTAAGTCTTCTTTTTTAAGGGTACTTGTACTTTTTCAAGTCTGTAAATTCATACTTAAGTTTGTGAATATTCTCATTCATCCAGGTCATAGTTATCTCAAGGAAATTCATCAGTTCCTGCTCCCTTGACTAGTCCCAGCCTAGTCAAGGGAGCAGGAACTGATGAAGCCTCTCGGATGAGAGGTGAAACGTCTTCAAGACAAAAACCAAATCCAGTTGCTTTCGATTCAATTTCCTTGAGATAATACTTAAGTTTGCATTTGACCATATAATCTACAAATTACATTGGGGCTGCAACGATTCCTCGAGTAACTCGATTACAAAAAATGATCGAGGAATTTCCTCTGCCTCGAAGCCTCGTTTAATTAAATTTAAAGCGCACGTTTCGCACGGATTCTTTTCAGTGTGACACAACGTGCTTCCGTCAAAGGCTATGCACGGTGAAAATAAGAAGGAATGCGTCCCGTCACGTGTGTCACCACACAACTCATTTGAAAAACAACAGCGGAAATTAAGCAGCTTCTTCGGTGTTTCACCACCAGCGAAGAAGAAACGGCAAACCGAGCCTGTGAACTGGTCCGGAGCCGATACGTTTCACTGTCAGTTTCCAACGACTGCGGATGCTCTGCGTCACGGCTCCGGCAGTCTGGAGCCCACTCGATTACTCGATTAATATTCGATAGAATACTCGATTACTAAAATATTCGATAGCTGCAGCCCTAAATTATATAAATACTTTTATCTGCATCATAATTAGTAATGTAGTTAATTTTAATGCAGCAGTTAAAAACTCTGAGTAGTGTTTGAGAAGAATAATTTGCACTTTAATACGAGTAGTTTTACTTGTAGTTAAGTAATATGTCAGTAATGTAAATGTATTTTCTGCACACTCTTTCTATCACTGATGGAAGATCAGGTTTCTCCTGAACAACTGAAGCAGCTGAGGACAAAAAACATAAAACATCTCCATAAAGTTCATCTGGTATAATCTAGAAAAAACAAATCCGACAGCCCAGAGAAGCCAAATTTATTTGAAAACACTCTCTACATGCAGTCGAGACGCTTTCTAATGTACTGAGGTAAAAAAGAATAATGTAAAATGACGTACCAAACTGATTTGAAAAGATGTTATTTACAGCCAGAAGGTTCTTTGTAGCTTCTAAGCTAAAAGCGTAAGCACACAGGAGCACAAATTGATTTGGATTAAAGCCTTTTCACACCATTTTGGATTTTTGTCCAATAGATTTGGATGGAAATACCGTATTTCACCAATTAATCGCCACAAACAGCCGCCTGGTTCTTTTAAACGCCTGGGGTCAGCACCCTTTTTGCGTATTAAACGCCCACCCGAATAACCGCCGGGGCGATTATTTGCATTATTTGTGCAGAAGTAAACAGTCGGCACTTCCGTTTTCTGTCAAAATAAGAGAAGTAGCTAACGTTAGAAAAGGGTGTACCGTAATCTGAGATGACCGACTAACTCTTATTTTGACAGAAAACAGGAAGTGTCAGAGAGAACGACTCGAGTTTAACGCCCCACCTTCACACAGCGGAGGACAGGTCAACACGGAGGAGAACGGACAGCACATGGACATAAATGATAACGTAAGAAGGAAGAAAGATAAAAAGTGTGACGCTACGTTTAAGCTTGGAGTTGTGAAATACAGCTGTCATCACAATAATGGCCTGGTGCAGGTCTGTGGAGAAATAAATAAAGGCCTGCAGCGAAGAGCCGCCTGCTTCTTTTAAACGCCTGGGGTCAAAGCTGATTCTGCGTATTAAACGCCCGGCTATTAACTGGTGAAATACGGTGTTACAAAAAATGATTTGATGGGTTCTTATTAGCGTACAAGCTGCTGCAGAACATTCAGACGGACCTCAATGTCAGCTGATTTCTACGTGTTTAACCAATGAAATCTGTCTCAGATGACGTCCAGCTCAAAATGAGAGACGACGATCTCAACAACCAGGTCGAGGACGATATCTGGCTGAAGATATTCACATGATGATGTCACGTTGGTCACACTGGACCTTCTGTGCATCGCTGTCATGCAGGAAAACTGCATGCAGATTTTCTGTTTTGCCGCATTTGACAAACTATTCTGGAGCTTTTTCTTAAAGTTTTCTTGTTGTTGTCTCAGTTGTTCAGCAGAACGCTGCGACTCTGTTTCAGGATTAAAGCCTTTTCACACCATTTTGGATTTTTGTCCAATAGATTTGGATGGAAATATAAAAAGAAACATTTTCATTCCTGCTGGGAAAAAAACATTTGCACAGACCTCCATGTCAGCTGATTTCTACATGTTTAACCAATGAAATCTGTCTCAGATGAGGTCCAGCTCAAAATGAGAGACGACGACCTCAACAACCAGGTCGAGGACGATATCTGGCTGAAGATGTTCACTTGATGATGTCATGTTGGTCACACTGGACCTTCTGTGCATCGTTGTCATGCAGAAAAACTGCATGCAGATTTTCTGTTTTGCCGCATTTTACACCAGACAAACTATTCTGGAGCTTTTTCTTAAAGTTTTCTTGTTGTTGTCTCAGTTGTTCAGCAGAACGCTGCGACTCTGTTTCAGGATTAAAGCCTTTTCACACCAAGCACAGATTTTTGTCCAATAGATTTGGATGGAAATATAAAAAGAAACATTTTCATTCCTGCTGGGAAAACAACATTTGCACATTTGATTTCTACATGATTAACCAATGAAATCTTCTGTCTCATATGACGTCCAGCTCAAAATGTGAGACAACGACCTCAACAACCAGGTCGAGGACGATATCTGGCTGAAGATATTCACTTGATGATGTCACGTTGGTCACACTGGACCTTCTGTGCATCGCTGTCTTGCAGAAAAACTGCATGCAGATTTTTTTGTTTTGCCGCATTTCAACTATTCTGGAGCTTTTTCCTAAAGTTTTCTTGTTGTTGTCTCAGTTGTTCAGCAGAACGCTGCGACTCTGTTTCACCGTGAAGCTCCTGATATGTTCCGTAGTCTCCGAGACTTCACCTGACTCGAGGAGATAATGAACGAATTTGCTTTTCTGGGTGAACTGTTCCTTTTTTAAAGAGCCGGTCGGACAAAAATACCCAACACGCAGCTGCCACCTGCTTCTTTTAAACGCCCGGGTTATTAACTGGTGAAATACGGTATTACAAAAAATGATTTGATGGGTTCTTATTAACGTACGAGCTGCTGCAGAACATTCAGACGGACCTCAATGTCAGCTGATTTCCACATGTTTAACCAATGAAATCTTCTGTCTCAGATGACGTCCAGCTCAAAATGAGAGACGACGACCTCAACAACCAGGTCGAGGACGATATCTGGCTGAAGATGTTCACTTGATGATGTCATGTTGGTCACACTGGACCTTCTGTGCATCGCTGTCTTGCAGAAAAACTGCATGCAGATTTTCTGTTTTGCCGCATTTGACAAACTATTCTGGAGCTTTTTCCTAAAGTTTTCTTGTTGTTGTCTCAGTTGTTCAGCAGAACGCTGCGACTCTGTTTCACCGTGAAGCTCCTGATATGTTCCGTAGTCTCCGAGACTTCACCTGACTCGAGGAGATAATGAACGAATTTACGTTTCTGGGTGAACTGTTCCTTTTTTAAAGAGCCGGTCGGACAAAAATACCCAACACGCAGCTGCCACCTGCTTCTTTTAAACGCCCGGGTTATTAACTGGTGAAATACGGTATTACAAAGAAATGATTTGATGGGTTCTTATTGGCGTACAAGCTGCTGCAGAACATTCAGCACAGACCTCAGTGTCAGCTGATTTCTACATGATTAACCAATGAAATCTTCTGTTTCAGATGACGTCCAGCTCAAAATGGGAGACGACGACCTCAACAACCAGGTCGAGGACGATATCTGGCTGAAGATATTCACTTGATGATGTCATGTTGGTCACACTGGACCTTCTGTGCATCGCTGTCATGCAGAAAAACTGCATGCAGATTTTCTGTTTTGCCGCATTTGACAAACTATTCTGGAGCTTTTTCTTAAAGTTTTCTTGTTGTTGTCTCAGTTGTTCAGCAGAACGCTGCGACTCTGTTTCACCGTGAAGCTCCTGATATGTTCCGTAGTCTCCGAGACTTCACCTGACTCGAGGAGATAATGAATGAATTTGCTTTTCTGGGTGAAATGTTCCTTTTTTAAAGAGCCGGTCGGACAAAAACTACCCAACACGCAGCTGCAGCACACCGGCCGTCCTGCCCCGCCTCACCCCTGACCTCTATATCTGACGGAGCAGAGTAAGCCTCCTAGTCCCTAAGCTGCTGTTTCCAAACACACACACACACACACCGCCACCTCCACCCACCCACCCAAGTCTCACCCCTCAGCACTCCACCCCCAACCCCCAGAGGACCTGCTATCAGCTGGGCTGAGCCCTCCTGCACCAGCCTGATATCCTCGCGGGGTTGGAGGGAGGGGCAGCGGCCGGGTGGAGGTTCAGAGAGCTGTGATTTACAGTGAGAGACGGACGGAGAATAAGAAGCAGCCGCTCTCTGGATGTCTGTTTGTTGCTGCTGCCTGTTTGTCTCTGTCTTTGTGTGCAGCAGCCACACATGCGCCGGCGTGTCCTTCTTCTCTCTCTGCGTGTCGCGATGATTATCGCCGATGTATTATTACTTCAAACGATGGCAGATTAGCCCCCACCTTCCCGTTCAACCCTCCACCCTCCACCACCTCATGATTCATCCCATCTCTGCATCCAGCCGTCACCCCTGCGTCACCCCTCAGAGTGTCGGGGTGTCGTAATGCCATTCTGGCCTCTTCTTATCTCGCAACTCAGGCCCCGTCACCCGGGTGACCCATGAACTAACCATCAAGAGGGGAGGAGGAGGAGGAGGAGGAGGAGGAGGAGGAGGGGGAGGCTGAATGGGTGACTGCAGGGAGGATGAGGGAGGAAGGAGGGGATGCTAAAAAGCAGAGGAGGAGTCTGAAGAGTGAAAGGCAGAGTGGGTGGTGTGGCGAGGAAACAGGAGGGCTTCTCTTGTGATCAGTTTAACTCCACCTGACTGACTCGAGTTCAGTCCGAGGGATTAGTCAGAGTCCGGCTCGTGTTTGAATTCTCTTTACGTCCCGTGTGAGAAAATATAAAACACAAATAAGGCAGCTATGGTGCAGATTTTTAAAAAGAGACATTTATTGAGTTGTTGTGTAACATTCGATCTTCTGAGCGGATGTTGACTGAAGCTTGAATACGTACAGAGTCTAAGTCCTCCGTCCTCTTCCAGCATTTAGCATTTAGTTGGAACCAGTGTGCAGTTTAAAAGCTAGCTGGCCGGCTAACTAGCTTATTGTGCATTTCAGCAACAGGAAAGGCTCCAGCTGCTTTCTTTGGTCTTCATGTTTGTAGAAAAGCTCTTTAAATCCCGACAGCAATCAATAAATCAAATCTTCTGACGAATAACATAATAAAATCTGTGTCTGTCGCCTTTAATAAGTCCAGTCCTTTCATTTGGCCTGAATGATGTGATTGGATGAGCCTAAAACAGCCGTGTTCAACGTTTACAATCATTATGAAAATGTTTTCTCACATGTGAGCGAGACACGAGGTCGTTAAACATGGCTGACGATGACACAGGTCTCATGATGTCATCGATGACAACAGTGCTCACATGATTTGTTTTAACTGATTGTTTGCTTGACCATGTTGCCTTTGCTTTGTAGTTTATATGTATTTAATCAGAATAACTGCCTCTATTTTACTGTTGTAGTGTTATTTTACACTGCATTCCTTTTTTTTTTCTTTCCTCCTCTTTCTTTTCTTATTACTTTTCTTATTTTTATCATTTCTAAAGCCTCCTGTGGACAAGTGTTGTGAATTAGCACACGTGCTAAAACACTTAAAACAATACATCTGGTTTGTCCAATGTAATTGTGATGTCCACATCAAATAAACAAAATAAATAAAAAAAAAAAAAAGGTCTCACAGCTCACAGTACAAAGCCACTGAGCTGAAGAACGAGGCTGCAGCTAGCACAAAGCACACAGCCCCCTGAGTCAAGCTAACTCGGTTAGCACAAAGCACACAGCCCCCTGAGTCAAGCTAGCTCGGTTAGCACAAAGCACACAGCCCCTGAGTCAAGCTAACTCGGTTAGCACAAAGCACACAGCCCCTGAGTCAAGCTAGCTCGGTTAGCACAAAGCCCCCTGAGTCAAGCTACCTCGATTAGCACAAAGCACACAGCCCCTGAGTCAAGCTACCTCGATTAGCACAAAGCACACAGCCCCTGAGTCAAGCTACCTCGATTAGCACAAAGCACACAGCCCCCGAGTCAAGCTAACTCGGTTAGCACAAAGCACACAGCCCCTGAGTCAAGCTGACTCGTTTAGCACAAAGCACACAGCCCCTGAGTCAAGCTAACTCGGTTAGCACAAAGCACACAGCCCCTGAGTCAAGCTAACTCGGTTAGCACAAAGCACACAGCAGCAGCAGCAATGAGCAGTAACTGTTGCACCGGGTGGCCTTTTCAGATTGAAGTACATTCACGCTGACTGTTTTGCTTGTGTCAAGATGATTTGCGACATTTAAGAGTTATTTAATTAATAGACCGTGTACGAAAACACAAGCTGATTAATTCCATTTATATTAAATTAAAGCAACAATTATGAAAAGTAAACTCCAAGAACACAGATTTAGGACGATCGATGAAATGCTGAATGAGACGCTGCACTGAGCAAAGGGGAACAGGAAGTGACATCATGACTTCAGCTCTCTATCACCACGGATTATTTCATTACACCACCTCGTCTCCTCGCTAACCTCCCTCGCAGTCTTAGCTCCTCCCAGTGAGGATGTGAGACACCTGAGTCTCGCTTCCTGTCTCCTTGAGTTGCAGTTCAGGGATTGGACGACGCACCGTGATGGCGGAGGGGGAACGGTTTCCGGGTCGCGCTGCACGAGAGGACACGAGGAACCACCAGAGTTATCGAGATAAAACTGATGGTAATTACAGTTTTGACCACAGTCGTTCTCAAGGGTAAACAAACACCGAGGGACAGATTTTCCTCTTTTCTTTCCCTCTTTTTTAGCAAAAATGAATTTTAATTTCCGTTTATCTTGAATTTGTCCTCGGTCCTAATCTTTCCCCGACGCTGTGATTACTCCTGTATTTGATTTGGCAGCTCTGCAGCTATCGATGATCCAGTCAAATATGGATTACCGTGATGTGCTCAAGAAGCCCGATTCCACCAAATTCCCATTTAAAAAATACAGATATTTCTTTTAAAGCCTGCTCGGACTTTTGCAGTTTGACAAATTCCACCCGAAGAATAACATGAAATAATAAAGCTGTGGCTGAGCAGACGTGTTGGGAGATTTTAATCTCGAATATGTGGTCTTACACGGAGATTTAACGGAGAACACAGTCGGATCTGTCAACAATATCACAACAACTACTTCATGAGCGATTTAGGGCGAAGCAGCTAATAGAAAAAATGTCAGCGGATACGTTGAGAAAATGCTGAGACAATGCTTCTGACAGCGATTGTACGTACCGTCTGATTTGCATATTTTGTCTGTGCAGAATCCGGCACTCGGTCTGACGCGGAGGCAGAGACCTTATCTCCGTGTTTTTTTAGCTCCGAACCTGCCAATGAATGACTGTTAACCCTTCAGAAATTCATCATTTGGCCGCATTGATTAAAAGATGAGTGAACTTATTATGCATTAAAGCGTCATGTCAAAGCCCTGGCACGGCGAGATAGCGGCCTTATCTCTCCTCCTACCTGATAAGAGACAACATGGGAGAGAGACGGGGCAGCGGTGGCGGGTGGAGGAGGAGGAGGAGGAGGAGGAGGAGGATGGGGGAGAAGCAGAGCGAGATACAAGATGGGAGGATGGGGTGAAGGGAGGTGGGAGGTGGAGAGGTGGTAATAGGAAGGGAGGGAGAGAAAAGGGAGCGTACAGTAGATTCAGAGCAGAGGGGAGGGAGGGGAGAAATTGAGAGGGATGGTGGAAGAGATGGGAGACAGTTCTGGGGCATCTAATGTTCTCTCTGTCGTGGCATCAGCCTCTCCATTCACTCATTTTTTTTCCCTTTTCTATTTGCATTTTTCGCTATTTTCTTCTCCACTGTCCAACGCTCGGTCTCACTTTTTCCTTTTTTTTTATCCTCCCCCTCCCTCCCTCGCTCCCTCGCTCGCTCTCGCTCTGCCTCTCGCTCTCTCTCTCTCTCTCTCTTCGGTGGGTCTTTGAAGGGAGGTCATGAGGGAGACAATGCAAACACAGGCCCTCTGAATAGAGAATGGGAAGAGGACAGCTGTTGGAGATGACAGCGATGGCTGTTAAAACGCAATCTGTCTCTCTTCCCACCGGCCTGTTGCAGAGCACACACACACACACACACACACACACACACACACACACACACACGCTGACTGCAGCTCACGTCTTTTCACCGAGGCCACAATGTCACCGCGACACTCCCAACTGTCAAACACGAGTGTGAGAGCACACACTCACGGGCTCGTGTCATCGCACACACATATGTAAATGCACACACACGCTCTCTCTGCATAATACGCCGCGGCTGGTACGTGAACAATGAGCACAGAATCACCAACACGTTATAAACAAATGCAGATCATTTCATTTAAGATATAATATCCCGCGTCACGCTGCCTGTAAATGACGAGACCTTTGTGATGTATCGTCCCGGATGTTTCCAACAATGTTTACTCAAGCTGACGGTTTCATTCGGTCGTCTGTCGCCACGTCCAGGATAGGAAACTATCGAAGGACATTTTAAGACGTTACTCATCTGTGAACCAGCTGTGAACGTTTTCCACCGACAGCACCAGCTCGCCTCGGCTCAGCGTGGCTCTACTTGGTTTGGTTTCAGACGCGTTGCGTTTCCATCTAGAATTAGTATCTCATCAACGTGGGCGGGTCGTCATCAGACGTGGGCGGGTCGTCTTCAACGTGGGCGGGTCGTCATCGACGCGGACGGGTCGTCTTCAACGTGGGCGGTCGTCTTCAACGTGGGCGGGTCGTCATCGACGCGGACGGGTCGTCTTCAACGCGGGCGGGTTGTCTTCAACGTGGGCGGGTCGTCTTCAGACGTGGGCGGGTCGTCATCGACGCGGACGGGTCGTCTTCAGCGCGGGCGGGTTGTCTTCAACGTGGGCGGGTCGTCATCAGACGCGGACGGGTCGTCTTCAGCGTGGGCGGGTCGTCTTCAGCGCGGGCGGTCGTCATCAGCACGCGGACGGGTCGTCTTCAACGCGGGCGGGTCGTCTTCAACGCGGGCGGGTCGTCTTCAGCGTGGGTGGGTCGTCTTCAACGTCGGCGGGTCGTCATCGACGTGGGCTGGTCGTCATCAGACGTGGACGGGTCGTCATCGAGCGTCGGCGGGTCGTCATCAGACGTGGGCGGGTCGTCATCAGACGTGGGCGGGTCGTCATCAGACGTGGACGGGTCGTCATCGACGTGGACGGGTCGTCATCAGACGTGGGCGGGTCGTCATCAGACGTGGACGGGTCGTCATCAGACGTGGGCGGGTCGTCATCAACGCGGGCGGGTCGTCATCAGTGACGTACTTATCCACGCGACACATAAACAGGGCTAGCTGTGGGCGACGCAAAACACGTCCACCTTTTCATTTCCTGTCGCACCATCAAGCTCGTTCTGGATGCGTCTTCAGCGACAACACTCAGGAGCGTCTCCACCTCTGCCACGGTCCACGCCGTGTTCCTGCGCGTTGTTCCTTCCATGTAATCGCCATGTTGACTGAACGCAGATGCTAGTTTTTAAAGGTAGCGGGTGTCAGGCTCGGACGTCGCGCTCGTCATGAGTCGTCAAGTGGCGTCGCTCTCTGTCCAATCAGTGGCCGGCTGCCAGCTTACGTCACACAGAAGTATCAGCTCAGCTCGGTTGGAACTTATACGGAGGTGATACTAAAAAAGCACCACTTTAGCAGGTACCAGGTACCAGATTTCAGTAATGGGAACGCAAAGAAGGCGAGCTGAGTCGAGGCGAGGCGAGCTGGTGCTGTCGGTGGAAAAACGGCAATAGATTTTCATCAGCAGTGAAGTCAGTCTGACAGCAGGAACATTTGTGTTTCTTTGCTTTACTCGTGCAACTAACAGCCAGGTTACTTCACTGCACACTAGCCTCGAGCTAACGTTAGCGACCAGCGTGTCTGTGTTTTGAATTCAGGTCAGTTCTGAGTGAACTCAGCACTCAGCAGTCACGTTACGTTCATGAAGTCAGTGGTCCGACCTCAGGGGGGATGGAGTCCCGTCCTCAAATCACCAGCTGGTTATATTTGTCTTAAAATCTGACAGTAAACATGTTTATGATGCTGTTATTAATGCTAATATATAGTCTTATCTTCAAAGGGTCTAATTAACTATTCTTATTACACTGACATTAATATAAAGAGTTACCAAAATCTGTTGACTGTGTGAAATCTTCCACATAAAACATATAAATGTGGAAACATCTCGTCATCCATCACGACAGAAACGAGTCATAAAGAGAACAATCACAGCAGGAACACCTGCGATAGCCGGCAGCGACCATCCTGCTTCATCCTGCCTCAAATTACAAGCTTATAAATTTTCATAAAAAGCAAACACACACACAAAAATAATAAAATGAAAAGCACAACTAGTAAATTAAAAGACAGAGCAGGAAAAAACAAGATGATTTTGTCTGTTCGTGCGCAGAAAGGAATTATATTTCGATTAGAAATGTTCTTAACCAGAGAGAGGAAATAAATCTATTAGTCAGCTGGTAATCAGCACGAACAGCTGACTGATCGGGGGTTCGCATGGAAACGAGGAAGAGGAGGCTCGCTGTGTCTCCGGCCTGATGGAGGAGGAGGAGGAGCTACTGGAGCGGGAGCAAGAAATCTCAGGTAACAACAGTCCTCTGTCGTCCTTGTTGATGTGTGTGTGTGTGTGTGTGTGTGTGTGTGTGTGTGTGAGCGGTATCTCAGGCTCCATACTCCACTGACAGCAGGAGATAAACATGGGCCTGTGCTACTGACCACATGATTTATCAACATGAATTTCACCCCCATCCGCTATCTCTCTCTCTCTCTCTCCCTCCTTCACTTCCTCCCTCGCTCGCCCTGCAGTCTCAGACACAACACACACACACACACACACACACACACACACACACACACACACACACGAGTCCACTCATTAACTGTCAAAACGCACTAATGAGAAATAAAGAGACTGTCTGAGTGTATTGGATGGAGGTGAAAGATGCGGCAGACACAAAAGAAAAAAGGGGGAAAGACACAAAGAAAAAGAACGAAGGAGGCGCACAAAGACGGGAAACTTAGGCCGGCTTTACACGACAACGCTCCCGGGTGAAACCGACAAAATATTTGATCAGATGTGCCTTTCGTTTAGACGGCGACGGCGTTTTTGGGGCTTAAAAACGCAAAAAAATGAACCCACCCTCCAGAGTGGAAATCTTAAAGACGCTCCACCGTCGCGTTCCCGTCTAAAGGGTTGAAAACGCAAAAGTGCGCTCTGAGCTGCTCACGCTTGACGTCATATCCACGTGCAGTACAGCCAAACAATAACAAACATCCCTCTCGTGCCTTTGTGGATTTGTGATCCAACGTCGTTTGCAACAACAGCTCGACCTCCTCGTCTGTCCAGACAAAGTTGTCTGTCTTACCTCGCTTCTTCGCCATCAGACGCGGTTTTACAATAGAGGCAAGGTAGGCAACTGCCTGGGGCCCCACCAACTTCCCCGAACTGCAGGGGCCCCCAGACCAGCTGCCCACTCTCCATTCAGCTGGGAATCGGGGCCCTCAGTGATCCCCAGCCATTGCGTTTTTAAATGTAAATGTAAATTTGTATGTTTAAATCGAAACAAAGACAACAAACTAAAATACAAAAACATAAAGTATCCGTCTACACCCCCTCCCATTTCGTGTTATAATGGACTATTCCATCCAGGCCATGATCGCGAGAGTTCCAAACTTATGTGACGGAAGTGGAGGGAAGTTTGGAAGACGTTACGTGAGCGGTGAAATTGATATCAACAGTTGGAAAATGAAGCGAAACTACCCAAGTGGTGCCACCAAAAGAAGGAAGCGGGAGGAGGCGAAATCAAAAAATGACGCACTCCCGAAGTTGACAACATTTTTTAATGTTTCGACAACACCGCCGGTTGTCGAGGAGCAGCAGGAGGCAGCGGCTAATTCAGAAGGGGAGGTAACCATAGTAACCGCGTCATGCTCGAGCTCTGACAGAAGAGATGTCAACAATGAGGAGGTGGTGAGTAGCAGTCCTGATTCTGTTGACCACCACAAAAGTGTTGTCATCATCGGAGATGATCCGGCGTTGTGGCCCAACGTTTTCAGTGACTGTCAACGTTGTGACTTAGTGAAGAGAGGACCCGTACAAATGGAATTGTAATTCCCCCAAAACGCAGAGGGTCGGTCAGGGAGAGACAAGCAGAAGAAGAAAACATCACTAAAACAGGAACAAAGCAGCAAGAAGACAGTGACAGTAAGGACAGAGACACTTTCCCCCCACTCCTTCATTCACACACCCTTGTTTTCTCTCTCTCATTTACTCTACACATTACTGTGATCGATAATTATTCTTTATTGTTCAGTACAGTCACAGTTATAGACAAAATGGGACTTATTGACTCACTCACACAAATACTCTGTCGCGCTGCTTAACTATTTAAAAAATATATATATTTTGCATTTTGGCATACAACGGGGTGGAATCTGAGTCTTATTTCTCACATATTAAAAGGTCCTTGTTAAAAGTAAGGATTTGAAGGGCCCCCTAGCTAAATTCGCCTTGGGCCCCTCAATTGCTAAATCCGCCACTGTTCACCATGTTTTGGTTTTTGACGGTGGGCTATTTCGCGCTACTACGGAGAGAAGTGGAAGGAAGTTTCAACGCATGCGCGCGCTCTTGGTGTTGTTGTGTGGCAGTGCTTCACAGCACCACCGAGCCACCTGGCGTGCACACTACATCACATTTCACACACTTTTGCGTCACCGTGTTACCATGCTATCTTTGCCCTCATGACTCAATAAACAAACAACAACACAATATATACTGTTTCACTTTGTTTATATGTGGCGGACCCTGCCACCTTTCTATCTTTAATCAGTGTTCTGGGACCTTATTGTCCTCTGAAAACAGATGGTTTATCCACTGATGGAGATTATATTTGCTCATTAATATTCAAAATATTTAAAGTCTTTCTTCTCCAAAACTTAAACAGAGCAACTGTAAAATTGTTATTTTAAATCAACTACACACTTGAGTAAGAATGATTTTTAGTTGTCCTCTGAGAACAGCTGGTTTATCCACTGATGGAGATTAGTTTTTAGTTAGTTTAGCTTTTTTTATTTCGAACATGTGCAAGTAACACAACAAAGTCAACTGAAAAACAAACAAATCCAATGAGAATAATTAAAACAACAATAGCAATAGTCAAAACAAAATCAATAATGTAAACGCAACATGTCCGAAAAGGAGTCGGATGAAGCATATGCTTATTTAAACCTGCAGATTTCCACCCAAAGACGCTCGTCTAAACGCGAAATAAAGAGTGGGAACGCAACGCCACTTTTGCGGATTGTGTTCAGATCGTCTTATTTATGGATACGAAATATACAACAACAAAAAAAATCCACATTAGAGCTGAAAAAAGTGTAGAAAAAGACGATGACATGTTCTGTTTTGCTGGATGTGATGTAGGAACAGTCGTCTTAAGATTCGAGCTTCACGGTGAAAGAAATATTCACAAGAAAGAGAGTCTGAACACACACACACACACACACACACACTCGCGGCCTACAATTAGCCGGCTCCCTCTGCTCGGCGGGCGCGAGGAGGCTCTGGTGTTGGAGAGGGTGTTAACACGTTGTCTTCTTGCCTCCTTCCTCGCTCTCTCCGGCGGCGGCCCCTCGGCTCAGCCCCCCTCTCCCAGCCAGATTTTCGGGCGAAAGGTGCCAGACACTCGGAGCCAGACCAGCGACTCGCTCTGCTGGAGACGGAGGGGAGAAAATAATGATGTAAGGAGGGCTGGAGGTGTGTGTGTGTGTGTGTGTGTGTGTGTGTGTGTGAGTGAGTGTGTGTCGTGCTCGTCTAAGTGTTAGCTTGTTTACTTCCTGTTTGGACCGTGTTGATTGTCCCCCTTCAACCTTGCTTCGCTTGATGAGTTTGACTTTGCGGGAGTGTTAACTAGGACCCAGATGCTTCGCCGCACAGATAGCGTTCCCCTCCCTCTCGCCGCCACCGCCGCCGCCGCTCCTGGTGATAAACCAATCAGAGGGGACCCTGAACAATAATGTCAAAACATCTGACGACAATAAAAAAACAAAACTGATTTGCAGCATTGAAAGAAGCCGGTGCACGCTGACCTGGAGTCAGTCAGAGGTGGGCTCGCTGCGATAAACACCAGAGGACGGCTGTTCACAGGTGTGTCGAGATATTCAAGATAACCGTGATGTTAACAACTGAAATGCTGATATTGTGTTAGTAAGACATACTTGTGTCCTTTTGTTTGTTTGTTTTGTTTAGTTATTGATTTAATATTTATCTTTTTGCACTGACGGGAGAGCTGTGCTGCAGTTTCGTACCGTGCAATGACAATAAAGACTCTAAATCTAAACATGTGAGACATTTAACCTTTTGCATATTTTTCTTTATCTGTTCACGGTTGCCAGTAACTGAGTAGTTAATTATTCTTTTTGAACACTTATTTCTAAGTGTTACAGACTGTGTCCACCTCACTACACTTGTAGTTTGAGGGTAACAAAGCAGACGGTAAACACACTTTGATTTCTCGAGATAATATCGTTATCGTGAATTTGCTTGGCCACAATAATAATCGTGCATCCTGACAGCGATGTGAGACGTTGCTGCACTTAAAAAAAGAAAGCTAATGTGACTGTTCGGGATGTAACGGGACGCAGAAGTCACGGTTACGGTACGGAAGTGATTTAACGGACTTTCCTGATTGACGGCTTTACTTGTTGCTATAGTTACTGCTGCTAACTGCAGCTAGCATCAGCTGGTTAGCTCGGTCAGCTGTGCAGCTGGACAGTGTTCAGGGTAACAGTAATATATTTCTTTTAGCAGTGACGCCCCAATATGTCGCCCCACATTAATTTATTAAATAACATATAGGCTGTTTATTTCTTCTCTAGAGGTTATTTTAGGCATTTTGTTGAAAGTATTACTCTGCACAGACAGTAATATTATAACATAACGCATTATTTTAAAATAAAGCTATGAAGTGATATGTAATATTTTGCATTTTGAAGGTAGCTCACCCGACACTGCAGCTGGCTGACGAGCACTGAGGCCCGACTGGACTGTGAGCTCAGAACCCCAGGAGAGTTTGTGTTGGACCATCTGAAGGAGGTTTTTCATAACCTGACTCTCTGCAGATGCATTTCGTTCCGCCTAGCTCCGCTCACATCCATCTGGGATCGCTCCCGTTGGGAGGGATTTCAGCACCAGATTTTATGGTCGAGCCAATCAGGACCGCCGGGCGGGAGTTTCATAGATGTGACGTAGCGGAGAAGCGACTGTTTTGATTCAGACAACAATGGCGGCTCGCATCGAGGAAGCAAGCGTCAACATTGATGCTGCTGTTTCATCCGTGTCGTCCAATCTACCCAATATGTTTTCGTTAAAAGAACGTCGCTCTCATCGACGTCACAGGTTGGTTTCGATGTGAGTGGTTGAAGTAGCACGTCAGTAAAGATGACAGACAAGTGGTTTATCCAATCATATGCAAGGATTTTTGATAAGGCCCAGCCTTCTGAGACACATCTCCAATGGAGCGATCCCAGATGGATGAGTGGAGCGAGGCGGAACGAAATTCATCTGGCGAGAGTCAGGTTAGCGCAGAAGGAACCGTCCCAAAAACAGAAAGACTCTTCATTTACTGTCATAAATGACAAAGAAAACAGCAAATCCTCACAAGTCTGTGAATATTCTCATTCATCCAGGTCATAGTTATCTCAAGGAAATTGAATCGAACGCAACTGGATTTGGTTTTTGTCTTGAAGACGTTTCACCTCTCATCCAAGAGGCTTCATCATTTGATGGATGAGAGGTGAAACGTCTTCAAGACAAAAACCAAATCCAGTTGCGTTCGATTCAATTTCCTTGAGACAAATCCTCACATTTAAGAAGCCGAAACCAGCAAATGTTTGATATTTTTACTTGAAAAATGACAAATTAAGCAAATAACTGTCTTGATCGACTCGTCAGTAGAATGACTAATTGTTGAAGCTCTAGTTAGATGAAAGAATTCAATGACTCAGTACAAACTTTGGCTACGATGGACATGTTTCATAGATGTGACGTAGCGGAGAAGCGACTGTTTTGATTCAGACAACAATGGCGACTCGCATCGAGGAAGCAAGCGTCAACACTGATGCTGCTGTTTCATCCGTGTCGTCCAATCTACCCAATATTTGTTCGTTAAAAGAACGTCGCTCTCATCGACGTCACAGGTTGGTTTCGATGTGAGTGGTTGAAGTGGCACGTCAATAAAGATGACAGACAAGTGGTTTATCCAATCATATGCAAGGATGTTTGATAAGGCCCAGCCTTCTGAAACACATCTCCAATGGAGCGATCCCAGATGGATGAGTGGAGCGAGGCGGAACCAAATTCATCTGGCGAGAGTCAGGTTAGCGCAGAAGGAACCGTCCCAAAAACAGAAAGACTCTTCATTTACTGTCATAAATGACAAAGAAAACAGCAAATCCTCACATTTAAGAAGCCGAAACCAGCAAATGTTTGATATTTTTACTTGAAAAATGACAAATTAAGCAAATAATTGTCTTGATCGACTCGTCAGACTAATTGTTGAAGCTCTAGTTAGATGAAAGAATTTAATGATTCAGTGCAAACTTTGGCTACGATGGACATGTTTCATCGATGTGACGTAGCGGAGAAGCGACTGTTTTGATTCAGACAACAATGGCGGCTCGCATCGAGGAAGCAAGCGTCAACATTGATGCTGCTGTTTCATCCGTGTTGTCCAATCTACCCAATATTTTTTCGTTAAAAGAACGTCGCTCTCATCAACGTCACAGGTTGGTTTCGATGTGAGTGGTTGAAGTAGCACATCAATAAAGATGACAGACAAGTGGTTTATCCAATCATATGCAAGGATTTTTGAAACACATCTCCAATGGAGCGATCCCAGATGGATGAGTGGAGCGAGGCGGAACGAAATTCATCTGGCGAGAGTCAGGTTAAGGAACCAGCGACTGAAACACGACGACGGTGAAACAAAGAAAACGTTCTTCGTGCCGTAGCACCGATCTACAGAGCAGCTTCCTCCCTCAGCACTCCGCCATAAAATACTTTAAATCGTATCGACCCGGTGACGAGCATTAAGAATCATCATTATAACTGCAGAAATCATCTCGCCGCGGCCTTGTTCACTTGTGCAGGTCGCACAGAGGCATCGGTGTTAAACTGAGACAGTTTCACAATCAGTTCCTTCACGTATCCGTCGACTAAAATACTCCTCTAACCGCACCGCCTGTGTTTCTGTTGTCATAACAGATAACGGTGCGTCGCAGGATCGGGCCTGATTAGACGGCAGATGTTTTCACTCTTCACCATCTGTAATTATCTCCACGCAGAAGTCACTCAGACTGACAACTCATCACTGTAAAAGAGAGAAAGAAGAAAAAAAAAAGTCCAGTCTATCTATTTTTGGACCTTATCCCTTTCTGCACACTGCGTATTGATCACGACTGTTTTTAACAGACTGCTGTGAGGTCCATTAACCTGTGGTGATGACAAAGCATTAAGAGACTAATGTGTCCCCGGGGGACCGGAGGGACGGAGAAGGATGAGTCGGACGGTTCAGCAGACGACGGCGCTCTGCTTCCTTTTTACTCAACGCTGAGAGTTTAAAGATGTTGTTTGGTAACGAGGAGATTTCTGCGCCTAACGTTCATTTTCACGTCCGTGTTTACGTCTTTTTACGTCCTTAGGTTCGTCTCAGTCTTGTGACGTTGCGTGCGATCAGGGCTCCAGATTAACACCGTCCCGTCGTCCCGGGGACGTAAAAATATGTATTTGGGACGATAATTAATAGCCCCCGGGACAGCAGTTTGGACAAATTTTTTTATTTTTTGCACTAAAAATGCACATATCACTGTCACATAAACGGCGCGAAACTTCTTGCCGCACGAGACTCATACACAGAATATTGCACGAGACTTACAATAGACCCGCGAAATCAACAATAAAGAGAACGCTACTGTACAACTACTGTAACCACCGGAGCGCAGCGCTGCGTCGCGTCATGCTTCGGTTTTTAAAAAGAAAAACACCGGGGGGGGGACCCGCTACTGTTTCACCTCCGGGGTCGAAGGTTAGATATGATTAAATCACATTAAATCAGTATTTTGTTAATAGTCAGCAGCAAGTTTAGCTAGCCAGCGGGGCTGCTGCTCCTGTCCACCTCAGGTGCTCAGACCTGACATCACACACGGGGCCTCCTGTCACTCACACACACATGTCCCGCCCCCCTGCCACTCTCAGCCACTCACATGCCTAACTCAGCCTCAAGACACATTTAAGGTAACAACAAGAGTAGGAAACTACAGAACATCTGCACAGCACAGCATTTAACATAAACCTAACAGCAGAGTTGCTACAATATATTAAAAGAAAGAGAATTATCAATAATTATCAATATTGATCAATATGAATGTTTTCTATCAATATATTGTTTTTTTATATTGTCCAACCCTAATGAAAACATTCCACTTGGGAGCATTTTGACTAAATCTGTGTATTTTCTCTTTATCTACAGAAACAAAGTAGTAGTAGTGGCTGCAGGTCACGGAGACCTCAGTACAATGACTGAGCCTCCCTCACTCACTCACAGTTTGTGTTCAATGTTCAATTTTGTTTGTTTTTTTCTTGTATATTCTATAAAATTAATTGTATTAAATAAAAATACAATTATTTCTTTCCTAATCCTCTGAGTAGTGTTTTTATGGCAATAATTATAGATGACAAAGCCGAAGAAAAAACAAAATTATTGGGACAAACATTTTTTTTTTTGGGACAACATACATTCACTTTGGGACGGTTCAAAATGTATTTGGGGACGATTTCGGGACGGTGGTCAAAAAAGTTAGTCTGGAGCCCTGCGTGCGATGACGCCAAAATCAAAATAATCCAGAATTCACCTCAAATGCATCAAACTAAAGTATGTTTGTGCAGATACCTGCAGTACAGTAACAGAGTATTTGTACTTCATTACTTCCCACCTCGGTTCGCAGCTCACAGCTTTTAGTAACAGTGTCACAGTTTGCTTTGCTTTTCTCTTGTTGTGTTTCCTTTTATTTGTCTCGTGTTGTTCGGCGTGCTACTCACAGTAATTATCTTGGTGAGAAGAGCGATAGAAATACTGATAGGAACGGCGTCCAAAAAACGACAGAAATAAACCGCAATAATCAGAATAACGTCGGCTTGGTGAGTCTCCTCCCGGTGTCAGATTGTTTTTTTTTTGGTGTGATGAACTAAACTAATCCTCGGAGAACCACAACAGCTTATTGTTAATGGCGGCGAAGCCTGAGAGGAAACAAAAGCTGGAGGTTCGCGATGAGACGTACAGTTGTTATCTGCTCAGGTTTCTACGAGCCGACTGTGCAGGACGAAAGAATAAGAAGTAAATCTGCCGTTAATTTGTTTGTCGTCCTGTCTGATCGTCGTCGGGAGCCTCTGGCGACGTTTCTCTGCTTCCCGTCATCCGCACACTTTTCTTATTTCATGCTCAGCTGGGAGGCCATGTTTCCTCTCCGGCAGTCACTCATAACATCTGTGGGTGTTTCTTCAAATTACTTCTATCCATGTTTCTGGTTATTTTGTGTATTTAAGTCACATGATTCCTCAGAGGCGCCGTCGCTCCTTCAATCCGTTCACACTTTTATTCTCTTCTTCCAGTGGACTCCTTTTTCAGCCTTCCTCATCAGATTCCCCTCCCTCCATAATTACCACTTATTAATCTTAAATGAGAGCCCTAACACGTTGCATGGTTTTAATACAGCCTGTTAATATGAGAGGTAATTTATGGGGTGTGGGTGGGGATGGAGGGATGATGGAATGAGTGTCGTCCATCACAGAAATCATTAAGAGACGGGAAGCTCTGTTTCACTGTCGCTCCATCAAAGACGCCCGGCGACACACAGGTGAGCGTCAGAAGGAACACGTACATTTTTAACTTTCCTCGGCGTTTATGTACAGCCGGAGCACCGAAGCAAATCTATTCCTCCGTCTCTCCTTCTCCTCCCCTGTTTCCTTTCTTCTCCTCTCCACTCCTGTCTTTGTGTTGTGTGCCCCATTTCAGAGGCTTTTCAGGGGCTGAAGTGGCGCTTGGCTACGCTGAAGTGTCTGCACTGCTGTGCCTGAGCCTGCAATTCACCGACTGTATGTGTGTGTGTGTGTGTGTGTGTGTGTGTGTGTGTGCCCGAGCCTGCAATTCACCAATTTCACCGCTAATTAGCCCACAAAGGCTACCGGCAGGGAGGAGCAGAGGAGGAGGAGGAGGAGGAGGTGGGGGAGAGGGGTGGCATACGCGGGAGGTCCAGGCCTGAGGGGGGAGGAGGAGGGGGAGGTGGTGGCGATGCTGGCACAGCTGAGACACATATCACGGGACCAGACAGACGCCTTTGTGTGTGTGTGTGTGTGTGTGTGTGTGTGAGCAGGGTGTGATGGTGTGGAGCGTATGTCGCTGTGTGTCTGTGTGTGGCGGTGTGGCGGTCGGAGCATGGATCCCGTGGCCGCCGCGCCGCTCTGGCGACGGCCGGGTCGGTTGCAGCTGTAGTTCAGCGAGTCTTAACTCCTGAGGCCGGTCCCAGCATGCCCAGCGGTCCCACTACGCCCACTGGCAGAGACTGCTGGTCCTCTGCCATCACTGTGAGAGTGTGTGTGTGTGTGTGTGTGTGTGTGTGTGTGTGTGTGTGTGTGTGTTCACATCCTTCTTGCCAATTGTTTTACTACGTATCAGACTGAGGCCTTCCAGGGAGGCAGGCGGCCTGGCAGTCGGCCATCAGGGCTGTGGACTTTGTCCAATGTTTTGTTTTTTCTGTTTGTTTCTTGTTTGTTTGTTTGTTTGTTTGTTTGTTCCAGTGTGGTCTGCTCATTCTGCTTACTCATTCTGATATTCTAAGTCCCGTATCGTAAGGAAACTGGACGTGATTTCAGTTTCTTGAAGATGTTTCACCTCTCGTCCAGGAGGCTTCTTCAGTTCCAACTAACTGGAGGGGAGTCGCAGGCTTTTAAACCCGGTGTGGGAGTGTCCTAACATAAAGTGGGAGTGTCCTAACACAGTGTGGGAGTGTCCTAACACAGTGTGGGAGTGTCCTAACACAGTGTGGGAGTGTCCTAACAAAATGTGGGAGTGTCCTAACACAGTGTGGGAGTGTCCTAACAGAAAGTGGGAGTGTCCTAACACAGTGTGGGAGTGTCCTAATACAGTGTGGGAGTGTCCTAATACAGTGTGGGAGTGTCTTAACATAAAGTGGGAGTGTCCTGACACAGTGTGAGAGTGTCCTCATGCAGCATGGGAGTGTCCTAATATAGTGTGGGAGTGTCCTAAAACAATATGGGAGTGGCCTAACACAGTATGGGAGTGGTCTAACAGAGAGTGGGAGTGTCCTAACAAACACACCACCAGATACCAGCGGCGTTAAACTGTCTGCTGACAAACCTTGTTGGAAGTCAGAATTCTGACACAGAAATAAACAAAACAATCATTTTATTAATAATGTTTTTAAGATTATACTTTTATTATCTTTTAATCAAGAAGACTTTTAATATAAATCGTACCATTTTCTGCCACTCTGTACTTTTTACTCCACTACATTTATTAGATATTTTTAGTTACTTGTTACTTTACAGATCGGGATTAATAATACAAAAGATAATCAGCAACTAAACGTGTTATCGTAGGTTAAGATCAGAGAAATTCACACGAGTATTTTTACACTGTGGTTTCGCTGCTTTTACTTAAAATACCTGAGTACTTCTTCCTCTACTGTTGATACCACGAACAGTGATGTACATATACAGTATATGAATACAATAAACAAAATGATCGATGATATTTGAACCTGCATCAGGCTCAGCTGCAGAACCGTAATGACAAAGTCTTAAACATACAAACCTAACTATTATTAATTACTGATGTGACGGTAGATGTTTTTAAACAAACGAGTTCGAGATTTCTCGGCCAGGCTCCTTTGGGCAAGTACTTTTATATATTATACACATAAAACAAACATTTTAATCTTATATGTCTTCATATACTTACAGCACAAAAACAACATGGTGCCTACAGACGATCCCACGAGCGTATATGAAACATAAATAAATGCTGGAAAGACAAAAAGAGGCTTTACTCTTTAAATGTATCGTTCAGATCTTCATCTTTGAGGTTTTAAGAATGAAACTGTAGAGAAACACAGTTAGCAGTAGTGACATTAAAATGAGTGAACAGATTACAGTTGTTCTTCCTGTAACAACAATAAACCGAATTAATGTTGGAAAAAAATAAATTCACAGTTTAAAAATGTATGTTTTGATATTCTGTGTTTCCTCAAACAGACATTATAAAATAGAAAGTAGCTTCATAAAGTACATTCAGACACATTTAACTGAAAAAAAAAAGGGAACTTTTGCTGATTGACAATTTTCTCCAGTTGCCCATTTAGCGGGCTGAAGTGTGGCGGGGGCTCGGCTCTGCGGCTGAGTGATGGCTTCCTTGCCCCGTCTCTTCTCGCGGCTCACCACTGATGGATTAAAGCTCTGGACAGGTTTCAGCCCTATTGATCTCACCTGCCACGGCTGCTCACATCAGCCGGTGCGAGGGGGGATAAGATGGGATAGCGAGCGCGAGGGGAGGGGAGGCGAGGGGGGTTAAGGATGTTTTCACCCGTGGCCGGTTTCAACTTTTATTTTTTTTTTTTTAAGTGAACTCGAGGTGATTAATCTGCATGTTTATCACCATTAATTGTTCAACAGAACCCTGAACTCTGCGAAACAATCACAAATCTAAAAAAATAAATAAATAAATAAATAAAATTGGATTGAAAATGGAGAACTTGATGTTAATTACTCCACTGTTTGTAGAGCGAGTGGGTGTGAGCTATTTACTGCTAATTAAACGAGTCAAACTATTTCCACACGAAATTAAAAACATCTTGTTTGCTGGCGTTTTAAAACAAGCCGAGGAGGACTCGATTTAAACCTAATGAGTCTGTTTATCAGCGTGATTATCTGCCGCTCTTTGAATCTAATAAAAAAGTCAAACTCTTTATTTAAATAAAGACTTAAAAAAAGAAACAGCAGCTCTGCTGTGCTGAGCTCCATTAGCTGAATGCTAACGTCAGAAAGCTAAAATATTCACAGTGACGACGCTAACACACCGATGTACACGTGATATATTGTTTACCATTAACACCATTTCAGTTCAGCGTGTTGACATGCTAATACGCTCAATATGACAATGCTAACATGTTTATTATGTTAACTATTTGGTAATGTTTGCATATCAGCAGGCTAGGCATTTGGTGATTAGCAGCTAGCACAGAGCTCAGACGGCTGATGGGAACTTGGATCAAAGCACTGCACAAACTAAACTTTAAGCTTAAAATAGCTAAAACACGAGGAGTTAAAAGATCCAGAAATTAAAATGAAAGACAATTAATGAATCAAATTGCAAATTTCAGATGTCAAGACATGAGAGACGCTCGCTGCTCTTTCTCTCAGGATCTGTTAGCATGCTAATGGTTAGCTGGCATGCCGAAGAGAAAGACGGAAGGAGTGAGCAACAGAAATGCTGCGTTCGTGGCATCAGTGGTGTTGAAATGTTTGCAAAGAGCTGAAATAATCATCAACCTTTGTGTTCGTCTTATTAGCTTGCTAACATTTGGTCAAACCATGAAACCATGAACGCAGATTATCACGACCGTTGGCATTTCTTCTTAAGCAGCGACCTCTAGTGGCCGTCGTTATTATTATGGCGGTAAAGGAGGAACTCAGGTGAAGAAGCATGCAGAGGAAATGCATATGTGCATTTACGTACGTTAATGTAAGAAACTCAAGTATCATAGCTACGACGAAGGTTACGCTGCAACACATCGTCTTATTGTTTTGGTGAAGGTGATCGACTCTGCAGGATTCAGGCGTGAGGATTTATTGCAGAGCCTGAGGCTGACGGGAGCGCCGGACGAATTAACTCGTGATCTGATGATGCAACTGCACGAAGGATTAAAGGATCTCTAACGTAAATGACAATTAATACGTCAACCAAAAAAAACAGTTCGTCTCAACCGCAGTCCAAGAAAAATAGAGACGTCACGAGAACTGAAGAACACTTCCAGTCCTCCTCAAAGACGACTTATTTTTCTCTTTGCCTCGTGTGTTTCCACAGCTCTCGTAGATAAACCCAGTTTGGTGAGCTCATGTGAAAAGCACCCTGGGGGGGTGGGGGGGCTGTGTTTGTCACTATCGAGCCTCATTTTCATGTGGCGGACTATCACCGTCCTGCACGCCGCCTTATCTAACTAACTGATAAATAACACGGGCTGTCACAATGATAACAAGGTCAATTCAATAGGCTGACCAACAGCGGTGTTTTCCCCAAAGCGTTGAACAGTCACATCTGACGCCGGCGCTGACCTCCATGCTAATGAACAAAACACAGGGCGAGCGAGCGAGAGAGAGAGAGAGAGAGAGAGCAAATGAATATGAATGAAAGGCAAATCTATCAGAAACACGCCTCCTTTAAATAACCCCCTCCCTCATTCCCCTCCTCCACTCCTTCCCTCACGCTGCCACCCTCCTCCTCCTCCTCCTCCTCCTCCTCCACCCTGTTATATTTTATTCTCCAACGCGTGGTGAATTTAATAAATATATGCAAATGTGTGCTGTGGAACATGACGAGTGTAAATCAGGCGAGGATGTTCTTTGAGCGCTGCCGAGATTGAGGCTGAGAGCTGACCCCGGGTTAATCATTTTTCACTTCCCTATCGCATTCAATTCTGCTGCTGCTGCCTGTGTGTGTGTGTGTGTGTGTGTGTGTGTGTGTGTGTGTGTGTGTGTTTGTGTACATATGTGTACTACCATGTGGCACGCGTGTGTGTGTGTGTGTGTGTGTGGAGGCAATACACAATTCATTACAAACTTTGTACGCGTGATGAGGACAATATTTATTTTTACATTTATGCTAAATGTGAAGTCTTCACTTTTTCTTTTTTTTTTTTTTTTAAAGAAGTCTGAATTTTTTTGGGGGGGGTATTTCAGTTCGCTTCAGATTTATTTTTTTCTTCGGCGGTTTTTATTTGCACATTTTAATTGAAGCAGCAGCAGGTCTCCTTTAACCGCACTTTGAATTTGATTTTTAAAGCGTTGCGATCAAAGGTTAGGAGATCTAACAGTGTGTGTGTGTGTGTGTGTGTGTGTGTGTGTGTGTGTGCTCTCCTTCAAAAAGCTAAAGACGAAGATGTTTTGTCGTTGCCTCTGAGCCGGACGTCCTTGCTACAGGTCAGACTCAGAGACGTGTTGCTCGGATTTAAACGGTCTGTCGATTTGTTTTGTCCCTCTCTGCTTCCCCCCGTTGTTAGATTGTTGATTGTGGAGTAAACAATGCTAACACGCTAACAATGCTCTAAATGGAGCAGGTGTGTGATGATGGCGGCCTCCCGGACCGGTGCATAATTACATGTCTTACAGTCTGCAAAATGTTTGCCGGTCTGACAGAGCAGAGTGTGTTACATGTTGAGAGTAGTTTCACACTACTGGGTGTTTTAAAAAGCAGGACGTGAGCGGCTGGCTAATCGTTCGTCTTTATAAATCGAACTACGAGACATTTAACTCAAGCCCCTTTTAGATAGAAAAGGTGGCACATGTGCAGCAAGGTAAAGGCTGCAATGTGCCGCCTTGTCTCTCTAAAAGGGAGGTGTAATATTCCTCCTTTTCCAAACAGCCTCCACTTTTCCTCCTCTGGTAGGCGTCAACATGTGACGTGACGTGAAGCAGGAAGTTGGGCGTGAAGAGAAGCAGGGCAGTTTCTGCTTTTCTCCCAAAATCCTCTTCCCGTTTAACATTGGGGCTTATGGGGCAGTTGCTGGAGTTTGTGTCGGTTAGACGCAGATAATTCAAAAACCGTACATCCTCCCGATAAAGTGGACACGTTGCCAGACAGAAGACAAGTGTGGCTACGTTCTTGGAAAATATCACTATTGTAGTGTGAAATCTGTGGCTAGGATCGTCATCTAAAGAAACATTTTCGGAGAGTTTTTTCAGGCTCCCCCACTCTGCCAGTTGGTGCTGCGCGAACATTCCGCAATACACACACATTGAAAATCCTGAATTTTTCTGAATTTTTTCGAAATCACTCACGATCAATTAAGGGTCACCGTTCAAAAACTAAACATCATAGAAAGAAAGTTCAAATACAACTCAAATATAGATAAGACTTGTGCCTACATTTTAAAGTTTGAATGGTGTCTCTAGGTCAAAGTCTGCCAGAGCAGGAGATGTTTGAAAAACGTCGATGATTTTGCGACTTTTTTGACCCCGTCCCATTCATTCCTTATGGGACGATTTTTCACAGTTTTTCTTCAAAATAAGAGCTTTACATTGCACCCCATCGGAGTTTAGAACTGGGTTCTTAGCGGGGGGCTTTTAATTTGAAAGTAGCGACCGCTATTAGCTCGCCGCTACAACAACAAGCGGACAACCGAGACAGCTACAGAGAGCGAGGAGACGCTAGCATCTCCCGGATCTCAGCGGCTTTCCAGCTGCTCATCTTGGTGGATGAAGTGACGAACTGACTGCTGTGATCAGCTGTTTCCTGGTTTTAAAACTCCCGGCTGTGGGTGCGCAGCAGTGCACGTCATCCACACCTCCGCCCATCTCAGCATTTGCCACCACATTGCCGCCTCGGATTTACAGCAATGGAGGCGCAAATAAGTGTAACGTTACCCTCCGAGGGGCAAAACTGGAGGAACAAAACAGACCACCAATTTGCCGCCTTCTGTCTAAATCCGCTGAGCGAGCCGCCAAAAGGACGGCAGATTGGTGGCTTACTGCCCAGAATAAAAACGGCTTCCGACTGTTGCTAGGCAGATCAGAAAATAGCATTTTAGCACGGCACAGTTAGCTGCTTAGCGTCAGGTTTATTATAATGTTAAGGAAAATAAAATGAAGCTAACGGGAAACCCCCGGAGAAGCTGCTGACGGTGGGGCTAACACGGCTAACTGACACGGCGCTACAGGCTGAACTACATGTTTACTGAGGCCCGGTTTCATGTGCAGCAGGATTTTATATGATATATAAAAGACCCCTGACATGAATCATTATTTACAGATTTTAATTCAGAGTCAATATGAGGTCACGATTGAATTAAAAACGCGTCGCTGGTGTTTCTCGAGGCTTCGGAGAGGTCGGAAGGCGTGTTGTGTTCAGGTGTCAGCGGCTTTAGTTTTTTGCTGAGTGGAGGTCGTCGCCATCCGCGATCCTGCTGCCAATAAATTCCTGTTTTTTGACTTTTCAACTCGCATGAAAACATCAGTGAATGCCTCACAGACGGAAGCCTCGCTGTCGTCTGATCTCTGTCGTGCTTTTCAGCAATTAAAAGGAACGTTTCACGGGTCAACACTTCGACTTTTATTTAGCGCCACGTTTTTTTTTTCACGCCGGTAACTTTGACACCACATCTGCAGTTAGCATTCTTCAGCCGTCGCTCTTTTAAACTGTATTTTAACATGATGTTTTAATTGTTGCGGTGAAGTGTCGTCGGCTGTACGGCTTCATGTGATGTCTCTGCTAATACAAAATGTTATCCAGCCCTGACAAACGTTCAACTTTAAATCCTTATTTTGCATTCAAGGCTTCTGACCTGACAGGCCGGTGAAGAACACGGAGCTGTTTCTATTCATCGTCTGTGAAAGATTAGTGGAGTGAATCGACTGGCTGCTCCTTTTAGTTGACTTGTGTGGCATAAAGCTGAGAAACGATGACAACAGCATCATTGTGGGGCTTCAGAAGTAGCACATTACTGTCTGAATTAAAAATGTCCCGCGCTCGTCCCACATATCACGCGTGCAGCATTGTGTGGTCGTTTCAAAATGAACATATTTAAGATGGTGTAATACCATTACTGGCTGCTGACGTGCAGGAACGAGCAGCTCGGTCACATTTCACCGTGGCCCCCCTCGTTTATGGTCTATGACTAAACCAGAACTTAATCAGAATTTCAGCACATCGGTGCAACACAACCGGAGCTGCTGAAGGATCGGAGAGGACGCAGTTCTTGTCTAACAGTCGTAAGTCCAAAACAACTGCGAGTTTGGCTGCATCCAAATGTCCCAAACTTGCAGACTCTGTGCAGACTTCATCCACAATTCATTGCAACACAGACACGACACTGCAGAACTTATTATGAACGTGTAAAACCTTGAATCATGTAGGCTAGAAACAATCAGTACGTTTACATGCAGCAAGAAATATCAGAAATTCTTGATCGTATCAGAACCTAGTTCGGACTTTTAAAATCGCAGTGTAAACACCTTAGTCCGACCTACTTCGGACCTATCTCGGACCACAACGGACATCTCATAAAATGGATCAAGGAACATCCTCTGACTCGAAGTCTCGTTCATTGTCTGTGACTATATCAGACACCTAATCCGAAGGCTCAGCACATCGTATGCAGTATTTCTGCATTCTGCTGCATGCTCAGAGGACGTGGTGTACAAGATCATCGAGGCTTTTGTCAGCCCGGAACAGCTGAGAGTGAGACTGCATCAAATAGTGCCGATCGTTGCCAGACTTATGGTCATTTGCGAGTCCTTGCCGGCTCCATGAAGCCACATCGTCATCTCTTCTACAACAATTCACTGCAGCCAAAAGATCACAATGTTCTTATTATGTGCATGTATAAGGAGGAAAATAATGCCGGCTAAGATTCAACTGTTCAACCACATGATGACACAGAAATATGTAGAAGTTCAGACTGTGGAGGTGATCAGTCTTCAGGCTCGTCTCACGCAGTCGTACTCGTGAATAGGGCTGCAACGATTCCTCGAGTAACTCGATTACAACTCGATTACAAAAAATGATCGAGGAATTTCCTCTGCCTCGGAGCCTCGTTTAATTAAATTTAAAGCGCACCTTTCGCACGGATTCTTTTTAGTGTGACACAACGTGCTTCCGTCAAAGGCTATGCACGGTGAAAATAAGGAATGCGTCCCGTCACGTGTGTCACCACGCGCCTTTGCGTATCTGACAGTCAGGTTACACAACTCATTTGAAAAACAACCGCGGAAATTAAGCAGCTTCTTTGGTGTTTCACCACCAGCGAAGAAACGGCAAACCGAGCCTGTGAACTGGTCCGGAGCCGATACGTTTCACTGTCAGTTTCCAACGATTCCAACGATATTCGATAGCTGCAGCTCTACTCGTGAACACGCCACCGTTACGTATGAGCGAAGCCCACTAGGCTTCAGTCCACGAGTCCGGAGGGTGGAAATTTTGATTCAGCCTTCATCCTGATAACAAACATCCTCAGCCTGATATGTCTTCTTCCTGTGTCGTAACAAAAAAACCATTAAAAACACACGAGTGAGCCGCTGTGATGCACCGGATGACATGTTCCTCCATCATGATGAGCGGCGCTCTGTAGTTTACCTTGAGTCTGTCCCACATTCGCCGTCCTGCCGCCGTAAATACTCACCAGAAACACAAAGCCGAAAATATTCCCGACAAAAGAACTGATTACATGTTTTTGATTAAGTCTTTTTTTTTAAAAAAACTGAGATTACGTATTCGTGACCAGTTATGAAAGATGTGTTATGTGAGAGGCACAGAAACAGACACATGATTAAAAATATATAACATTTTACCAGCCTCACCCTGAACCTCCTCAGACTGCAGCTGAAAAGAATAAAAGAAAAATAAGCAGCATTTTTTAACAATAAGTTTTTGAAAATAAAAATCATGTCCTCAAATGTGGACGATGGGTTAATTTTACTGTATAACATAATAAAGTATAAAACTGTTGAATGAAAGAGAAATACATTAAATTTTTACACTATCACCTGGAGCTGGAGGGGAAACGTTCTCTACTTCATGAACGTAACGTAACGTAACGTAAAGAAGAGAGAGAACCAGAGTCTCTGCTGAGTGCTGAGTTAAGTCAGAGCTTCACCCTCAGTGCTCGCTAGCTTACGGCTACCGTACCGTGAAGTAATGTGACCGAACACATCGACGAGGTGTTTTAAAGTTGTCTTCGCGTTACGTTTCCTTCCTCGCTCTCCGACTCTCTCCTGGAGGCACGCCGTTACTTTTGCCGTTTCTCCACCGACAGTACCAGCTCGCCTCGCCTCGACTCAGCTCGCCTTTTTTGCGTTCCCATTACTGAAATCTGGTACCTGGTACCTGCTAAAGTGGAGCTTTTTTAGTATCACCTCCGTATAAGTTCCAACCGAGCTGAGCTGATGCTTCTGTGTGACGTAAGCTGGCAGCCGGCCACTGATTGGACAGAGAGCGACGCCACTTGACGACTCATGACGAGCGCGACGTCCGAGCCTGACGCCCGCTACCTTTAAAAACTAGCATCTGCGTTCAGTCAACGTAGCGATTACATGGAAGGAACAACGCGCAGGAACACGGCGTGGACCGTGGCAGAGGTGGAGACGCTCCTGAGTGTTGTCGCTGAAGACGCATCCAGAACGAGCTCGATGGTGCGACAGGAAATGAAAAGGTGGACGTGTTTTGCGTCGCCCACAGCTAGCCCTGTTTATGTGTCGCGTGGATAAGTACGTCACTGATGACGACCCGCCCACGTTGATGACGACCCGCCCACGTTGATGACGACCCGCCCACGTTGATGACGACCCGCCCACGTTGATGACGACCCGCCCACGTTGAAGACGACCCGCCCACATTGAAGACGACCCGCCCACGTTGAAGAGACACTAATTCTAGATGGAAACGCAACGCGTCTGAAATCAAACCAAGTAGAGCCACGCTGAGCCGAGGTGAGCTGGTACTGTCGGTGGAAAAACGGCATTTGAGTAATCTCGTGGATTTGTCTGGTTTGTTGGAAACATCTGTGATAACGTAAGAACACAATTCAACGAAATACGATTGTTGTTCAGAGATTTTAACGCAGAAACGTTCCATATTATATCTCTGAAGTGATGGTTCATCTCTAAAGCTTGAATACATACTTCATACATACGTCGTCACCTGAGCTAATGTGATCGCACAGCAACACTCTGCGCGCCGTCAGAACCGCGGGCTGTTTGTGATGTGTGAGTTGACACGTGGCTGCGGAGGCCCGCGTGTCGGCGTGAAGCAGCTTCCTGTCGAGCTCTCCTCGTCACCTCTGCGTACGGCGGCGGCGGCACATTCCTCCTCTCGACGACGATCGCTCGGTGCGTCATCGCCGGTCTTTTCTCCGCTCCTCTCAAATGACTGCGCTTCTAATCAAACGTAATTTACTCGCTATCTGCAGCCCCCTTTCTCGCCCGCCGCTCGCTCACCCCCTCACCCATCCTCACCCCATCCCGGTAGCCCCCTAGCCCAGGGCCTGTTGCCAAGGCAACCAGCATCTCATTTCTAAAGTGTCAGTTTGCATTATTGTCTTCACGCTTTCCAGCAGCAACCTCTCTCTCTCTCTCTCTCTCTCTCTCTCTCTCTCTTCTCTCTCTCTGTGGTTTGTCTGTCCCTCGCTCAAAAATACACACAAAAATACTTATACACCACACACACACACACACACACACACACACAGACACACACACCTCTTCTCTGCAGCTCTTATTGTGCACAGTGCCTCCCTCTCCTCTCGGCCCCCCTGTTCTTTATCCTTTATATTTTTTTTTCCAGAGCCGTCCACTTGTATTTCCTCTCTCTCTCTCTCTCTCTCTCTCTCTCTCTCTCTCTCTCTCTCACATACATCACATACATAATGCAACATAAACACAAACAAAATGTGTGTAACTGTGTCTGCTGAACACACACATACACACCGAGCGTCTGTGTGTATGTGTGTGTTTTTTCAATAACGCAGCAGATAACTGGAAATGGAATCAGTTTTCTTTTTTCTCTTGATTCATTTGTTTATTTTGCAGAAGGGGACGGAGCACATGTCATCTTCAATTTCATTCTCAGTCATCATCGTTCGCACGGACATGTGAATAAATAGCACGACAAAAACAACATACTGACTGAAAAGGTGTCGGCTGAAGCTTTTTTTACAGATCATATAAGCAGGTAGTCTGTGCACGGACAAAAGGTTCGGCGCCGGATGTAAACATGACCGATGTCTAGCTGCACGAGTAGAGAAAATAGTTCCTCCATGAAACTGCTCTGTGGATTATCTTCAGTAACCAGGTCATGATTTCTACTGTTGAGTTTTTCAGATGCATTTTTATTTTTTTGTGCTTTGAGCACCACAAGCTGAGTGCCGTCTAGTTTCATCATAATGGAGGGAAGGCAGACGTCTGTAAAACTCTGCAACTCGCACCCAAACAATCCGGATGGATAAATAACACGACGGGTCAGAGGACCAATGTGTGTTTGACTCCGTCCCTTTTTAAAACGTGGATGATTTCAATCTGAAGTGGTGCAGCGGCTCAGTCCGTGCAGGAGCAGAGGGGAGGCCGGTGCAAACCCAGCATGCACACAGCAAGGTGAGTGGTGCCCTTGAGCAAAGCGCTGAACCTCCAGCTGCTGCAGGTGCAACGCTGCAGCCGACCCATCGCTCTGACATCCCTCCACACGCTTCGCTAATGAGACAGAAACGATGAAAAAAGACTAACAAAGTCAATCAGTGTTGTTGTAAACAGGTTCACGGCAGAGAAATGCCAAAAATGTCGGTATGAGAAGAAGTCGTGCCGCCGTCGCGTGGAAGTATCGCCGAGCGTAATGAACGAGCGCTCCCCGGGTGGGTGCTTGAACGTGGCGAGGTGCTTCCACAAAGTGAGCACCGGTTCATAAAACAGTTATGTAAAGTGGAGTGTTTTTGAAGGTCTTAAGTGAACATTACCTGTGATCTCATTCTCATTAGAAACCGAGAACACTGTGAAGTGTTGATAGTCCCCGCAGCCTGAAGATGTGTGTGAGTACGTGAGAACGCGTCTGATGTCGAGAGAGAAGAAAACCCGACGTTTCCCCAAACATCAGCCGACGGGAGGCGGGCGGGAGATGATGGATCGGAGGAGGAGCTGCTTTATGAGAGACGTGTGAACCGACAGATGAACCTGACGTGTTCAGAAAAGGGGGAAGTTATATTTACACCTCCGTACCTGCCGGAATAATCTTTATATTGTTTGAGTTTTCACCGACTGACTCGTTTAACGCTGGAGTGGCAGCAAGTGTCTAAACACACGAGTGGAAGACAGACGTCTCGGTGCGACTGTCGACCTTCTCGTGGAAGAACAAGAACGAGAAGTTGTGTTGAAAAAACCCTCCGTACTTGATATTTTTATCATTTTGCAGTGACACGAGAGTCACGCGTGAGAAAAAGCAAAGATATCGTGTTAAAATATTACTTTGGTAAAAGTGAAGGTCACACAGACTGAAGTAGAAGTCTTGAAGTGTCTGATATTAAATTTACTTAATTATCAAAAGTACATGTAAAGGTGAATTAAACATTTACGTATGTTTAAACTGTTTACTTATTAATAAACACAATTTATTTTAAAATGTGCCACTTTGGCTCCTGCAGCTTGTAATCTGCAAAGTAACTAAACTCATCCAAAAAGAAGGAGTAAACATCTGCCTCCCTTAAAGTTGTACTTGCAGTAATTGAATAAAAATACTTAGTTACATTCCATCACTGATTATTTGTTACTTTTTCTTCGTCTACTTGGAAGAATGAGGAGAAAAGTAACAAACTAAAAACATTGTTACTGATGTTTCTGTGTCTCCCCTCTACGTCTGAACACAAACATCTGAACTTTCTCCTCCTCACAGCTTCAGAACAGCCTCGTTACTTTAGTTTGATGCATTTGAGGTGAATTATGGATTATTGTTATTTATATGCAGACGCAGCGAGACGAGACAAAGACGTAAAAGCCGTAAGAAGCCGTGAACAGACAGAGAGGGAGGCTGGAATGTGGAGAAAAGGCGTGTTAGTGTCTCGTATCTGCAGAGAGTTTCTGATTTTCTCTCTTTGTTGCTGCTCGGGACGCTTTACAACCCAACATGTGTCTATGTGACGTCCTGGGAATGAGACTCAACAATCAGCTGTCTTTGTGGTGCGTTCAGGAACAGCTGGGACAAAATCCTGCTGATTCTACCTTTAACTTTAACAGTCTTTGAGTTATATTAACATGACGTGAGCTTCAGTTAGCTTTGACCACAGATGTCCTTCAGAGGGAGACTTTTTACTCTGATACTCTGAGGACATGTCAGAGCCTGTACTCTATTACTTTACTGGAGTAAAGAAGCTGTATCAGTCCTTCTACTTTTACTGGAGTAAAGAAGCTGAATCAGTACTTCTACTTTTACTGGAGTAAAGAAGCTGTATCAGTACTTCTACTGGAGTAAAGAAGCTGTATCAGTACTTTTACTTTTACTGGAGTAAAGAAGCTGTATTAGTACTTTTACTGGAGTAAAGAAGCTGTATCAGTACTTCTACTTTTACTGGAGTAAAGAAGCTGTATCAGTACTTCTACTTCTACTGGAGTAAAGAAGCTGTATCAGTACTTCTACTTTTACTGGAGTAAAGAAGCTGTATCAGTACTTCTACTTTTACTGGAGTAAAGAAGCTGTATCAGTACTTCTACTTTTACTGGAGTGAAGAAGCTGTATCAGTACTTCTACTTTTACTGGAGTAAAGAAGCTGTATCAGTACTTCTACTTTTACTGGAGTAAAGAAGCTGTATCAGTACTTCTACTTTTACTGGAGTAAAGAAGCTGTATCAGTACTTCTACTTTTACTGGAGTAAAGAAGCTGTATCAGTACTTCTACTCTTACTGGAGTAAAGAAGCTGTATCAGTACTTTTACTGGAGTAAAGAAGCTGTATCAGTACTTCTACTTTTACTGGAATAAAGAAGCTGTATCAGTCCTTCTACTTTTACTGGAGTAAAGAAGCTGTATCAGTACTTCTACTTTTACTGGAGTGAAGAAGCTGTATCGGTACTTCTACTTTTACTGGAATAAAGAAGCTGTATCAGTCCTTCTACTTTTACTGGAGTAAAGAAGCTGTATCAGTACTTCTACTTTTACTGGAGTAAAGAAGCTGTATCAGTACTTCTACTTTTACTGGAGTGAAGAAGCTGTATCAGTACTTCTACTTTTACTGGAGTAAAGAAGCTGTATCAGTACTTCTACTTTTACTGGAGTAAAGAAGCTGTATCAGTACTTCTACTTTTACGGGAGTAAAGAAGCTGTATCAGTACTTCTACTTTTACTGGAGTAAAGAAGCTGTATCAGTACTTCTACTTCTACTGGAGTAAAGAAGCTGTATCAGTACTTCTACTTTTACTGGAGTAAAGAAGCTGTATCAGTACTTCTACTTCTACTGGAGTAAAGAAGCTGTATCAGTACTTCTACTTTTACTGGAGTAAAGAAGCTGTATCAGTACTTCTACTTTTACTGGAGTAAAGAAGCTGTATCAGTACTTCTACTGGAGTAAAGAAGCTGTATCAGTACTTCTACTGGAGTAAAGAAGCTGTATCAGTACTTCTACTGGAGTAAAGAAGCTGTATCAGTACTTCTACTTTTACCAGAGTCTGTTTTTACCCAAGTATCTGAACTGCAGAATTTAGATTTCAGGACATTTTTCTTACTTCTACTTTAACTTGTAGCTTCTAATTTGAGCTCCTCTGCTCCTGTGAACGCATGTTGTGTCCGATAAATAGAAAAGGATTAATACACATATTAGTGGGATGATGCTACTGTAACGTCTGTAATTTCCTCTACGAGCTGAGCTCTGTCGGCCCGTCCAGGCCGTCCAGCCCACAGTGCGGCGCCGAGTCGTCCGAGGCCTCCCAGGACCTGGAAGGTTAATATTTGAAGGAAGGATGGCCCATAAATATGAGCAAAGGGACTTTTAATTAAATAAGCACTTCTTAAATATTCTCCTGGGCCCGCTGCTTTTGTTTAAACATGATTGATTGACTACTATCTCTCCAGGCAGGACCATTAGTTTCGCCACTCCCCGCCATACTCCATCCCTCCCCATCTCCTCTCTGTTTCTCCAGCTCTGCCAACATCTCTCCTCCCTTCCTCTCTCAATTACCCTCCTCCTCCTCCTCTCACCTCTCTTTTTCCTCCCTCCTTTTTCTTCTCATTCATCCCACCACCTCCTCCTCCTCCCCTCCCTCCCTTTCTTTCTCTTTGCGTTCTCCACGCGTCTGCTGTCAGCCTCCCTTCCTTTTCTCTTTCCATCAGTCCACGTCCCTGAGCCTCTCTCAGGAGGCCCATATTTCTCCAAACTCGTGACAAGGTAATGAGGCCATGCTAAATCCTACCACGCCCTGGAGCTACATCAGAAGGTGGAGGGGCAGGTCGGCCCCTGGTCGGCCCGGCTGCCTCCACGTCTGCTTCAGCCGCGCCGCGATGCATCTGTCGTCCGGACTCTAAATACAACTTTCTCATCTGCAGAGCTACGCGAGCAAAGACAGAAATAAAAAACACTAAACCGTCCCGTTTCGTCTGATTCTATCCGTCTTCACCTCCTTCAGCTCTTTCTCCTCCTCCTCCTCCTCCTCCTCCTCTCCCTCCTTCCTCCGGAGCTGTGCTGTAGCAGCAGTCTGCCATGCTCGGCTGATTTCTAGCTGGAAGATGGGGATCGGCAGGGGAGCTCAGTCTGGCTGTGGGCAGCTGAGCCAGGCACAACACACACACACACACACACACACACACACACACACACACACACACACAAAGACACAGGTAGAAAGTCTTTGTGAGGTCTGTGTGTGTGTGAGTGTCGTGTGATTGTGCACATTTAAATTGCAGGTGCTGCTTGTGTTTGCGTGAGTGAATGCAAAGTATTTCAATCTGTAGGGAGCAGGAAGTGCATCGCAGCACTGAATGCTGGGTAATTATACTGCAACGCTCTGTGCAAATATTTATTCCACATTTTTTTTTTTTTTTACAAATTTCTTAATGCTGTTTTTTTTTTGTTGTTGTTGTTGTCTTTTCTAAAGAGACGCCGTGCCGTCCTCAAAGTCGTCACCTTGAGGTGAGAGAACGGCTCGCTTTGGTATTCAGTGCACCTTCATTCAAAACAGAACGTCACATTTATTATATATTTTTGTTATGAAAAGAAAACACAATCATTAGCGATGTGAAGAGACGTTACGATGGACCCACACAGGAACTCTACGCTGTGGATGAAATGCACACCGTAAAACAAAAATCTTTTATTTTACAGAGTTTCTCTGTGATTATCAAATATGTACGGAAGCCCTGAAGGCCAAGTGAGGTTTCTAATTGTGATCTCATTTATTTTCTTTCCTGTGTTCATGACTATGATAATCTTCATTAGTTGCTTATTTTTATTTGTGAAAACTACAGATTTTAGTTTTTTTAAGATTTGTAAATTCAGTATATTTCTGTAATTTTATGGATATTATCGTGTATTTATTGGAGACCTGAGGGGGCTTTTCAGGAGGAATGTTTTCTTCACACCAGAAATTAAAAAAAAAAAAAAATCTCCTGAAAAAAAATGTTCAGCTCCTCTGGGCTTCCATAAATACACAATAATATCCATGAAATTAAAAATAAATAAATGAATGACTGAATTTAAATGTTTAAAAATCTGTAGCTGTGAATAAACATAAAAATCTATTTATTTCCTTATATTGAAAATGTTTAACACTGTAATTACATTTATCAAGATTATATAATAAAACCCGACTAATAACAACATTCTCACGCAACTTTAAAGTTCGAGATAGACAATTTTTTCTAGATCCGTCCCTCTTAGTATTTCTCATAGACGCCGTTAGCAACAAGGCTACAGCTAGCAGCCTGGCTACAGTTAGCAACAAGGCTACAGCTAGCAGCCTGGCTACAGCTAGCAGCCTGGCTTCAGTTAGCAGCCTGGCTACAGTTAGCAGCCTGGCTTCAGCTAGCAGCCTGGCTACAGTTAGCAGCCTGGCTTCAGTTAGCAGCCTGGCTTCAGTTAGCAGCCTGGCTACAGCTAGCAGCCTGGCTACAGCTAGCAGCCTGGCTTCAGTTAGCAGCCTGGCTACAGTTAGCAGCCTGGCTACAGCTAGCAGCCTGGCTTCAGTTAGCAGCCTGGCTACAGTTAGCAGCCTGGCTACAGCTAGCAGCCTGGCTACAGCTCCAAAGCAAAACAACAACCGTTTGAATCCTCCTGCGATCTCGTTTCGTTTTCTTTTGCGGTGTAGAGTCTCCACTGTTACTTGGGGACGGTGACCGGGGAAAATGATGCCTCTTCCTGTTTTTGTTTGCTTCCTTTTTGCCGTAATTCAACCTTCATTTATTCCAGGAAGAATCCAGCCCGGCAGCCTCGTGATAGTGAGGTTTACAGGGACAAATCTCTACGTGGACGGTGTTGTTTTCTCCAGTCGTTGCACTGTGACGTCAGTATTTACCTCAGAATGATGAGTTAAGGCCAAAAATGTTGTCTAAGCCTGATTATTTGTATTATAACAGTGTTCAGCATTATTTAAAGGTCATTTAATCGTGTTAATATTAAAAAAAGGTCAAAAAATAAACAGCATCTCATGTAAAATGAAAGCTAAACACCTTATTTACGTAAAATGACTGTTTTTATTATAGTAATGTTTGATATTATTTTATCTTCTGATGCCAAGATGCAATGTTGTTTTTAATTTCTTCCTACAGATGCATTAAACAAACAAGCAGCAGAGAAACAACGTTTAAATAACACACACGAGCAATAAAAGAATAATGAAATATAACAATGATGAGGTGAAATCTTCAGAGCTCATTTTCATCGGCGCGTATCGATCGTGCGAGCCGGACGACGTGTTTACCAAACACTTTAATGATGCCGCCGCAAACCTGCAACGCAAACAGGGAGATTGACATGGATTGGTCCGTGTGTGGGATGGAGTGACACTCCAGCGAGAGGAGGAGAGCGGGGAGAGGAGGCAGGAGAGGTGATGGTGTGATAATGGAGGCGGTGGAGAGAAAACACTCGGAGGGTGCACGGGAGGATATAGAGACGATGGTCGCACTCCAAGTATTGGACAGAGAAGCAGGTAAAGTAGGCTGCAGGTGAATGGAAGAGGGGGAGTGTGTGTGTGTGTGTGTGTGTGTGTGTGTGTGTGTGTGTGTGAGAGAGAGAGGGGGGGTAGGCAGGCATATTAAAAATGCAGCAGTGGGGAGCAGGCCGGGGATTCACAGTAATTAGATGACAAAACGGCGGCGGGCTGGAGATGAGAGAGAGGGGTCACACACAATGCCACTGCCGCCGGGTAATTTGTAAGTGTCAATCACCAGCCTGCCAGGGGAAAAGCGAGAGGGAGAGAGGGAGTGGGAGGGTGAGGAGAGGAGGGGAGGAGGGGGAAGTGTATATAGAGGGAGGGGAGGGGAGGGGAGGGAGGCAGAATATGAGGGGTGCTAGCAGGCTGCAGGAGACGAGAGGGAAGGAAAGTCAGAGGAGACAGGAAGAGAAAACTGGAGACAAAGAGCAGAAGTGACGTTTTGTTTCAACATCAAAGATTTGGGTTTGAATGAATGATTCCACACACACACACACACACACACACACACACACACATAAACCAGGTGTGTGTGGATTAAAGGGTCAGTTCACCCCACAAGGTGTCAGGAGACGGGATTGTATTTGCGACGCTCAACAAAAAATAAATTCAATGTAGGAATTTAAAATTAAACAAAATGTTTCTCACCACAAAGCTTTTTCTGTGCGGTTTGTTTGTTACAGAGGAGGATTTTTAAAAAAAAAGGATTTTGAGTTCTGACTTTTTTCTTCACAGAATAGAAATAAGGAAAGAAAAGTCAGAACTCTGGGAGACGGGCGGTCGCGGAGGACAACACGGTCGCAGTCTTCACGGCACGAGATACGAAGGCCGCCTTCGAAGGAGCCTTTCGAAACGGGACGACCTTGAATTCTGAGTTTAAAGTCAGAATCCCGGAGCTGTGGCTCAGTTCGGGCTCCGCGTCCCTCCGAAGCTACAAGGCCGACCCGTTTGTAAGGCTCCTTCAGATACGGCCTTCGTTTTCCGGCACTGTGGGATCGGAAGGATGCGACCTTTGCTTCCTTCGTGGATTCACTGCGGCAGCTGAATGTGCGTTTGTTCAAGTCGCTCAGATAATTAACGATACCATTTGTTAAAACACAATGAGCCCCGATATTGTCAAGGTTGATAGGCTGGTCACTTAGCGGCTCTTTGTGATGCGAGCGAGCTGGTGACGTATACGGGATATTTAACAGCACTCGGTTCGGCCTTCGTGGTCGAGGACACGCGGTTATCAGTGTTTGTAGCATCAGTGGCTAACGTGAACTCCGAGTACGTGTTGTTTTAGTTTGTACGTCGACAGAACGGATGTTATGTTGTTTAACGTTATATTCAGAAGGCGAGTGACGAGACTCCGTCACGTGTCACCGCCTTCTTCAGAGTATACACTCAGCTTCCTGTCTGTACGTGAAAGGGTCATGAGACGAGGGTTTTCAGGTGTGTTCACGTGGACGGAGATTTCCGTATAACGTGATTTTCCTGCTGGTTACGTCGGGGTGTCGCAGTGTGGGAGGCATGTGTCCATCCTGTGGTGGACTTCGCTTGAATCATCACTAAACAGATCTATAGTCATTGTTGGGTTTGGCTCGTCTTTGCTTCCCTCACAGGTCAGAACATTTCTTTGTGGTTTCAGCCACGGCGCCGTCTTTTCTCTGCAGCAGCGACACACCCCGAGGCTGCGTGTTCGTCTTTGTTTGTTCAGTCCTCCAGAGTGAAACGTGTCGCCGTGATCTCATCCTCCAACAAAGTTAGATTCTCTCTTTTGGTTTCGTGGTTTCATCTGTGCTGGGGAAATCACAACGAGGTGTATAGATCACTTGTTTTTTTTTAGGATCAGCATCTTTGATGAGTCGACTTAAAGCACATCATCAGAAATGATCTGAAGACTGAGCTCAGGTGTAAATCTAGAGATATCTGTATGAACGAGGCCTCACAGGATTGTTTCTGTTTGTTGTAGACTTTTTTTAAATGGTCTTGACTGTCAAAAACAAAATTCCTTTCAGCTCCATCATTCTGGAGAGGAAGCAGAGAAACATTAAAGGGATATTCCGGTGTAAGTTTAATCCATGGTCTAACACACCGTGACACCGAGTAAGACTCCCCCTCGAGAGGTCAAGTTAGCTGACCGCTAGCTTAGCTAGTTTTAGCAACCTCAGAATTAATTAATTAATTAGATTTTCAAGGATGAAAATGTCTGATTATTACTCCATTACTTCCGTTATTTTCCCTGTCAGCTCTCGATAATAAGAACTGAGCATTCCATGGAGTAATAATCAGACATTTTCATCCTTGAGCTGCAGAAATCTACTGCACTCGGTAATCGACTCGTCAGGGCTTCCCCACACAGGCAGGCTGCTGGAGGAGAGGGTGAGTTGAGCTGTGTTTTTAATACAAATCCAGCAAAGCTAGCAGATGTTTGATGCTTCGTACTGTGTGCTGGGACTGTACATGTACTGTTGCTGAAGTTTGCTGCTGTTCTCACCATTAATTGTGGCTTTTTGATGGCGGTTTCTAGTTGGAGACATAAGCTGCAGTGTATTGTTATCGTGCGGTCTTTTCTGAGGTTGCTAAAACTAGCTAAGCTAGCGGTCAGCTAACTTGACCTCTCGAGGGGGAGTCTTACTCGGTGTCACGGTGTGTTAGACCATGGATTAAACTTACACCGGAATATCCCTTTAAATCTTTTAGGCCTGTCAGGGTTTCACATCCTCACTACATGATTACCTCAAGAGTTCCCCATAATAATATTATAGCAATATCCTTAAAATATGATGTTGAGTCAAATTAATCTGTAACTTAAATTAATTACACGTGAAATACGAGCAAAACTGCACAAAAAGAACGATCACACTTCCTGTTTGACGGCAGCGTTGAGGTGAATGACCGCCACCTTCCAGAGGAGACGATGCATCATCAACACGATATCATTATTTCATTTTCAAATATTATGATAGCGATCAGCGGCCGGTATATCGTGAAACCTCTCGGTGTAATGAAGAGACGAGAGGACGAGTTGCATCAAAGGTCCCGCCGCGCTGCAGCTACATTGTTCCTCCCATGACGCCCTCACCTTCATTAATAAACTGTCAGGGCCCAAATTAATTGCAAACTTCCAAATTCAGGTGCAGCGGCGTGGACACATTCAGATCAGTGAGGCACAAAAGGAGCTGAATGAAAACGGCATTAACCTTAACAGGATCAGCAGTGTATGTAAATATTCATCATGTTATAGGGTAATTGTACGGCGCGTTTGACAGACAGGTGAATGTGTGTGTGTGTGTGTGTGTGTGTCTGAGAGAGGGCTCTTTCATTCTTTTCAGAGTGGGTACAATGGGGGCAGTTGTTGGCATTATTCCAGCGAACCAGTGTGCGAGGAGGCGACACAATGGGCGAGCGGCGCAGCAGTCGGCTGGCTGCACGGCCAACACATGCACAGGAGGACACCAGACAGCGTAACACACACACACACACACACACACACACACACACACACATGCACAGACGGACCAAAGCATGTGGCAGGAAAAATGTACACAATCTGCCTTTACACATGCAAAATAGTCATGCGAGCGTCCTGTCAGCGAGTCAGGGCAGAGACATGACACAACATCACACCGCTGACATGGAATAGATTCATCCTGAGGGGAGGAGGGGGAGGAGGGAGGAGGGGGAGGAGTCCTGCACAACCACCTTTATCTGCAGCGATGCACACACCTGGAGGAAGATATACATCCTGCATACATGCAGGTGCAAGATAACACCATCAGGTCCCAGGTGAGTATGAATAAAACACGAGGAAGTTCAACTTCAGTGTACGAGAAATAAATAATTCTGCACTTAAAGTCGTATTTCAGTGTACTTTTGTAAGTATACAAGTGTAAAAATTATACTTAAATGCAGATATTTATTTAATTTAGAGAAAGTATAGTGATTTAGCACGCTTAAGTGTCTTTATAAACAGTTTACTTAAACTGTGCAATTTTAAAAGTATACTTCAGTTAGTCTACTACTGAAAAGTACAATTATTTTCGGATCCCTTGAAAATAAGGATAATAATAAAACTGTTAGTATACTTTAGTTTCACATCATTGTAGGTGTATTTAAGTAAACGTACCAACACTTTAATGTTTGTTTATTAAAATGTGCTTCACTTTTAAAGCATATTTACAGTGGAAAGATAATAAATAATACACTATACGTTTATTTTCTCTTCATTTTAAGTGTTTTTAACTTTAATGTTTGTTTATTTTAAGCTGTACTTCAGTTTTATTTTAAAAAGTGTACAAATTGCAAATAGAGGCAAGTTATTTTAATTTTTGAGGAATGTAATTATACTGAAATCATTGTTAGTGTGCTTAAGTAAAGTGTACTTTAACATCATTTCATTATAAGTGTACTGAAGTATACTTACAGAGTGCTTGTTCATATTAAGCTGTACTTTATTTATAAGAATCATTAAGTGTACTCGTAGAAAGTACACTTAATATTTCATGTCATTTTTTTAAGTAGCCTTTGATAGAGTGAACTCTAATGTCACTTCAAGTGTATTTAAAGCAACATTATGTAGGAATTCTTGGCAATTTTGCAACAAAACTGTCGAAAAAATGAAGATTCCAGGTTTCTGTACTGTAGCGATAAATGCTACGTGCTACATGCTAACTACAAACAGCACGTTACAACAATGTTACATCTGGAAAATGAATGTCTGGACGTAAACATGGCGTCCTGCGTTCACACAAGCGCTGCAAGCAAACGTCACCTGAACCCGAGACAGAAACACCTGAACGTAACACACTACTTACAGTGGAAAGTTGGTCTACCTCTGAAAAGTACAATTATTTTCCGATCCCTTGAAAATAAGAGTAATATTAAAACTGTTAGTATACTTTAGTTTCACATCATTGTAGGTGTATTTAAGTAAACGTACGAACACTTAAACGTTTGTTTATTAAAATGTGCTTCACTTTTAAAGGATACTTACAGTGGAAAGATAATAAATAATACACTATACGTTTATTTTCTCTTCATTTTAAGTGTTTTTAACTTTAATGTTTGTTTATTTTAAGCTGTACTACAGTTTCATTTTAAAAAGTGTACAAATTGCAAATAGTGGTAAGTTATTTTAATTTTTGAGGAATGTAATTATACTGAAATCATTGTTAGTGTGCTTAAGTAAAGTGTACTTTAACATCATTTCAGTATAAGTGTACTGAAGTATACTTACAGAGTGCTTGTTCATATTAAGCTGTACTTTATTTATAAGAATCATTTAGTGTACTCGTAGAAAGTACACTTAATATTTCATGTCATTTTTTTAAGTAGCCTTTGATACAGTGAACTCTAATGTCACTTCAAGTGTATTTAAAGCAACATTATGTAGGAATTCTTGGCAATTTTGCAACAAAACTGTCGAAAAATGAAGATTCCAGGTTTCTGTACTGTAGCGATAAATGCTACGTGCTACATGCTAACTACAAACAGCACGTTACAACAATGTTATGTCTGGAAAATGAACGTCTTGAAGTAAACATGGCCGACATTCACACAAGCGCTGCAAGCAAACGTCACCTGAACCCGAGACAGTAACACCGGCTACAGTTCTGTCCAAACGGGCCGACTCGGCTCACGATGGGAAAAACTGTGAGAGGAGAACTTCGCTAACATCCGACGACATAACGCTTTCTGGGAACTCGGTAGCTCACAGAGAGTCGAGGCAGAGCAGCCGGAGGACATCAGAGAGAAAACCCAGAAAAATATGATCCAGTTCCACCGAAAAATCACTGACGGTCGGCGCCGCGTGTGATGTGATGATGCGCCGCGCTGCGTTTCATGTGGCATTACTTTCATTCTGTCACATTTTTTTGGACATTTTTCATTTACATAAACATAAATATGTTTAAAATATGTCAGACAAATAAGCTCTTTAATATAAAATATATCGATAAAGATGAGAAGATGCTGCTTCATCACACACACACACACACACACACACACACACACAGCTAAAGTATCAAAGAAAGTAAGAACAAAACTTCCAGGGATCGTTCTCAGTCAACAAACAATTAAAAAGAGCACAAAAGAAGAACTAATACATAAAAAAGGAAAACGTATACGTCCCTCTTAATTGTTGTTTGTTCTTCTAAAACTATTGATTTCCATCCAACGAGCAGAAGACGGAAGAAAAAAGTGAGAAAACGATTTAAACTCAACAGGTTTGAAAGTCCCTAAACTGTAAAACTGAAGGTGTATTAATTAAATACGCATAATTAAAGGCAATTAAAATCTTCACAGTTGAAATACGCAGAATAGAAAATTCATGAAATACAACCGAGACAAAGATAGACTTGTAACCTCTGTGTCTGCCTTAATTAAAAGGAATTTGGAGCACCGTAACACACACATGCACACAAAACACCTTTGGAAGTGTCTTAATTGGGAAATGATTAAACTCCTTATTTCTCTCCTGTTTATTCTTTAGTCAACAATTAGCGGCTCATAATCCTCAGCGCACTGATTGTTTCTTCTCCTCGCTCTCGCACTTCTTCCTCCTGAAGCAGCAAAACATCTCAGGCGGACTTCATCAAGTACGCAGCGAAACTCCAGAACAAACAGCGCGTCGATTTCAGAAACGCTGATGGACGTGACCCCGGTGGACGTGTTCAGGATGCGTCCTTAATTGTTTTTAAAAGACATTGTTTACTTCGGACGGGGCTCGCTAGCTCTTGTAGCTCAGCAGTGAAGATTTCAGCTAGAAAAAAGGGTGTAAATGAATTCTCAGGGTTTCCGTAGACTCGGATCACACCGGACGAGGAGCCATGTTTGTTTAAATCAAGTCTCCAGCTGCTTCGGTTGTTTAGCAGAACGCTGCAACTCTGTTTTACTGTGAAGCTCCAGAAATGTTCTGTGGACTACGACACTTCACCTGACTTTAAATCAGCAGAGGAGATGATGATGACGCCATAAATCTGCTTAAAAAGACGCTCCTCACATGTGCAGAACCTGCCTGAGAAAAATCATGTTTTTAACTTTTCTTCAGTATCACAGTAATCCAGTGATACTTGTCTGTACATGCACAGGTTCACTGCAAACAGGACGTGATGACAGTTAATTCGGCAAAGTTTCAATCGAGTTTTGGCATATTTTATTTATTTTTGGTTGTTTTTACATTTTAAAAACAAGTCTCCAGCTGCAACTCTGTTTTACTGTGAAGCTCCAGAACTGTTCTGTGGACTACGACACTTCGCCTGACTCTAAATCAGCAGAGATGAGATGATGATGACCCCATAAATCTGCTTAAAAAGACGCTCCTCACATGTGCAGAACCTGCCTGAGAAAAATCATATTTTTAACTTTTTGTCAGTACCAAAGTAATCCAGTGAAACTTGTCTGTACATGCACAGGTTCACTGCAAACAGGAAGTGATGATAGTTAATTCGGCAAAGTTTCAATTGAGTTTTGGCATATTTTATTTATTTTTGGTTGTTTTTACATTTTAAAACAAGTCTCCAGCTGCAACTCTGTTTTACTGTGAAGCTCCAGAAAAGTTCTGTGGACTACGACACTTCACCTGACTTTACATCAGCAGAGATGAGATGATGATGATGACCCCATTAATCTGCTTAAAAAGATGCTCCTCACATGTGCAGAACCTGCCTGAGAAAAATCATGTTTTTAACTTTTCTTCAGTATCAAAGTAATCCAGTGATACGTGTCTGTACATGCACAGGTTCACTGCAAACAGGAAGTGATGACAGTTAATTCGGCAAAGTTTCAATTGAGTTTTGGCATATTTTATTTATTTTTGGTTGTTTTTACATTTTAAATCAAGTCGTCCAGCTGCTTCAGTAGCAGAATGCCTCAACTCTGTTTTACTGTGAAGCTCCAGAAATGTTTTGTGGACGACGACACTTCACCTGACTTTACATCAGCAGAGAGGAGAGGATGATGACCCCATGAATCTGCTTAAAAAGACGCTCCTCACATGTGCAGAACCTGCCTGAGAAAAATCATGTTTTTAACTTTTCTTCAGTACCAAAGTAATCCAGTGATACTTGTCTGTACATCCACAGGTTCACTGCTAACAGGAAGTGATGACAGTTAATTCGGCAAAGTTTCAATTGAATTTTGGCATATTTTATTTATTTTTGGTTGTTTTTACATTTTAAATCAAGTCTGCAGCTGCAACTCTGTTTTACTGTGAAGCTCCAGAACTGTTCTGTGGACTACGACACTTCACCTGACTCTAAATCAGCAGAGATGAGATGATGATGACCCCATAAATCTGCTTAAAAAGACGCTCCTCACATGTGCAGAACCTGCCTGAGAAAAATCATGTTTTTAACTTTTCTTCAGTATCAAAGTAATCCAGTGATACTTGTCTGTACATGCACAGGTTCACTGCAAACAGGAAGTGATGACAGTTAATTCGGCAAAGTTTCAATTGAGTTTTGGCATATTTTATTTATTTTTGGTTGTTTTTACATTTTAAATCAAGTCGTCCAGCTGCAACTCTGTTTTACTGTGAAGCTCCAGAAATATTTTGTGGACTACGACACTTCTCATATTTGGGTGAACTATTCCTTTAATGTGAAAACACTACATATAATGCATTTCAAACTAGCTCCACTGATTCGGGGAAGATAACTACATGAAACAAAACCTGACAGCTGATTCAGAGTCAGTTAAACAGCCTCGTCACACCTCACACAGTCAGAGTAACAGCATCAGACCGCTGACGCAGCTCAGACGCAGCTTTCTACTGTAAAACTCGACGAAAAAAACTATTAATTTAAGACGCAACTCGCAGGCAGCTGTGCAGAGTGTCTCGCCTTTTGTGTACAAGTGTTTGTGTGTGTGTGTGTGTGTGTAACCTGACAGCCTGCCACACAATAGGGGTCCAAGTGAGTGTGAACTCTATTCGTTCCCACAGCTGCCATTAACAGACGGAATGAACAGCCTCGCGCTAATAAAGTGAATAAATAAATAACGCTCAAGAGGCCATGTTTACCTCCGCGGCGTGTGCGTCGATAACAAAAAGCAGGAAGAGCTTTGCCTCTCTGATTCCGCGTGTACGCGTGCATTATATCCTGTCAGCGCAGGTGTCATGTATATGCACTGCGTCTTTGACCTGCTTATATACACTCCTTTATGGTGATTTTATTATATACAGACTTTCTTTTCACTCGCTGGGGAGCAGCACAGTCCTGACCATTCACTCGTCACAGCACAAGAGTCCTTGTATGTGCACGTATACCTCGCAGATAAAGCCGATTCTGAGTCTGACCGTACATTTACCTCAGATGATGGTTAGTCTGAACACCTTGGATTAATCAACAGTAAAAAATCACAGAAACTGAAACGAAGAAAAATAGTTAATTGTCCAACACGAGCGCCTCAGGATGATACACGTATACCTCGCCGATAGAGCCGATTCTGAGTCTGACCATACATTTACCTCGGTGATTACAGTAGGGCTGTGGAATTAATCGAATTTTGATCGTGATTTCGATTTTTGGGTCAAACGATCTCCAAACTAATATAATCAAGTTGAAACGATTTATTTGGCATTTTTCGTTGTACAGTAGGCCTGGAGATTTTCTGAAAGAGACGCGCAATTCAATCCCTCCCCCAAAGCATTCAGCGCGGCCATGCTGACTGGATACGTGTCCGCTGCGTTACGGCTCGACCACGGCAGCAGAGCTGATGGTTTCACTTTAGTCTGTGTGTTAACTTCCACCAGGTCCGGCAGTCCAGAGCCCTCTGGAGGAGTTACAGACTTCTATTCCAGGTGTTCGGAGCCACGACGTAGCAATAAGCCGAAGTTAGCACATAGCAAAACAACAACATAACATCCGGTCACTTTTCAAAAAAAAAATTTGGAGAGAAATGCTAATAAATGCATCATGTTTCCAAATAAAAAATAATCGTTTAAATAATCGTGATTTCAATATTGACCAAAATAATGAAATTATGATTTTTTCCATAATCGAGCAGCCCTAGATTACAGTCTGACACTGTTCAGATGATGGTTAATCTGAACACCTTGGATTAATTAACAGTAAAAATCACAGAAACTACAACAAATAAAGGAAAACACTTCGCTTCTAAACTCAACTCTCATCAGTGTTTAAGCAACAAAATGTAATTTTCTGGAGAAAGATAGTTGACTGTCCAACACGAGCGCCTCAGGATGATACTCAACAATCAACTGTCTTTTAAAATCTAAATAATGTTTGACACAATCACCAGAATAAAAGCTGGCAATGAACGTTCCTTTTACTGTTAAATTCAACTTTGATGTCGCAGATACGTTCATATTTGACTCAAAGCACCTGGTTCTGTCGGCACAGATTGTCCCGACGTCTCGTTAAAAAGCATCCAGTGGTTTCACACTTTCAACAAACGTTGAAACGTAGGTCCTGAACAGCGGTCTGTGGCTTGGCAGCCGTCTTGCACAGTTGTCAAGCAACCATCCCCTCCACTTCTCAACAGGGAGGTCGGCTCACATTCATGTGATGTGAACGTGCAGATGTGAACATATCGGCGGTTTGCAGGAGCACACGACGCCACGACACTTTATCAAGGCTGGAAATATTGTTTTATCGTGTTCGTCAACCTACTTTCTGTCTGTGGCTCTCATCTTTAAATAAATCATTAAAATACAGTTAATTTTTTTACAAAACTAAATCGTTTCCTCAAACAGCAGCTGACTGTACGTCTTAATCAAACGTTGCTCAGACAGAATTCATGCATCTGTTGGCAGATAAACATTTTGGTTGTGAAGGAAGATCAGCTGCTGTGTTTACATGTGCACAATATTCAGGTTGTCGCCCTTAAATCTGAAAAAGACAATATTCCGACTGATTTACGGCAAATGAAAATGAATATTCCATGTTTACGTGCATCATCCTATTTAAACGCTATGGAGCTAAAATGCAAGCAGAATATGGTAAAATGAGTAAAGCATGTAAACGTAGCTGTTGATGTGTGTGTGTGTGTGTAGGAGGGAGATATATCAGCTGTGAAACACACAGTACTTCACAGTTCAGAATGACATCATTGGAGATGGTTATTATTCAAAATGTAATATGTCATCATTTAAAAGCTTCTTCTGAAAACGTATCTTGTGTGTGACCTCGTTTTTAAACAATAATTAATATCATAACAATAATAATCACAAATAACGCTTTCATTCAGCGTCTGATTTTGGTCCACCGGTCGAGACAGACGGTTTTTAATTAAAGGGGCAGTTCAGCCCAAAAACAACAAATCACTTCTCTCTCACTCGAAGTGGAATCGTTCTGTATTTGAGAAACGAGACACTGAGATTCTTTCTCTCTTTCAAAATAACAGAGGTGGTTTTAGCTGTAACTGAGGACACACAGGTCAAGTCCTCCGTCATATTTCTGGGAATTTGGAGCTTCACTGTCGATCATTTTGTTGATTGATCAATCAGTTGTTTTCTCTATATAATGTCGGAAAAAGGTTGGCGATCGTCGTCACCCAAAGCTCAAGACGACGTCCAAAAAAGTCTTGTTCTGCCCACGACCCCAATTTTATTTATTGTTATTTTTACTTTTTACAGATTGTTGGTGATTCATTTCATCATCGACATCTAATTTATTCATCTTCTGCAGCTCTCACAGTCTCTTCTGTCTTTTCTCAGCATCACTTCATTTACACGTATGTAAATTCCTGATAATTTCCGAGGAAGTTACCTGGAGGGAAGAATTCAATCTATTAATTAAACTAATTGCAGGAAAAAGAGAGACAAAGACATTTGCTTCTTTGTAGCTGGCTGACTTGTGTTGTAGTTGATTCACTGATTTAGTTTTTTTATTTATTTCTAAAGGACGACACATATAAATGACCACGTCTGTAAACGTGTCAGTGTTGCTGCTGGAACGTTTTCAGCTGATGTTTTGAAACCTACACAGTCATAAAATGTTCACAGTAAAGATGACAAAGACAGAAACAGCAACAAAGACGGAGAACAGGAAACAACAAAACATCACAACAACACCAGAAACAACAGGAAGGATCGACACCCGGCCAAGCAACACGAGCAGAAACATAAATCTTTGTTTGAATGAAAGATGCATTTATGAGTTAGTAAAATTGTCCTTGAATTTACGACCTGCTCAGTTTAAATAAAACAGAAAGATGTGTGCAGAATTTATCACAAATAATAAATAAAATGTAAAATATGTAGATAATTTCTTTGTGGGGATTCTGACTCATGCCTTCAGACATTCATCGTATAAATGCTGCTCATAGTTTTTCTCACAGCATAAAATTAAAGATATCGTGTTAAAATATTACTTTAGTAAAAGTAAAAGACGCCCATACGATTGGTACTCCAAGTAAAAGTCTTTAAATATCGGATATTAAATATATTTAAGTATCAAAATACAAGTAAAAGTAAATCACACGTCCAATATTCAGCAACTTTCCAATTATCAGAGTCGATGTTTTGTTTTTTGAATGCCTATAAAATAAAGTCATTAAATTATGTGCAACTTTGACTCAGACGCAGCGTGTAATCTGCAAAGTAACTAGTAACTGAAGATAGCAAATGCTATATGTACGTCAAAATGTCGTGCAGTGGAAGTATGAAGTAGCAGAAAATGGAAACACTCGAGTAAAAATACCTCAAACTGTTCTGTGTCAGTCACATTTTATCTCCGGTTTAAATAGGAAGCATTTCTTCGGTTGTAAGCAGTCGTCACGAGTGAATCGTCGACGGTTTGACCAACAAAAAATGCAATTCGTTTTGTGAAATCTCAGACAGGTATTTAAAAACCTCACGAGATAAAAACCGATAAATTCTGAATGGCTTGATACCACGAACAGTAAAAATGACATCTTTTTGTCATTTTAGTGAAATGATCCTTTAACAAACCCACAGTGACGGATTCAAATCACTTCTTCTGTCCAACAAACGGTCCAAAAACCTAAAGACTCTTCGTTTACTGTCAAAAATGACAAAGAAAAGCAGCAAATCTGGAACCAGACGATGCATCAACCTATTTTATTTTGATCGACTAATTGTTGCAGCTCTACTGAAGATAAAAAAGTTAGATTCTATATTTGTGTTTCCGACTGAAGATGCAGTTAATTAAACACGAGGTCATAAAAATATAATTTCTTTTTTATAGGCCACATCGTTTCCTAAAATAGGTGGTCACTGTTGTTTTTCTGTTTCTCTATTGAACTGGCGTCAGAAATCTCAGACAGGTATTTAAAAACCTCACGAGATAAAAACCGATAAATTCTGAATGGCTTGATACCACGAACAGTAAAAAAGACATCTTTTTGTAATTTTAGTGAACTGACCCTTTAACAAACCCACAGTGACGGATTCAAATCACTTCTTCTGTCCAACAAACGGTCCAAAAACATAAAGACTCTTCGTTTACTGTCAAAAATGACAAAGAAAAGCAGCAAATCTTCTCATTTAAGGAACCAGACGATGCATCAACCTATTTTATTTTGATCGACTGATTGCTGCAGCTCTACTGAAGATAAAAAAGTTATATTCTATATTTTTGTCCGATGACAAGACCCAAACTTTCCTACTGAAGATGCACGAGGTCATATAAATATAATTTCTTTTTTTATAGGCCACATCGTTTCCTAAAATAGGTGGTCACTGTTGTTTTTCTGTTTCTCTATTGAACTGGCGTCAGAAATCTCAGACAGGTATTTAAAAACCTCACGAGATAAAAACCGATAAATTCTGAATGGCTTGATACCACGAACAGTAAAAATGACATCTTTTTGTCATTTTAGCGAACTGATCCTTTAACAAACCCTCAGTGACGGATTCAAATCACTTCTTCTGTCCAACAAACGGTCCAAAAACCTAAAGACTCTTCGTTTACTGTCGAAAATGACAAAGAAAAGCAGCAAATCTTCTCATTGAAGGAACCAGACGATGCATCAACCTATTTTATTTTGATCGACTAATTGCTGCAGCTCTACTGAAGATAAAAAAGTTATATTCTATATTTGTGTTTCCGACTGAAGATGCAGTTAATTAAACAAGAGGTCATAAAAATACAATTTCTTTTTTATAGGCCACATCGTTTCCTAAAATAGGTGGTCACTGTTGTTTTTCTGTTTCTCTATTGAACTGGCGTCAGAAATCTCACACAGGTATTTAAAAACCTCACGAGATAAAAACCGATAAATTCTGAATGGCTTGATACCACGAACAGTAATTTTGTAATTTTAGTGAACTGACCCTTTAACGAACCCACAGTGACGGATTCAAATCACTTCTTCTGTCCAACAAACGGTCCAAAAACATAAAGACTCTTCGTTTACTGTCAAAAATGACAAAGAAAAGCAGCAAATCTGGAACCAGACGATGCATCAACCTATTTTATTTTGATCGACTAATTGTTGCAGCTCTACTGAAGATAAAAAAGTTGTATTCTATATTTTTGTTTCCGACTGAAGATGCAGTTAATTAAACATGAGGTCATAAAAATATAATTTCTTTTTTAT